>CM074945.1:11987631-12002631 GCA_037577455.1 Pangasius macronema | reverse complement strand
TTAAAGCTATTTGGTAAAAACTGTTTTAATAACATAAACATTGTGTAAAGCAGTTACCTTTGTAAGCCATTTAATAAAGTCTGTCCAATCAGCAGACATATTTTCAGTCACTCCTATTTTGTTTTATGGTTTATGACTGTTTCTATTGCAACAGTTCTTTGGTTCGATTCCCAGATTTCCTACTTGCTACATATACACCACAACAATGTCCTCTACACCCTATGTAGTGCACTATGCAGCAAATATGTTATTTAGGATTTGTCCTGTGGTTCTTGATAGGTAGCTAGTCTAAGGTGTAGTTAATCTGATTTGTATAGTTTATTTGTTTAAATCACACTTCCTGAATATTCAATAGGGTTAAACATGTCTATGTTTAGACCTGTCATAATGTTCAAAAATAATCCAGTCATGTGTTAAATAAATAAATAAATAAATAAATAAATAAATAAATAAATACACGCTTTCATGCAAATGATTGGCTGTTTTTTTATTGTGGGGTGGGACTCGTGTTTGCTGTCCAATTCTGGATTCTGATTGGTCAGAAGGTTTTGATTCATTTTCTGTCAGTAGTACAGCTACAAATGACAGTTTTATATTAATGCATTCGGGCTAATATGTTATGGTTTCTATAGTAACAACTCATTCACAGGGACTTGTCACAGAGTTCTGTGTGTGTGTTTGTGTGTGTGTGTGTGTGTGTGTGTGTGTGTGTGTGTGTGTGTGTGTGTGTGTGTGTGTGTTATCAGGGCAGTGGAGCATCACACTGCCGGTGTGAGAATTAAGAAAAATGGGTTTTGAATCGTTGGGGTGTAATTAAGCATATTGTTAGGATGATGATGATCTGTAGGGAGGAGATAAGCCTCACACACACACACACATGCACCAACTGAGTTAGCTTTTTTCCCCACACACAGACATCATTTTACATTTATGTGAGCACAAATAAGATCATCAGATTATTATTATTATTATTATTATTATTATTATTATTATTATTTTATTATTATTATTGTTGCTGTTTTTGTGATGATACTGTATATTGTTATAACGGTATATAACACGATAATTACATTTGAAATTATATAATTAGATAACATTAAGTTTAGGTGATGATCACTGAAATTATGACATCACCTCTTTAAAAGCAGAGAATGTGTTCTTTCATTGAATAATAAACAACTAAGGACTGAAACACGATGAAGATTATAGATGTTTACATGTTTTATTCTTCTTATACCACAGCAATTTGCAATGCTTACAAAGTTTTATTCCTTAAACAATGACATTATATATTTTACCATTTATAGTTAAGTTTAATGTTGTAGAATGTGAGAGAAACGAGTCAGTTCCTGTTCTCGCTTACGTTATTGCTGTGATAAACAGTCCTTCCCTCACTAGCGTTTACAGTAAACATTTTAGAAATAAATAAATACAGAATTACAGGATCTAGAACCTTCCACCGGGTTGCTAGGAGGCTGCCTAGGTAGAGAGCCTCCTCCTAAATGAGGACGTTTTACAGAACTCATGACTGCCCTTGATGAATATTTTAGCAAAGATTTTCAGCACATAAAAATAGGGTAATGGCTTTTTTTTATCATACAGCATGATCTCGTGGTTATTTCACTAATCTTATAATAAACCCACCCTTTACTGAGAGGAAGCTGGGTAACAAAAGAAAAAAAAAGGGGGCGGGGCTTATGTATCTCCTCTCTCATGGTTGATGTAAGGTTATAGCAAATATCATAATCCCTCCTCAGAGAAGCCTTTTTTCACACAAGATGATGACTAAATTTCTAGTGTCTTATCACACACTACCAGACTGGAGCTGGTACAAGAGGATTGTGGGAAAAGAGGAAGGAGGGAGGAGAGAGGAAGTCAGGGGGTGGGCAAGGGGGGCATTTGAGATGCAGCATGAAAGGTGAGATGATCAGATTAGGCAGCTATTGGATTTTGGTGGCAGCCGCAGCAGAGCAGGAGGCATCGCTTTAAGAAAGCCTTAGCAGATTTCTTTCGCCGTTTTTTTTTTTTTGCTTTCTTTCTCTCCTTTTGCTCTTCTTATGAAGCGATGGAGCTACTAAAGCGCTGGAGATTGAAGAGGCGAGACGAAGAACGAAGCAAATTTAGCGCTTGAGTGAGCAATCTGAGTGCTGCCTCAAGCTCAGAGCGGTTGAGGTTAGGCGGGGGGGTGTGTGTGTCCCGATCTGAGTCAGCAAGGGGCGGAGCTTAAGTTCAACCTGATCAGCCAATGATGTGACATCACTACGATTCCCGACACAGAGCTAACACTAACCAGCTTATGTAGCTAGCCAAAATGTTGCCATTTTTTTTAGTAAAGTTGTGTGTGAAAGTTTTACATAAGAAATAGTTCATATTTACGATTTTCACCCACATGTGAATGTACTATACTGTAAAAAAAAAACCCTACCATTTCCACCACTAACTATTTAATTATATAATAATTATTACTACTATTTGTGATAATATTCCAATAGTTGAACTGTCGTTCAGGAACATCTGCTAGGAAAATATAGCTAGCACAGTACTATTTCTACCGTAAATTAAATAAATATAATAAATGTGTTTGAATTCTTTTTGATAAATGAGACCCAATGCTAGTAAACTAGATAAGATTTGTTAATTTACTTGTGAATGATTTTACTGTGTAATTAAAACTATGTAAAACTTATAGCCAACATTCAATAACATACTTTCACTAGGTATTTTACTTATACAACAAAATAATTACCTGGCTTTAGTTAGCTAGCTAGGTTATTTTATTTATTTTAATAAAGTAACCTAGTTTAATAAAATTAAGTGAATTAAAAAAATTAAAAAATATGGGGAAAATAATATAACATGACTAGCCTTTTGTTTTATATCCTTGGCTTGACACAGTGATTATTATTAAAAGTAATTTTATTTACACAATATAATGTTTTAGCATCAGTACTTAACAATATTTTGTTAGCCAATAGCTAGCCAATTATAGATAGAATTCAGTAAGCTATTTTTACTATTTTTTTAATTATGCAACAAAATAGTTTACCTCAGTTAGCTAACTAGCTAATGATCTTGATTAGTTTTAATGAATCAGTAAAATTGTAAAATATGATAAAATAATGATATGAATACTAGCCTTTGTTTTAATTATTCATTTTGGCACAATGATTAGCATAAAAAGTTTGAATAGTTTATCATCATCATTACTTAACCATACTAACAGCTAGCTAATTCTAGCTAATATTCAGTAGCCTATTTTTGCTAGAAAGCTGACTGACATTAAGTAAAAAATTTTTAATATTAAAACCAGTAGCCCGGTTACGTAGCAAGCTTGCTAATGTTAGGTTGGGAACAGCAAAGTTAAAATGGAGTCTGTGTGAAACATGGAGCATCCACGAGCATTTAACACATGACTAGCCATGTGTTTTTCATCCTTCTGGGGGAATCACACATAGATTTTCTTTTGCTACACATTGAGGTGTAGATAAGCTAATGTAGCGCTCTGGTGCTGATGAATACCCTGTGTGTGTGTGTACACCTATCGATGATCCATCTTGGAAAGTCGGATTGATTTCGGTTTCACAGAATGGTGTGAAAATCACTCGGTTTGTAGTTCACACTACAGCATCCAATAACCATCAAGCGATGAGGACTAAGTGCATTGGCAAAATCTCTGACTTTTTTTCATATTTGCTTGTATTTTTTAACTTTTCGCAGTTTATCTTCCTGATAATTTAGTTAGCATCATAGACATGTTGGTGAGAAGTTCTTAAGTCTTCAAGTTAACTAGCAACTCCAGTAGACAGACCTACACGTGAGCTAGCATTATATAGCAAACATGCAGGCACATATGCTAACATTAGAGTATACATTCTAACATTTGAAACGAAGGATAACACAACAAGCTAATTCACAAATTAAAAAGATAGTAAACAAGCTAGTGTGTGTAGCATTACAGTAAACAGACTGACACAAACTAATAATATAGTTCAGGCTATATATATATAAACTAGCATTACTGTTAATATGCTTACACACAAACTGCTCTAAAGGTAAATTTGCTAATAGACAAACTAGTGTTATAGAAAACATGCAAACATATTAGTGTATAATGCAAACTACAAATTAGCATTGAAGTAAACAGGCTAACCAACAAACTAGCATTTTTTGCTCATCCATCATTGTTGATGTAGCTAAACTACCAGTATTCTTGCCAGCTGACAACAGGCTAGTCAAATATACAGTGAGAATTCATGCTAATATGAAGCTAAGCTAATCACCTGAGTAAGATGTTGGATTAGTGTTTTTAATAAATGATAAAATATGCAATAATTTCTCTGTCGTTGATTCATAGCTGTTTGTATTAGATGTTTTCATACACAGCATGGAGTGTATGTTAAGCCACGCTAAACCCTGTTACTTCTTTTCAGCTGTGGAAAAATCTGGACTCAGCATTAGCCACGTCAATAAGCTAATGGAGCTAATCAATGGCAAAGATCTGAGTGAGATCTTCATTACAGAAACAACTGCTGATACAAACGACATTTTCAATGTATCAATGCACGGCCAGGTCATGTCATGATCCATGTGATCGACGTCTACATCCCTTTTCATCTTCTAGCATGTAGCTTAAGGCTAGTTCTTCATTTCACACTTAGAGATAGCTCTCTAGTCTGATGCCAGGGGAAGCAAAGGTGCTTAGTATAGCATTACATTGGTTTGAATTGTACAATACAGACAACAACTAATTAGCTAATGGTAACTTTATCTTACCAAAAATTGTCTTATTACTCAGCTAATCAGCCAGTATTAAACTAAATACCTTGCTAATGTCATGCTAAAAAAAAAAGAAATACTAATAAAATTAACTACATTTTGATCACTCATCATCCTCAGTAATACATGTTCATAAAGGACGTTCTGATACAAAGTAATCTACTGTAGTTAACATCACGTAGCTAGCCAACTCTGCTAGCAAGCTAAAAAGTAGCTTTATATCATATACACAATGTTATGATGCTAATCCAGGAAGGCTAATCCAAATTTTCATTCTTCAGTGTCCGAGGTAGCATTGTTACCTCTTTTGGGATTCAGTTAGGGTTTATTTTTATAATTTGTGTTGTTTATGTGTGATTTTATGTTTTAATTCATCTAACTCATGGTAGCCTAGCTTCCCTTTAATAATTTTTACTCTAGCTTTAAATCCAGACACTGAGGCATCTTTAGGATTATAGCGAGCTTTTTAAATCATGTTACTTTATTCATCTTGTTGCTAGTTTAACCCTGTCAAGCCTCAGACACATGCTAGCTAGCCTAGCTTTCCTTTAATAATTATCACTCTATCTTTAAACTACACAACTCTGTCTGTACACTGAGGTGTTTTAAGACTCTAGCTAGCTTGTTAGCTCATGTTTTTCTTGTGATTTCTGTGTGATATTTCCTTCCTTCTTTTTTTCTTGCTAGTTCATCCTTGTCAAGCTTCAGACACATGCTAACTAGCCTAGCTTTCCTATAATAATTATTATTATTAAAGACATCAATTATTAAAGAATAATTATTAAAGTGTTTTTAGGACTCTAGATAGCTTGATAGCTCGTGTTTCCTTGTGATTTCTGTGTGATTTCCTTTATTTATATTTCTTAGTTTAAGCTTGTCAAGCTTCAGGTAAATAAGCTAAGCAGAGTCCTGAAAAACCTGAGGCGCACTGTGGAAGCGATTCCCATCTCGAGCGTGAAACCGTAAAACAATAATTATCAAAGGGAAGCGGAATTGATGGAGCCCATTAAACACAGCAAAAAGTCTCCCGAGGCCTCGCTACACAAACGGCCAGCATCGATAGCGAGATTCCCCTGGTAGCGTAGCGCAGGCCGAGTTTAGAGAGACATCAATCTGACGTGTCAGTTTATAGCTAATGAAGCTTCACTGGATCGATATGCACGACCCGTTTTCTTTAAAAAGATAATAATGTTGGTTTTTTTTCCTCATACTTTTTCTGTGTCATGTCTCAAGCTGCTTTCTTTAAAATATTGATATTTTTTATGTAAATATTTATATATTAAAAAAATGAAATACATTATAAAAAATTAAGTAAAAGTTAAAATGTATAAATAAAATGTAAAAATCCAAATATAATGTTAAAATGTAAAAAAAAGGTAGTTAAAATATATAAAATGTCCTTTTCTTCTCTTCTCTTTTTTCTTGCTGTTCTGTCTTTCATGGTTCACTACCTATAATTTTTTCTTTTTGAAAACAAAAAGAATATTAAAAATAATTAATACTTTAAAATATATATTACTATTACAGTTTTTAGTATATAAATATATAAATACATTCTAAAAATGCAAATATAATTCAAAATGTAAAGAAAAAAAATTATATAATCAAAATATTGAAAAGGAAAATTTTTTTATCACTGTTCTGTTTTTATATATATTTTTTATTTATTTATTAAAAGATATATAGAGTATTACTTGTTACTTCTGAATTCATTATAAAATATTTTCTTTTTACAAAATGTATAAATTTATACATTAACTTTTCAAACCCAAATAAAATTCAAAATGTATAAAAAAAAAAATTCTCCTAAATCTACAGTGGCTACTCGAGTCGAAATTTAATAAACACATCAATAATATATTTACAGTGTCATTTTCTGTGTATGTTCATCGTGGTGCATATGAGAGAAACTGCGTTTTCCTGTTATATTCTGATTTTTCAGTCTTTTCCCGCCTCACTTTATGCGTCACATTTTAACGCTCGTAAAACTTCCATCATCTCGGGCCTCCATTATCCTAATGCACATGCGGCAGGTCTTTAAATCATGCATTAAGCTATTGTACTGTGAAAAACCGACACCGAATTATCAGTGCATTGTGGGTAATGCTGACTCTCAGTGTTATTAGTCCAGGCAAAAAAAAAAAAAAACAATTTATATATATATATATATATATATATATATATATATATATATATATATATATATATATATATATAATTTATAATTTATAATTTATAAAATAAGTAATCATAATTTAAAATTGTATGTTAAAATTGAGTTTTTTAGTGAATCTTTAAAATTAAGAAATGTTGTGAAATGTTTTTATTTTTCCTCCTTTTCAATGTTAAATAATTTATTTGTGTAGAAGGTTTTTCACATTTTTTTAATACAACACTACTGCATTCCAATAATAATAATAATAATAATAATAATAATAATAATAATAATAATAAAATAAACTGAGTCAAATTTGAAGTTAAATATTTATTTATAAATATAAATAAATAATATTTATTTAAAAATAATTTTAAACATTGCTTTGTTATTTTATTAATTAAAATGGCATCACTTGAAGATATATAAGTGCCAGTAACTTCATTTATATTCATATTTATATTTATATTAATTTCCCCTTCACTGATAGTGTTATAGTGTGTGTGTGTGCAAGTGTGTGTGCTCATTTCCTGTTGATCTGATTACGTATGTGAGCTTGACACAATGGTGCAGATACAATAAAAATGACCAGACAGACAGCAGTCAGAGGGAAATGATTGTGTATCACAGATTCGCAATATTGTGTAACTGGAATAATCACAGCTCCTGCCACTTTAAATACATTATTAAAAAAAGTTATTAGGATTCTTTACTTCACTTTATGTCAGTCAATCATCAACGGCTTCATTTAATATTTCACATAAATATGTTTTATACTTAACTACATTTCTGCAACGTGCTTGCTGTCAACACAAGGTTCAAATGATTTTAATTCACTTCCTGTGCCAGTTATCAGAACGTTTTTACAATCAAAATAGCGACAGAGTTGTGCTCTGAGGGAGAGAAAATTAGAATATCTATCTACTTCATAGGTTTGCTGAATTCAATTATAGAACGAATACATTAAATCACTGAAATTCCTATTCCTAAATGAATTCTAACAGGTTATTGTAGTTGAGAAAGATTATGGACTAACATTCGTACTACAGCTATGTAGTATTATTGACAGTATTAGCAGTATTATTAATAGTATAAGTAGTGGTAATAATGGTAATAGTAGTGGTATTAGCAGTGGTAGTAGTATTAATAGTAGTAGTAGTAGACATAGGAGTATTAATAGTAGTAGTAGTAGTAGTATTACAGGCTGTTACTCCCAGTCTGCTCAGTTCTATATTGTAATTGTATTCTGCCACTCCCTCTTTTTTTGTATAAAAAAGAATAAAATGTATAACAGTCATACAGATTGTGACCCCTGTTAGCTCCTGTTACTCCAACTTTGAGTTAGCGGCTTGTAAGCAGAATCTCTCCTCTCCACCATTTCACCACTCCATCACTCCATCACTCAGGAAAAACGAGAAGCCCTTTGTTGTGGCGGTGGTGTGGCCCGGAGGCGGAAGTGCCTGTAATGAAATCCACCCAAATACAGAGAGAGGGACGTGAAAGAAAAGAGGGACAACAGCAATAAGGAGACAACGGAGCACAATGACCAACATTTACACATGTGAAGGATAGACTTACCTAGGCTTTAATTACCCATAATAATAATAATAATAATAATAATAATAATCTGCGCATGTGAGGACAGCAGAGGAGAAACATGGTGGTGGCTGTAGTGGTTTTTGGTGGAGTAGTTAAGGGAGTTTCCTTGCTTCCGAAGTCATTGTGAATTTATTTAGCAATTATAATGAAATGTAATAAATTGACATTGACTTCTGTGTGTGTGTGTGTGTGTGTGTGTGTGTGTATGTGTGTGTGTGTGTGTGTGATTTATTTCAGGAGTCTCTTTTATTTCTCATGTCACAAATTCAAAGCCAAATCACACCGCCCTAGTTTAGGTTTCACAGGTTACACCCTTTTTAAAAAATATATATATTTTTTCTTTGATGGATACATAACTATTCTATACCAATTTGGACCAATTTGAAGTGCTGTGCCCTTTACTAATTATCAGTACTTTAAAAAAAGAATTTAGATAGTAAGGAGATTCAGATAGTAAGCTCTTGAAGTTAGCCTGAATTTACTATTTGTTTAGATTTAATGAGTAAGGTTTACTGTATTTCCGTCTGGAAGTGGCCAAAGTAAAGATCTTTAAGTTAGAAGTTATTTATAATAATAATAATAATAATAATAATAATAATAATAAATTACATAATACATTGTTGATGATTTTAGTAAACAGTTACTTAAAGAAATGATATATTTAAAGGGAAAAAAGCAGAGGCAACTTTTTATCCAGTTACTTTAAAAAATAAAATTATTGTGGAAATATAACATATAACAAAATATATGTAACAATTTTATCTAATACATTTATCTATTAAATATTATGTAAACTATTTCTTCAAGTTTTTTATTATTTGTTTGTTTGTTCATTTATTAATTTTTCCATTTAGTTATTTATTTCTGAATGTATCAATTAAGCCATTTTATTTCATTATAATAAATAAACAATTACTTTTCATAAAACATCCATTGCTTCTAAATTCACTGTTAAACAATAAAAATGAATATTTTTTAGTATTTAAATAAAAATAAATAAAGGTAAAATAAAAATAAATAAAAAGATGTTAAAAAATTGACTGTTTTTATAAATAATGCTAACTCAGGAAACATTTAATTATAAAAATAAGTTTGTGATTTATTATATATTTTTAAATAATTAATTATTATATTATTAAACAAGCTGGAACAGTTTTCACCTTTTTTAAATTACTCACTGTTTTTTAAATACATTTAAATAAATATATTTAAATTATTTATTTAATATATATAAATATATTACTATATCATTTTTTACTAGTTTATCCTGCTCAATAAACAATGTAAAATACTGTTGCTTTACTACACCAAGTTTATTTTCCACCCTGAAGAGTGGGTAAAAAATAAAAGGTCAAAAGAACCCGAGTGGCTGAAGGGGGTAAAAAGAGATTTCCTGCCTTCTGAAGTCACTTTTAATTCATTTTATTTCACAGAGTTTTAGCTACAGGTTCACGGCCACTGTTTTCACCTCACAATTAGTCACTGTCACTGGTTTTTCCTGCCATGTTGGTACCTGAGGCCTCCCAGAGTTCAAAGCGTCCTCACTTTGACGCTCTTTGTTTCAGAGAATCAGCGCACAAAAGAGCTCCAGATTTGTCTGTAAGTGTCTGATAGAACTCGCTTAATCCTCATTGTGTGGAGAACATGGTTTGTTTTTAAGTGTCACAATAACATGTTCATGAGGAAAATGACACGGATCAGGAGAACACAGTAGGATAGTAACAGAAACCTGTATGTTCAATATGCAGTATGTACACTCTTAGAACTGTTAAGGGTTTGTTTCTCTGTATAAAGTGTTCCAAGTAGAACACTTATAAGTGGATAAGAGGCATTGCTTATCCAACGAACCCATGAAGAACCATTGAAGAACCCAAGAAAAAACATTTTGTGTATTAACTGGTTAAGTGTGGGGTACAAACTCAACATTACTGTTCTTTATTTTCTTCTTAATATCTCAGTAATTTAACATTTATCTTCTTTATCCGTGGTACACTCTTGGATAAAAAAAGGGTTTTCCAAGAGTTCTTAGGATAATTAAGGGTTCCACCAGATTAACATTTATCTGAATGAAATTAACTTTCAAGACCTCAGGAGGAACATGAGGCATAGCAGCTTTACCCACAACTTAATAATCCAAAGAACTCTCAAAGAACCTTTGAAGAAAAATGGGAAAATTTGGTTCTTCAAGGGTTCTCTAAGGGTTCCTGGGATAATTAAGCGTTCTTAGTCTCCAACTCATTGACATATTACCTGAAGTGGAAAAGAGTCAAAACCCCAAGAGGAATGTGATTCATTGCAGCTTTACACAACTTGATTATCCAAAGAACTTTTAAAGAACCCTTGAAGAACCCTTTTTTTGTAAGAATGAAATTCCAATTTATTGCTCATTTTCAGTTTTGTAATACCTAGAACCTGTCAGGAGGTTAACAATTACCTTCTTGGTACTTGGAAAGAGGGTTCTTGAAGGGTTCTTTAAGGGTTTATTGAATAAGCACAGGTAGTTAAAGGATTTCAGCTTCTACTCCGTTGTGTAGGGTTCTACATAGATTCACATTCACTACATATCTAGTGAAGGTACTGAGAAGAAAATACTGAGCAATAATTAAGGGGGTTAAGAAACCAAGAACTTGAAAAATACTGTACCTGAACTAAAAACAAACTAGCTGTAGTAATTTTTTAAACATGAACGTAACACCGAAGACATCGTCGGTCAGTGTACGAAAATAAATTTACTAAAACGACTTCCATCGAGCAGTTCTTTCCCCAAAAAATGTCATCCAGTTATGGAGTTTTTATTTTAGTGAACTGACTTCATGCTGTTCTTGTTTGTTTGTTTTTTTTTTGTTTGTTTTTTTTTTACTTCACACACTTCAAATCATGTTCTTATTTATAGCCATAAACTACTCATTAACGCTTTAAATGTCATTGTGGTTGCCGATCAGTCCATAACATTCATTTATTATGTAAAATTAAAATGTAATTCAAAATTAAAATCGGCTTATGCAGATTGGCTCACACAGGCTAAATCTGTCAGTGTGCATGTGCAGTGTAAAAGTTTGGAAATTCTTCAGGAATAATTTGGTATGGATATTCTGTCATCAGTGTAAGAGTCACACTAATGACGCACATTAACAATGCAGTTGAAGATCTTTAAAAAGTTTAGAATTTTTTTTGTTTTGTTTTTACTCTGAGCTAAAATGTTTTCTTGATTTAAGTGCAAGAGCCCTATAATTATTTAGCATCCATATGTATTTTTTTTCCTTCACCTTCTTGCTGTTTTACTCAAATACATTTATCATTTTTATTTTTTAAAGCCTAGCCTTTCTCTGTATGCATGTTATTCTCTTCCCTTTAACATTTAAAATGCAGGCAAATTATTTAATGAATGATTTTTAGAGTCTGTCTCACGCTATCTCAGTGTGTGTGTGTGTGTGTGTGTGTGTGTGTGTGTGTGTGTGAGTGTGATGAATACCTCATTAGTCCGAGTCTGTTTCAGATCAATATTACAGTTAACTGCGTTTCATGTAACACTAAAACTCAATTTTCTACTATATTTGATTTACAGCTTATTACTTCCTGCCTCGGCTATTTGCATTTCCATCACACACACACACACACACACACACACACACACACACACACACACACACACACACACACACACACACAGCTAAACTTCCCCCCACTACCAACACACACTAATCACAGAGAGGCTGAGATAAGGGGAAACACAAAACAGGTTCTCTCTCTCTCTCTCTCTCTCTCTCTCTCTCTCCCACACACACACACACACACACACACACACACACACACACACACACACACACAGACACAGACACATGTGCGCGTGTTGAAAAGTAGCATCAAACACATGTCTAATCAAATCTGTATTTAAGTATTTACAGAATTAAAAAATAGAAGGAATTTATTAATTATATTTTTATGTCAGGATTAATTTTAAAATTAATTTTAGTGAACTTGAGCCTCTTAGAATAATTTTAGAATAAATACTTGTATTTTTTTTAAAATCACATTTATATAAATATAAAACACACACCTTTTTTCACTCTTTACAAATTTCAAATTTCCGAAAGGTTTTCTCGGCTTCCAGGTCTGCTGCTTGTGTTTTTATTTTTATTTTTAAGTTTAATGTTTTGATTTTTTTGGAAGCTGATTTCCTGAATAATAGCTTTTAGTGTTTTATTATTATTATAATAATCAATTGATCATTAAATGTCATTGTAATATGTGTACGTTTATTACATTTGTATAAAAAGGAAACATATTTTTTACTTCTTTTTTTAAATTATTTAAAAAATGTTTTAATTGAAAAATGTTTTAATCTTTTTTAGGTTAATTTTTAATTAATTATAATACTTTAGTTATTTTTTGGTTGCCGATTTCCTACAGCTATTCACATCATCTATTTCCTAATTAATTAAAATAAATTAATGAATTTATTATTCAGTTAAATCATTAAATTAATAATTGTACAGTTACATTTATATAAAAACAAAACACACTTTCAAATTATTTTAACTCTATTTTCACTTAAACCTTCTCGTTAAAATGCAAAAAAATTAGTTATTAATTAGTAATTACTTAACATTTTTTTCATATTAATTTATTATTTATTTATTTCTTATGGACTGAAATGTTTTCTTTTCTTTTTGTTTTGATTTGTATTTTTTTTTTTAGAAACCCACTTCCAGAGAAACACTCGTCACTGCTGCATTATTCTTGTTCCATCATATAAATAATAAACTAAATACTTTTTAATGACTGATTTTTATTTTAATTCATTAAAATATTGACACTTTGAACATAAAAAACAATAAGTATAATTATCTGTATTTCTCTGCCGGAGCCTCAGGAGCAGAACTGTATTATTTCTTTATAAGAAATTATTATTCATAAGAAATTCTTTATAATTTTTTATTAATTTATTTATTTAACCCTGAATTTAACCAGAAAGTCTTTAAGAACAAATTCTTTTTTATGTCTGTATTTATTTATTTATTTATGGGCAAGTAGCAAAAAATTCATGAAGGGTAAAGAAACACAAACCTGAAGGAGGAAAAAAACAACAACAACTAAATAACAAAAAAATACCAAAGACAAAATTAAATATATATATTTACTAATATATATATATATATATAAATGTTAATATTTGAAATTAATGTTCAGTAAAATGTCCTCTTAAAACAGATTTAATGCTTTTGATGAAGAATGAAGGCCAAATTTAAACACACACACACACACACACACACACACACACACACACACACACACACACACACACTCCTGATTAAACTTTGATTCATTAATATATCTGATGATTAAAGTTCCACCTGCAGCTCCGGAGTCTCGGGTTCTGGAGTCTCGATGTTCTCCGCTTCAGAGAGTGTGGACAGGCTTCGATAAAGCTACAGATGTTTCACATCATCCTGACACACACACACACACACACACACACACACACACACACACACACACACACTTTGGAGTTGCGAGAGACGGATGGACGATGACACGGTTATCAGCGAACGACAGAAATGACGGTGAGGGCCGGGTGTGTGTGGCGCTGCGACTGACAGCCTGCAGGTTTGTTTTCCAAATATGCCAGTAACACGGATTAGCAGGCTGCTAATGTGAGTGTGAGAACACGCACACACACTCACACACACACACACACACACACACACACACACACACACACACACACACACGGATACTTCTACACCTTCAAATATAGATCGTTCTTCTTAAAATGTGAAGCCAATAATGCACTTAATAAACATTTATGCATATAATTCTTTTTCTGCTTAAAAATTTAACAATATTCTTTATTTTATATTGAAATCTAAATTTAACCTCAAACTTTTCTAAAATATTTGTTATGTGAGTACAAAACTTTTACAGCACAAAATGTTTTTAAAAACGTTGTTTCAGAAAAATTATCACAAAAACCACATTTTTCAAAAATTAGTCACAATCGATTAGCTACAGAATTTTAATTTATTGATCAATCAGTTGATCAATTAGATGTGAATTGTTTAAAAGTTTTTTTAATAAAGACATAATTAGATTTTTTTGTCATTGTGTGAACAAACAAAAGTGGAGCAAAGATCATAACATTTGTTTTTATTAAATTCAAGCAAATCAGTCAAGCAAGATTGTTTTAAATTATAAAAATAGATCAACACTCATTAAAATTATATCTTTTGTAAATAATATAATTATAATAAAACAATAACATTAACATGTACATACAGTAAAATTCTTTAAGTGTGATGTTTCATAAATTAAATACTCTATACGGCCAAAATCATGGGCATTAATATGGATTTATTCGCTGTGTGTGCTGTTATAATGAGCTCCGCTCTTCTACGAAGTCTTTCCACTAGATGTTGGAGCGAGGCTGTGGGGATCTGTGTTCATTCAGCTACAGGAGCGTTAGTGAGGTC
>CM074945.1:11958005-11977317 GCA_037577455.1 Pangasius macronema | reverse complement strand
TCACCCACCCCACCCTCGCCCACCCCATCCCTATCTGAAACCAACTCAGTTAGAGAGTGTTTAAAAATAATATATATATATATATATATATATATATATATATATATATATATATATATATAATACATTGCAAATAATAAAAAATGTAATAAATAAATAACTAATAAATAAATACTGGTTTCGTTTGCCTTTTTAAAATATATTATATAATAATTTATATTATTATATTTTATATATTGATCAAAAACCATTTATTATATACATTATTAAATAAATATATTTCTTTAAATAAAAAAAAACAGGAACAATGCCTCTTGTAGATATTATACATATATAGAATGTGGTTTTATTTAGGTTTTTTCAGTACTGAATTAGTTTAATAAATTTTTTTTATGATCTTCACATTTATTAAACCCTAAAAAATAGTAACTTAAAGCTGAAAAATGTTGTGTGTTCTTCACAAAGAGGCATTTTTTAAACATTACTTTTTTATGATTTGCAGATTTATACTACTACTACTACGACTAATAATAATAATAATAATAATAATAATAAGCTTATTTTATTAGCTCTAAAAGTGAAAAAGCCTTGTAGTTAATATAAAGATTTGAAATGATTTATTTGGGAAATTATTGTTTAGTTTTTTTTTTTAATTAAATATTTAGATGATATCTTTGTGGACTCATATTGAGATTGTGATTATGATTTGGAAATTAATTAAACATAAAAAATTGACCGTTAAAAGTGAAGAAAGTCTTTTTTTCTAAATCACAGTAGCATACTCCAAAAAGGTTTTTTTTTTTCTATTTTTATTTCTATTTTTTTTTTGTGTCTTGTAGGAACCTGCGCTTATGATTACATTATCATTACACAAGCATTCACGCTAACATTCACACAAAGGTTAGCTAGCGAACTGAACTAGAACCGTTCTTCTGTGTTTAGAAAATAAACTACCCAAGAAGCTTTCACAGCACTTTGACAGTGTATTCTGGAAATAAGCGCTAGTGTCATCACATTCGCATTTCCTCCCTCAACGCAGAGCGAGAGATGATGCCATTTTAGCCGACATGGCTCAAATAATCACGCTCGGTCCTCCAACGCTCGGCGTTGTCACGCAGAATGCTAGTTTCAGCTCATCTTCTGTAGACCTGACTCAGGCTGAAGAAGTGCTAGCGTTGCTGTTTGTACAGGAGAAGAGCAGATCGATAGGACATACTACGTTTAGGGAGCAATCCTGAGCCTTAGAGGCTATCGCTGAAGCATGTGTTATCTGCATTCTCTTTTTTAGCTATTGTTATAAAATAAAAATAAATTTAAAAAATCATGGCGACTATATTTTTTAATGTTTCTTTTTAAAAGTGGTTAAATCAGAAAAATCAAAGCACTTAGTTAAGAACATCTACTTATAAGTTAAAGCACAACCTTAAACTACCATAATTTTTATGCATCAGTTATTAGCTAGTAGGGTTTTGGGATAATCTGGAAATTAAAAAGATTTGAAATTCACCTTAAATACAAAAATTTAAACTAGAATCACCTCTTGTAGCAAGATAACATGGCTAGCCAGCTAACTTCAACTTAATACACTCCTTGTCAGTTATAAGGGAGCTACAGTAGCTAGTAGCTAGCTAAATGTATGTTAAAAATGTGACAAAATTTTATCACAAATGTAACAAAATATCTACAAACTTATTTACAAATTTACACTACCATGCATTTTAAGTGAGTATTGAGTTAGGAATGAAACACTTAGTGTTGTGCTGTTATAGTAAAATAATCAATGGCGTGATGAGGCAGAGTTACCACTCCAAAGTGTATTATTCCTCTTATGTCACAGCTAATTTTTACAGTTTGTACAGTTACCATTTTATAAAGCACTAACACTGGAGACTCCTTTCATAATTGTTACATATAACGTCACCATATCAACTCGTTTTTAAAACCCGTTTATGTAGAGTATCCGCTGTGCAATATAATCCAATCAGAATCCAGAATTCAAAAGCAATTTGAAACTTCTCTTGCTTTTAAGTTTACATATAAACACAACTCTGCTTTTTTTTAAAAAAAAAAAAAAAAGTTTTATCTTTAATATCAAAGAGCAAACTGACTAACAGATAGCTAGCTAACTAACCCTAGCTAGCAAGTTCAATGTTGTCAGGTTGTGTTATGTTGGAGTGCAAAATACATTTTTAAATTATGAAAATGTGATAAAGGAATATAATAAAATATGAGGTGTAACTTTAAACTTGCATGACTTGTGCATCTTCTGTTAGATAAGCTAGGCACGGCTAGGCTTTTTACATTGTTAGCTTTCACAGTGTGCACTAACTGAGAGTTTGCTAACTAACTGACTATTGATAGCTAGCAAATTACGTACATATGTATTGTGTATGCTGTCTGGTCATGTTATGATAGCAAAAATTAGATACAAAAACAATAACATAACAAATAGCTTTTGGCTCAAGTTACAAACTTAGCTGTAGAAGGAGAAGCAGTATAATTTTTAGTAGTGTGTAATTAGAGTATTGGGCTAGTTCTAACATTATAAGAGAGAGATTTTTTTTAATTAACTTTAGAGTCAAACTAAACTTTAGAGTGAATTAGAGTTTAAATTAGAGTAAAATTTTGGTTTGCTAGCTAACTGACTACCTAATGCTAAAGTGATAAAATTATATTTACTGTATATTTGCTGTTAGGTTGTGTTACATTAGCTAGCTAACATTGTGAAAATGTGGAAAGTAAGATCGAAATTGTCATTAGTTTACGGTTAGCTAGTTAGGCATTGGGCTAGCTCATATATTGTAATTTATGAACATTATGCAAAATCATTTTGGGTTTTTTGGTAAAAGAGTAAACCAAAACTACATGCATTTGATGCTAAATAGCAGCTAGTGTACAGTGATACCCGTGGTTTGTTTATGGGGTGGGACTAATGCGTTATAGAGAGGATTCAATTGGATGCAAATAAGATTGGATGAGTGCAGGATGCAGGATGATAGAATTTCCGGTAAACTGTAAAACTGCAAAAAAAAAAAGTAGCTACAAATGTTATTTATGAAAAAAATCTGATATAAAATACAGTAAGCTGCTATCTAAAATAGGGTGAATTTAAGGTTGTGCATCCTGACCTCACTTATCACTCTATCTTTTCTCTTTTAGCATTACTGCTGCTCAAACGTCGACAGTTTATTAGACGGAAGCGAGCACACAATAGCTGCCCTTTAAATGAGTGCTTTCCAGGGGGGGCGATAAATTTTCATTGGAGGTCAAGACTGCTCGAGTATTCGCTAATAAATTTTATTATCTCCTCAGCCATGCTGAAAAACAGCTGTTTTGGTGCTGTAGCCGATAATTCAGGGAGAGGAGGTTTTTGTCCGTCGGGCCACAATGGAGCCTGATCGATCGGAGGAGCTGGACAGCAGTGAGCACTTGTCAGCCGAATAAAAAGGCCATTATTTCGTCGAGAATTAGCACCACCACTTCCTGTCCTCCTTTTTCCCCCTTTCCACTCTTCTCTCTTGCAATCATCGGCATCTCTTTCTAAAAAACAATGGCCCCAGGTCCAAAATAATGGTCAGTGAGGTGGCAGTTGATGAGAAAGGAAGAAAAGAGAAAGAGGCCGGCATTACAAAAGGGGATGGTGAAAGGTCAAAGGTCAGCGCTGTGATCTTATTGTTGTCTCGCTTTTTTTTTTTTTTTTTTTGAAAAAAAGGAAGCCTCTATATTTCATTCAGAATTCGTTCCATTGTAACTTGGGAAAATAATCAATGACGTGAGACGATATAATTGGGCAGCACTGAATTATGGGATTGCGGTGTTGGAGGCGGACACACGTGAGAGATTAAGAGGAAGAACGAGACAAGAAATAAACACAAAAATGCATTCTTTGCATTTGCTCGACATTTGATCGAGTTTCAGGATGTTACTGTGATTTTTGCATTTAAAAGTCCATTAATTTTTTCATTTCTAACCTTTATATCTTTATTTATTTATTTTTTTCTCACATGAGTTCTGTCCTGTGATGTGAGTAAACTTTTACCGCTTCACCGCAAGTACCCCTCGTAAATTACGCTTAGATTACCGCATCAACACAGCGAGCCGCGCTCGATATAGATCCCATCCATTCTCCAATTTGAGCGCTCGCACTGTTGCGAGTGATTAATACGCCCCAATTTTCCGAGAGATAGTTTTCTTATATCGCACGGATCCATTTTCACACGACGCGAGATCGAAAGTTAGCGCCCGCCGGCATAATTGATGACCTCCCCAGTCGAGCACTCTCATATTTATCACCGCACGACCTTTTTGTCCGCTCTCATCAATCATAAATTAGGGGAGTGCGGCCCAATTCGCCCTTTGTCCTCTCTCGGTTTGGGTTTTGGCCACTAACGGGGAGGAAATCTGCAGTTCAGCACCTCTGCTGTTCAGGGCAGATGGTCATCGGCTCCGGGCATCTGTCAAACTCGCTATTAGCGCACTACATCTACTGTAGGGTCCAAAAGTCAGAGCGCACCACGGAGAAGAGGTAGCAACACTCAGTAGAGCGTGCTATATCCAGTCAATGTCACGTACTAATCCTTAACAGATAGCGATAATTAACATCCAGATGATTCAGACAATTTAATCAACCCAGGTGCCAATATTTACGCTTTATCTGTAGCATAGCTCCTTTTCTGTTGCTAATGTTAGGTACAAGAGAGCTCACACCTGTAACCGGATTTATTATTAGCAAGTTCGTTAATGTTAGCAAGATACCCTTACTAGAGTACTCTGTCGTGTTGTGTTACATTAGCTAGCTAAAATGTATGCTAATTTTAAGAAAACCTAACCTAGCCTTACGCTAACTTGTACAACATTTCCTTCAGGTTGAATTTCATGCTAAGTTTAAGCTAACTAAGTGGGTCATTTTCTTTTGTTTTCTTCAGTTTCACTTTTGTGCTGTTCTGCATCTTCAGCTAAAACAGCAATCAGATCAAATGCGAATAAAATCCATCCTGCAGAAAAAAGTTCATTTCCTGAAGGGAAAAGGACACAGGACGTGAAAGCAGGATGCGAAAGCATTTGTTTCTGCTAGTTAGTTAGAGAGCAATATAAACTAGCTAGCATACACTGCCATGTTGCGTTGCATTAGCTAGCTTAAAGATAGCTAAATAGCTAAATGATAAAATTTGGATTGGAATGAAATTGTGATTTCCGTGGTTCTTCCCACAAAGCTAAAAAAATGCCGGTAGTGATGAAATTTTGCATTTTTCACTCCAACGTTATGTTAGAATATTAAATATGTAGTAGAAGTAATTATTGTATGTTACCAGTAACACCTTTAGCACTCAGAGGTGAAGTCGTTTAAGCAGGAAATCTGTATTTACATCATCATTGAACAGTTTAATACAATGCCTGAAGCATCGATCAGACGAACAGACATCTTTCTTTTCCACATTCGCCTCTCACATCTCTCTCACTCTCTCTCTCTAACTCTCTCTCTCTAACTCTCTCTAGGCATTTAATAATATTTATGAGAACGATGGCATTAATGTTGAAACTGTTCTTTCGGGGCTTTAGCCCTCTGACTCTCCTTTAACGCCGATTAAACCAGAGTAAAAGGAATAATTCATCATCCATCCTCACGTCGTTTTTCCCCTGAAGAGGCTAGGTCGCTAATTACAGAGCGATATCGCGCCCAATTACGGGATTTAAAGCAGCAAGTTTATCTGTGAGGAAAATCAGTGCGCTCCTGAAACATGCTGTCAGGTTTTTTTTATCAGATCATTAGTCACTGGGCTATATTATGAACGCATTGATTGTTTTTCATTTTAACCTCCTAGCGTAACGTCATCTATCTGTTGCGTTTACGCTCACGTACAACTGGATTTCCCAGAAAGCGTTTATATTTCACCAGCATTTTCTCTAAAAAAAAAAAAAGAAAAAGAAAAAGAAAACTAACACCAGCTTTCACCCCTTTCACTCTTTTTCTTTGATTTCTTGTGCAACCACAGCTTTCAAGCTAGCTAAATTGAAGCTAATTTTAAGCTAACTGCTCAAATTTTAAGCTCACTAGCTAACATGGACAATTTTCTTCTCTTCAGATTTTAAACTCATTTTAAATGAACTTTTTGGATTTTTGGGGGGGCTAACTAAGCTAACATTTCTAAACAAATTTTAATTGAATGAGTCAGATTTTAAAATAACTAAACTAAGATCTTATTGTCAAATCTTAGACTAATTTGAAACTAACAAACCTAACTTCTTGATTGTTTTCTTCTGCTCAATTCTACAGCTAATTTTGTGCTAAATGCTAAAATGTTATGCTAACTATTCTGTTATGCTAACTATTCTAAAAAATTAACTAACTGTGTAAATTTTAAGATAACTAAGCTAACTTCCTTTTTTCAAACTTTAAGCCAGATAAGCAAATTTGTGGACAACTTTGAAGCTAATTTTAAGCTAATTGCTCAAATTTAAATGTGACTAAGCTAAATTGTGGACATTTTCTTCAGTTCTATATTTAAGATCATTTTAAGCCAAATGCTAAAATGTTAAGCTACCTAAGCAAACTTGAGGACAATTTCCTTCTGTTCGACTACCTAAGCAACTTGTAAGCTAACAGTTCAGATTTTAAGCTAAGTATGCTAAATTCTAGACTGTTTTAAATTTTAAGCTAACTGAGCTAATTTGTGGACCATTTTCTTCATATGCTCTCATTTTAGCTGCTCAAATTTTAAACTAAGTAAGCTAACTGGACACTTCCCTTCTGTTCAAGATAATTTTAAGTTCACTAAGCTAACTTGTGGGCCATTTTCTGTTAAAATCTGAGCAGAAGCAAACAATCTACAAGTTATCTTAAAATTAGCCTAAAATTGAAACGTGTGTGTGTTTGTGTGTGTAAGAGAGAGATACATTATCTGCCTGTGTGCTTCTGTATTTTTCATTCAGTGTGTGAGTCAAGTGTCTGAGGTCATGTGAGAGGTCATGTGAGGTGACAGCTTTAAGCAGAACATCTCTTTAACCTTTCAGTGTTCGGAGTGTGTGTGTGTGTGTGTGTGTGTGTGTGTGTGTGTGTGTGTGTTAGCTCGGACTGTGTGTGTGTGTGTGTGTGTGTGTGTGTGTGTGTGTGTGTGTGTGTGTTAGTGCAGAGTGTGTGTGTATGTTAACTCAGAGTGTGTGTGTGTGTGTGTGTGTGTGTGTGTGTGTGTGTGTGTGTGTTAGCTCAGTGTATGTGTGTGTGTTAGCTCAGAGTGTGTGTTAGCTCAGAGTGTGTTTTTGTGTATCTGTGTGAGAAAGTAAGACGAATGGGCCGCCATGATTGACTGTTTCCTCACAACCCTGAATCAATGGGCTCATTATCAGCGCAATTACAGTGCTAAAACACTCTCTCTCTCTCTCTCTCTCTCTCTCTCTCTCTCTCTCTCACACACACACACACACACACACAATGTTACTTTACCCCAGATGTAGTCAATCATTCAGGTCCTGTTTAGGGTCTGAAATTTGCTGGTTTAGATTTGCACTGGATCTACAAAGCTAATGTTGCTAACAGGTAATAAAAACTTATAGCCACCGGTTTAGCATGTATAAAACATCACACAGTTACCTGGCAACCATACAATGCTTTGCATAAGTATTCACCCCCTATATTTTGTAGTGTTACAACCTGGAACTTAATCAGGATTATTATGTCATGAAGTGTGTGTGNAAAAGTTGCATAAGTATTTACTCTCTCAATTCTGGTGAAACCAGTCTCAATCAGAAGTCATATGAATAGCTGAGTGGAGTCAAACTGTGTGCATTTAAAGTGTCACATGATCTCTATGGAAACTACCCTGTTTCTGGAAGAACCCAGAGTTCTTAGAGAGCATATCTAAACACAGCATCACACAGACTCTACTGAAGAGGAGGAGGAGGAGGAGGACGTCCATAAAAAATAAGTAACCGAGAGTCCAAGAGTAACTCTGAACATGATGTGCCCACCAATATGCTTCTCAGAATGCACAGAATGTTCCAGGGCAATGAATAATATCAGGTTTGTGCTAAACCCAAAAAGGTCAATTTAGGTCTAATCAGAAGTAGAAGATGTTTGTGAAATAACTGGTTTGGATTCTGTGCCTGGAAAGGTCAGGATAAATAAATATGGTGGTACGAATCTGAACACATCACGTACAAATGTCAAAAACAGTTACTGATTCTTTAAACATGAGCGCGTGTAGGTTCAAGTATGTTGCTAGTTGACTAACTTCTCCAAAGGACGCAATTTTGAAGACATGGCATCAGTGAAAAGAAATATTATGGGATTGTTTCCATTAACTTACGCACTCATGGAGTTCGACAATGTTCTACTTATGTGTAAAACCGAATGGTAATCTTAATCTCAAACAAAGGATGTATTTTTCTTTTTGTAAATAAGCACGTTTTTGCATAAGTTCCAGCAACATGTCCACTGAGGCCTGAAGAGCAAACCTACCACGTTTCTTATCATGGACACATTTGTGTCCTGCAAAACACAACTACAAAAAAGATCAACTTCCTGTTACAAATCCGCTCAATTTAGTGTTTGTCTTATGAGTAGCCGCGACCGTTTCCCTCTTCCGTAGAGCACAAAAGCGTCTCATCTACAAAGCCGTGTCATCGAGGGTGAAAAACGGCGAGATGGATGAGTGTTCCTCTGTCGTCTTGCACCGTCGACCGCCTGTGTTTGCCAGCCCGAGCGTTCAGAGGCTGCTCCGGCCGAGCGGGCGCCCTGAGTGGAGCATTGGTGCAGAAAAACACATCCTCTTTCTCTCTCCTTGCACTTTCTCACATTTGATTATCTCCTTCTCCTACGGTTCAGGAAGAAAGGAGGACCTCTTGTCAGTTTTCAAGGGTCGATTGTTGCGTTTTCTCCACAGAAAAGGCCGCTGCGTGTCAAATTTTATTTAGAGGTTTTTTTTTTTTTGTTTTTTTTTTTGAGAGACGTGTGTGTGGAGTCAATGAGGCCGTGTCATGTTAGTGTTCAGGGATCTTTATCTAGCTGTAAGTACAGCTTACTTTTGACAAAAAGAAGCAGCTGTGGTGAAAAAGGAAGTGTGGACAAATCCTAAATTATTTACAAAAAAGCTGTTCACACACGTAGCATCAACACTCTTAATTTAGCATAGAATGTAAATCCTATCGTAGCTAGTTTGCGCTGTTTTACATTCTTTAATAAAAAAACGTAAAAACAAAGTTTTAAGTTTTTAACTTAAAACCTACACCTTTGCTTGCTAGTGTAAGTAAAAGTTCAAAGTAAAACATGCATGTTTATCAAATAAAAGTGCATTTTTTTCTTTTTTTTTGTTTTGTAGCGATATAATGATTTCTTTATTTTTTGTTTCTTACTGTCACCTTGCTGAATTGCACTGCGGTACATAATCATAAAATGATCGTACAATAAGCTACAAACAGACTTTTAATTTCAGGTAGCGTAATGAAAACCTAACTGGCACAAAACATTTAAACCATTTTTGCGTTAATGTAGTGTTTTACCTCATTCTATTGTAATTCAAATCCAGATTAAGTTTGTAACTGCTTTGTTATCTATTGTTTCTGTGGTAGGAGTAGGAGCTTTATCTGCATCTCGATTGTGGATGTAATACTTCCTGTTTATGTCAGATTGTGTTTCTGATTGGCGTCTTAATGGTGATCACATTATGCACAGCTTTTTTACAATGTACCCGAAGTCATGTGCTCTTGCGAGGATAGAAACTTTGTCTGTAGTGGAAATAGTGTACTTCAACAGCATGAACTGTACACGTACTTACAATGCAGGATGTCAGTTACTTCAACTTCATTATTTGAGGATTTTCACAAATATTGTGAGGTAAAGTGTGTTCACTTTTAGTGGTTAAAGTCAATTTTGGGAAAAGAATGCGCCATAAATATAGTAATGACAACTAGCCTATCTAGCTGACTAGCTAACTAGCTGTTTAAAAGAATTAAAGAGATTTCGAGGAAAATATTAATATTACATTTGTGATTAATGAAAAAAAGTGATTAATACCTGATATAGCTACAACAATAAACAGAACAGGGTTAGTGTTAGCATTAGCTTCTTCAAAAAGACAATAAAAAGTGGTTCCACCAATGTTTCTATTTAGAACAGGTTCAGGTCTCCCAGAGGGACAGAGTGATGAATGTGGTTTGCATTTTTAGAATAAAAAAAAACGTTTGTTTTTAAGATGGTTGCAGATTCTATGAGTCTAAATGGGTTCTATTAGGAACTTTCTGTGAATGGGAAAACTTTCTGTTTCAGGGTTCTACATAGAACTTTTAAGGACAAACTGGGAAACAAGTGTACTCTCACAGATGTGGTTTGTACTCAGGGCAAAAAGTGTTCCACAAGGGTTCTTTGGATGGCTAACTGTTCCAGTTCTACTTGGAACCTTACCCCCTGTTTTTGGATTTTCCAGTCAGACGGGTTCCTCAAGGGTTCTTTGGATGGCTTTCTACTTGTAACCTTTTCTGAAAGAGAAACTGTATGAGGTTCCAGACAGAAGGACAAACCAAAGAACCTATGAATGTACTCTCACAGATGCTGTTTGTAGTCTTCAGAAAAAAAGGAACATTTGGATGGATAACTGTTCTGAAAGGAGATCCCTTTGTTGTAAGGGTCTCCATAGAACCTTAACCTGAAGATCTTAGGAGTTTATTATAACAAATCCAGAGTTGCTTTTTTGTCCAAGATGGCAACCTGGATGGTTAACACGACTAGTTTTCTAAAGGGGTTCTACATGGAACCTTTTCTGAAAGCAGAAACCCTGGATTTCACCAAATGAACAAATTTCATTTTGAATGGAAATTCTTGTTTGGACAAGAATTAAGGTTCTTGTCCAAACATAAGGCTTAAGGTTCTACTGGTATGATTTACCCCTGCTCATTTAGAACATGACAAATAATGATAAATGTTTATACATGTCTTTTCATCTCTTACTGCAATTCCAGGAGCGTGAATCAGGAAGAGAACTTTGGGGTTCTGTTAAAAGGTACAGTAACTTAACAAAGCAGTTGCAGTGCTGGAAAAGTGCAGTGGGACGTATACATTACTAAGTATTATATAGTGTAACACACGCACTCTTGTTGACGCTTGAGAGAGGACCATTGTGGAGCAACAGAGGGATGAGAAAGTGAAATTAACCCCCCACTTATGCACTGATTGCATTTGAAATTGGCCTAATGAGGCGATTATGTCATTAGAGGCCNTGTGTGTGTGTGTGTGTGTGTGTGTCTTCCCAAAGCTTTCTAAAGCCCATGAGTGAAACGAGAGAATGGCGGAAATCATATTAATGCATTTAACTCAAATCGCAAACTGCCCGGACACAATGGAGCAAGAATGTGGAAGACTTTCCCTTTGAAATGTAAATGCCTTTCTCTTCTTCTTCTCCTTTTCTCTCTTCTTCTTCTTATTCTTCTTCTATGTTTCAGAAAGCCCCCACTTATGAGCTATCTCCACGAAACGTGATATTTTCCACTTTGATCCCCATGGTACAGTAAGTTAAGGTAATTAACGTGAGTCGTTTTAGACATGATGCGCTGGAAACGCACGTGTGTCGGGGTTTATTAGCACTCGTCATCCATCACAGCCAACATTCAGCTAGATTAATGGATCAAAATGAGCTTTAAGGGAAATCTAAAGCAACAGATGAAGCTGGATGGAGAAGCACAGTGTCAGCTCTGATCGATACACACTTGAGTCACACTGGCTCAATCAGACCTCTTACTTTCTCTCTCTCTCTCTCTCTCTCTCTCTCTCTCTCTCTTACACACACACATGGATGGATGGATGGATGGAATGAAGGAAGGAAGGAAGGAAGGAAGGAAGATTTTGAATTTTAAAAACAATGTAAGATTATCTCAAAAATATCTGACAGAAATAAATGAAGAAAGAAAGAAAGAAAGAAAGAAAGAAAGAAAGAAAGAAAGAAAGGGACTGAAGTTTAAACTGTCGAGGCTAAAAGCAGAAAGAAAGAAAAAGAAAGACAGACTGAAAGAAAGACAGACAGAGAGATTTTTAATTTTTAAAAAGTTAGGCATAAAAAAATACAGAACTGAAGAGATGAAAGAAAAAAAAAGAATTTCTGTCCTGAAAGGAAAAGGGAAAAGGAAGAGCTTTATAATATTTTGTATTATTTCTGACAGTTGATGACGTCCATGTGTTTAAGAACGAGAGTGTGACTATAATGCGTATGAAAGGTGAAGCTCAGTGTGTGATTATATAAATCGGTGTGTGTTTATATCGAGTGTGTTTTGGGATTCTAAATCAGTGTGTGATTATAGCAAGTGTGTGTTGGAATTCTAAATGAGTGTGTGTTTATATTGAGTGTGTGTGGGGATTCTAAATCAGTGTGTTGAAGCGAAGCTGCTGATTGGTTTGCTGCTGTAAAGCCCATTATGACATCATCAATCTGCAGTTAAAATGTAAGAGGGGAACGTCACTCTTTGACCTGCAACAGTTTAAAACGTTTATAAAACTCACATACACACACACAGTTGTGTGTTTCTCTTTACTCCACTCGTTTACTCTTCCACTCCCTTGTTCTCCCCCTCCTGATCAATAGAGTCACCTTGGTTAGCTATTTGTAGCTGTGTGTGTGTGTGTGTGTGTGTGTGTGTGTGTGTGTGTGTGTGTGTGTCTGTGTGTGTGTGTTGGAGATACAAAAGGAACCCATCTCTATCTCTTTCTCTCTCTCTCCAGCAGCAGTGAAAGTTGTGAAAGATGAAAGGAATTAGGATTTTTTCCCCTTACCTGAGCGATAAGTGTTTGAATCGAAGTGAAGCTGCTGATTGGTCGTCTGCTGTAAAGGCCATTATGACATCATCTGGCAGGGAGATTTTCTCTTTGATCTGAAACAGGTTTTTTAAAAAAAGATAAAGTTTATACAAAACAGAAATCTTTCATAAATTTCTCCCTGATATTCTCTACAAAACCACACACTGAAGGAGACAGAAAGAAAGAAAGAAAGAAAGAAAGGGAATAATTTTAAAATAGTAAAATTGAAGCACATTACACTTCCAGTGGAACTTTGTTCTGTGTTTGTTTTACAAAATGGCCGACTGTGTGAGAGAACACTTGGCGTGTTACCTTTCGTGTGTAAGCATCAATATGGGCGGAGCCTGTTTGATCATGTGACTCGGGGCAGAGCCTGTGCAGTGATAAGTGGCATGTGAAGACTTTTTGAAGACATTAATAGAAATTCCTCACAAAGACAACTGTATGTTTTATACCCACACACCCACACACACCCACACCACACACACACACATACACACACACAGGGCACAGTGGAAACACTGCACCTCCTACAGAACCACAGGAGAACTGCAGCTCATCTCTCTCTCTCTCTCTCTCTCTCTCTCTCTCTCTCTCTCTCTCTCTCTCTCTCCCCCCCCTTCTCTTCACTTCTTGCTCCTCGTCTCTTTCTCTCTTTGACCTTTGTCTCGTAATTCTCCATTTCTCTGTCTGCTGTCTTCTTTTCATTTCTTCTCTTCTCCCTTTCTATTTTGTTTCTTCTCCTCTTTCCTCTCCTCCTTTTATTCCTGTTTTTTCAATTTTGTCTTTTCCACCTCTACTCCAAAACACTCAGAACACTCCTGTTTTTTTCACTATCTTCTTTGATCTTGTCCTCTTTCTCCTGTATCGTCTTCCTCTCTCTGTTCCTCCTCTCTATTACTTTGTGCTTTCTTTTCCTCTTCTCTTCTTTTAATTTCTTCTCTTTTTCTACTTTCATTTTCTACTCCCTTTTCTTTGCCTCTTTTCTTTTCTCTCCTCTTTTTGCTCAGTTCACTTCTCTTCCTCTCTCCTGTTTTTCATCATTCTCTTCTCTCACATGTTCTCTTCTCCTTCCTTTTTCCTTTCTGTTGTCCTTTCTTCTGTCTTTCCATCTTTTAATTTCCATCTTTTAATTTCTTTTTTTGCTTTTCTTCACTTTCCTTCTCTATACTCCTCTTTCCTCTCCTCCTTTTCATCTCCTCTCTTCTAATCTCTCTTTCTTCCTCTCTCATTTTCTCTATGTTCCAGATTCACTTATACTCATTTTCATCATTCCCTTCTCATCTCACTTTTTTCTTTTTCTTTCCTCACAATTTCCTCTTCCCTCTCCCCNTTTTTCTTCCTCTCTTCTGTCTGTCATCACTCTCTTCTTTTCTCCTGTATCGTCTTCCCCACTCCTTTCTTTATCTCACCTCCTATCTTTCTTTTTTTTGTTCTCCTTTGATTGTTACTTGCTTTCTCTTCACTTCCTCTGTCATCTTATTTTAACGTCTTCTTTTTTCTTCTTCCCTCCTTTCTTTGTTGTATCTCCTTTTGTTCTTTTCTCTTCTTTTCTTTTCTCCTCTTCTCCTTACCTCTTCTCTGCTTTCTTCCTTTTCTTCCTTGCCCCAACTCTTTATGCTTTCCTCACTTTAGTTCGTTTCCATTTTTCTTCCTCTTTTTTGTATTCTCTCCTTTCCCCCCTCTCCTGTCTGCTCAGTTCACTTCTCCTCCTGTTTTTGATCACTCTCTACTCCGATTTCATGTCCTCCCTCAAGTCTTCTCCTTTCTTTTTCTCTTTTACTCCTCTTTTTCTACCTTCACTTTTCTTGCTTCACTTTTTCAGTTTCTCTTTCTCCTTCCTTTTTCTCATGTTATTCAGTCACATTTGAAATGATTAAATCATCTTGACATTTTTCTCTCTCTCTTTTATCTTTCTAATTTTTTTTTTATTCACCATCTTTTTTTATTCTCTTCTGTTTTCCCCCTCTTTTTACTCTCATTACTTCTTCATAATATTTTGAAATATTCAAATAATTGTAATAATTATGTAATATAATATATACTAAAAATATTTTAGTAAAACATTATCAGTAAAGGTATAGTAATTCTTAATGTAAAAATTATATTTATTACTAATTTATTATTTTATTATATAAAATATGAAGTAATAATAAATTAGTAATAAATATATTAATTACCAATAAATAGCTTTGTTTAAGTAAATAAATAAATATACATCAAAAGTGCAATAGTCATTTCTTTTTTCTTAATAAAAATACAAATTTCCTGGACAAAAACGTAGAAGATAACAAATAATAACTGACATGACATCAGGACGAAAGGATTGCGTGACTGGGTAAAAGGCATTTTGGAAATGCATTATGGGTCAGAAAGATTGTTTTTACGTTTGGACATCAGTTTAATAGAAACTCCACAGTCCTTGCTAATGCTAACTCTGATTCTGGGGGCGGGGCTTTGCATTCGTTGGTGGGAACAGGCTAGAGAAATTATCAATTAAATCTTACTCGGCTCTGCCTACTTAACCACTAGAGACCTGATCTTCTCAAACCTACTGCACCTTTAACATAAATAAATAATAAACAATTTAACATGGCATCTGAAAGAACAACAAAATTTATTTAAATAAAATACGACAAATGGAAACAGACTGTCAGACTGTCAGACTGTCGTTTTTTCTTTCCTGCTTCTTTCTGTCTTGGTTCTTTTTCTTTCTTTCTTTCTTTCTTTCTTTCTTTCTTTCTTTCTATTTGTTGTATTTTAAATAAGTCCCTCTGAATAAGTTTTCATACATTTCATACATGTGCATTTGGTTTCATTCTTCTCTTTCTTGGTCAGTTTTTCTTATCTTTTCTTTCATTTATACTCTGTTCTTCTAATCTCTCCTTTCATCCTCTTTTTTTAATGACCTTTTCTCTTTTCTTCCACTTTATCCTTTGATCCCTCCTTTCTCTAGAATGGCAATATACAAATAGAAATAGATTTATTTGTCTTCACTTCCCTTCTTTCTTTCTTTCTTTCTTTCTTTCTTTCTTTCCATTCATTAATTAAATTGGTTGCTCTCTTTTTTCATTTGCTTTCTGTTTTATTTTCTTGTTTTTTTCTTTTATTGTTCTTTCAAGGAGAAATAGAGGTGGGAGAAGAATTTAGAAAGAAAGAAAGAAAGAAAGAAAGAAAGAAAGAAAGAAAGAAAGAAGCACTGCCTTTCATTCCCTTCTGTCTGTCTTTCTTTTCGTTCCTTTTTTATTTCATCCATTCGCTCTCTTTCTCTCTTTCCTGGTCACTTTCCTTTTCTCTCTTTTATTCTTCAGTTCTTTCTACTTCTTTTGTCTCAGTTTATCTTCTCTCCTTTTCTTATATCTCTATTTTTTCCTTCTCTTTTTCTTTCTTCTCCTCCCCAACACTGTTAAGTGATCTGAAGCCAGTAAAGGATAAATCCTGAGGTAGAGGTAGTGTGTGTGTGTGTGTGTGTGTGTGTGTGTATGTTGAAGCCAGTTGTGTGATTAGTGTGTCACCTCAGACAGAAGAAGTGAGTAAACGTCGGTTTTTAACAGTAAGAAAAAAGAAAAAAAAGTGTGATCCATCACGGCACAACAAAACCGGTGGCTATAAAAGTAATGATGTTTGTGCAGCATGGAGCCTATGAGGAAGTCACACACACACACACACACACACACACACACACACACACTTTATAAACCGTTTATCCTGTTTGTGTCGCGGAACTCCATTACGCTCTGAGAGCTAACGCCGTAAACGCAGCGCTGGGAGCCATCGCAAAACACACTGCCGCTCCAAAATGATCTTTTTACTCTGACAATAACCAGAATGATGAGAAATCCCGCTAACAACTAACAGAAAAAAAATCCTTCTGTGATCACACCATGGAGACATTCCTGCTAAAAACTGAAGAAAAATGATGTTAGCATTTGCTAATCTGCTAATGTCTACCGTTTTTAGCTAATTTGCTTAGTCATGGTGTGTGTGTGTTCTGTGGAGAAATATTTGAGCCAAGTAAAAAAAATTATTAGTTTGCTCATGTGTTAGCAAGCTAATCTAACATCCGGTGCTGATTTCCAAGTAGCAAAAATCTGCTCCTGACTTTCCTAACGTTTATGTCTAGCGTTTGCGTATTTGCTAATCTCTCAGTCATTGTTTCCATGGAGATTTTGAGCAAAGTATATTAAAAAATGACCTTCCTAATTCCTTACCAATTAGCAAACTAATCTACTAGCAGCTGGAAGACTATTTGCTACTAATTTGCTTTAGCAAAAATATATTCCTACAGAAACTTATTAGTTTTTGCTAATATGCTAATGTATTTCCTATTAGTGAATTTGCTGAAGTACAACAGAAACCATTTCCATGTTCTGTGAAGATGTTTGTCAGCGTTTAGCAAAATACTTTGATGTAAATATACATAACTGAAAAAAAAAATCTTGTTAGCAATCTGCTAATGTCTTCCTTATTAACTAATTTGCTTAGTGATGGTTCTGTGGAAAAACGTTTCAAAATGGCTAATGCTAATGTGATAGCAAACTAATCTGACTAAACTAATCAAACTAAACTAAGCTTCTGAGTTTTTCCTAACATTTATCGTTTGCTAATTTGCTAATGTCTAGCTTTTTAGCTAATAAGCTGAAATATGAGAGAAACCATTTATGTGTTTGTAGTCAAATTATTTATTACATTCATTTGTGTTTAGCAAGCTAATTTGATTTACAAATAAAATTAGCTGTGAATTGTGACAATGTGATAAATTGTGATAATTTTCTCCTAGCATTTGCTAATTTATATTTCATATAATTTATTTATGCTAATTTTGCTGTTTAGCATTTGCTAATCATTTCTAATCATTTTGTGAACAGCCTTTTTCAATGTTATTTGCTAGCTTTTTGTTTATTAGTATTTGTTAGCTTTTTTAAAAGTGCTATCATTTTTGATTTAGCATTGCTTTCTAGCTTTTTTCTTTTTTGGCATTGCTTTCTAGCTTGTTTTTTTTTTGTTTTTTTTTTTTTTTTGCATAGTTGCTTGCTAATTGTAATTCTTTTCTTACTAGATTTTTTAGCCTTACCTGTTAGCTCTTTTTCACATTCCTTGCTAGCTTTTTTCTTTTTTTACTTTGCTTGCTAATTGTAATTATTTTCTTAGCATAGCGTATTAGATATTTTTACACTTAATTTTTAGCTCTTTTTCATGTTGCTTGATAGCTTTTTAGCAAAGGGATTTAGATTTTTGCTTTGTTTAGCATTACCTGCTAGTTTTTTCTTTCTTTTTTCCCCAGAATTTCTTTTTTTGTTTTCCTTGCTATCATTATTAAGGTTTTTTAAATTATTGTTAGCCTTTTTTAGTTTCCTTTTCATTTGCTCCTGTACTAACCGTCAAATGTAGATATTTGAGCTGAAATGGAAGGGTGTTTATACCTGTATCCCTTTACATGTCTTCTGTTTATTGATCTAATTTGCTAGCATTAGCATTACTTCCTCGTTACTCTCCGCATTACCAAGCTTCCAGGAGAAATCCCTCCAATATCTAACACCAGGAATCTTTTTTTTTCCCAGGATTCTGTGAATACAGCCTGAAGATATTTGCAAAGAAAAATGGCATTCGTGATTAGTTAGCGTTTGGCTAAGCAGACGGTTAGTAGACCGTAGACTCATTATTACACTGATTACATCTTCTGAGAGCTAAATAACAACGTTAGTGCCGTTATTAATGACCGTTTGCCCCGACACGCTTTTGACTGGCTGCCAGGAGAGGCTTCAGACAGAGAGATGTTATGGTTGGAACACTAACAGGAGGAATGTTCCACTCCATCTGGCCTGCGGATGAAGTGCTCAGGCTTTCAACAGCCAACATTTTAGCAGCTCCTTGAAAAAAAAAAAAAAAGCAGCATGTCAAAATGAAAAGCTGGTCTGAAATATCCAAACTCTCCTTATGATGAGCCTTCTAGCATTTTCTAACCTATTAGCTAGCTGCTAACATCAAGTTAAAAAGTTAACTATATTATTTACGACAGTCGCTCGCTCGAGCCAATATCATGCAAGAAAAATCTAATTAAGTTCAAATTTAGAATCACACATAACTGAGAAAATGACTTTTACTCAAATTCAACCCCCACTTGCATAACCCTTGCGGACAGCATTTAAGACCTTAGTTATATCGACAAATTTCTGTATTAAATCCTCACTACGTGCAACTCTGAATACGGCCTATTGTATTATTATTAAATTTTTTTTTTTTTTTTTTTTTTTATGCTATTAGAGTGGGATATTCTGTTACTTGGTAGGGACAGGGTTGCCAAATTGTACATTTTCACGCGTATATACATATGTTTTAAGCATATTCTGATCGTGTCATTGGGTATTGATAGGATTGCCATACTGGACTGGTTGGTATTGGGTGGGAGGGTGTTAGAGTGGGTTATTGGGTTCTTGAATATTGACAGGGTTGCCAGATACTACATTATCCAGTATATATATATATATATATATATATATATATATATATATCTATATATATATATATAAAAATGGT
>CM074945.1:11905454-11939640 GCA_037577455.1 Pangasius macronema | reverse complement strand
ACTCTACTGTCCCTACACTCTACTGTCTCTACACTCTACTGTCCTTTAGACTCTACTGTCCCTACACTCTACTGTCCCTTACACTCTACTGTCTCTACACTCTACTGTCCTTTAGACTCTACTGTCCCTACACTCTACTGTCCATTACACTCTACTGTCCCTTACACTCTACTGTCCCTACACTATACTGTCCCTTACAGTGTACTGTCCCTACACTCTACTGTCCTTTAAACTCTACTGTCCCTTACACTGTACTGTCCCTACATTCTACTGTCCTTTATATTCTACTGTCCTTTACACTCTACTGTTCCTACACTCTACTGTCCTTTACACTCTACTGTCCCTTACACTCCTCTGTCCTTTATAATCTACTGTCCTTTACACTCTACCGTTCCTATACTTTATTGTCCTTTACACTCTACTGTCCTTTACACTCTACTGTCCCTTTACTTTACTGTCCCTACGCTTTATTGTCCTTACACTCTATTGTCTCTACACTCTATTGTAGAGTCGTGGGGCAGTCGTGGCCTAATGGTTCAAGAGTCGGACTTGTAACCCGAAGGTTGTGGGTTCGAGTCTCGGGTCCGGCAGGGATTGTAGGTGGGGGGAGTGAATGATCAGCGCTGTCTGCCACCCTCGATACCACAACTAAGGTGAGACCATTGAGCAAGGCACCGATCCCCCAACTGCTCCCCGGGTGCCGCAGCTAAAATAGCTGCCCACTGTTCCGGGTGTGTGTGTTCACTACTGTGTGCGTGCACTTGGATGGGTTAAATGCAGAGCACAAATTCCGAGTATGGGTCACCATACTTGGCCACAAGTCACTTCACACACTATTGTCCCTCCACTCTACTATCACTACACTGTACTCTCCTTTAGATGCTACTGTCCCTACAATCTACTGTCCCTCCACTCTACTATCCCTTACACTCTACTGTCCCTACACTCTGCTTTCCTTACATGCTACTGTCCTTACACAGTATTCTCTGGACACACTACTAGGTAAGTGAAGAATGTGATACTGCTAATTGCTAACACTAAATATTAGCAATTAGCAGATAAGTAAGTTATCCATTTGCTCATCATCTCAGATTTGGACATCCTTCATGCCAAACTTTTCTTGTCACTGTCCTTTGTATTGATGTCTGAATGTTTTTGTCTTAATCTCAATCTGGCCATAGTTTTGACTTTTTGGACACACACACACACACACACACACACACACACACACACACACACACACACACACACACACACAACAGCAACCATATGTTCAATGTGACCCTCATTATTCTCAATTAGGGCAGCCATCCATGAAACCCTCATGCTGATAAAGGGGCGCTAACACCTTCGGAGACCACAGAGTGTGTCCATCAGAGGGTGTGTGTGTCCATGTGTGTGATCCTGGAAGGCAAACAGGAGATGTCAGGGTAGGGGAGTTGGGGATGGGGAAGATGATTTTACTGAGAATAAACAGGTCACTTTGAGCAGCTGACTCTAGATGGTTAGCCATATGCTAACTGGCTAATGAATTCATATGGTGCTATCACTATTTTTCTGTTAGATTAAATGTAAGGACAGTAGCATGCAAAGACAGTAGAGTTTTAGTACAGTAATGTGTAGAGAAAGTAGTGTGTAGTATAAGGAACAGCACTGTGTACAGACAGTGTGTAGTGACTGTCGTGTATAGAGATAGTAGTGTGTAGGGACAATAATGTGTACACACAGTAATGTGTAGAGAAAGGGACAGAAGTGTGTAGTGAAAGAGACAGTAGTGTGTAGTAAAAGGGGCAGTAGTGTGCAGTGAAAGGGACAGTAGTGTGTAGAGGCAGTACTGTGTAGTGAACGGGACAGTAGTGTGTAGTGAAAAGGACAGTAGTATGTAGGGACAGTACTGTGCAGTGAACAGGATAGTAGTGTGTAGTGAAAGGTACAGTAATGTGTAGGGACAGTAGTGTGCAGTGAAAGGGACAGTAGCTTGTAGGGACAGTAGCGTGTAGGAACAATAGTGTGCAGTGAAAGGGAAAGTAGTGTGTAATGAATGGGACAGTAGCATTTAGGGACAGTAGTGTGCAGTGAAAGGGACAGTAGTGTGTAGTGAATGAGACAGTAAAATGTAGTGAAAGGGACAGTAGTGTGTAAGGACAGTAGGGTAGAGGGATAATATTGTGTAAGGTTATTTATAAAACACACACTGACATATTTTGATTCTCAGCTTCCTGTTTGAAACTGTCTTGTCCTACACACAGTGTGTGTGTGTGTGTGTGTGTGTGTGTGTGTGTGTGTGCGTGCACGCACGTGTGCATTTGTGTAGAATTACAGATGAATGCCAAATGTCTCATTGATCCCAGCCGCTCTCTCCAGCTGCTCCCCAGCCGTCTCACTCCATAAAAAATATTTAAAAGAAATGAAAACATATTATGCTCAATTTTAAGAATACTCACTAATCAGCAATGATATCTTTTTTAATTACTTAATTTTTTTTTATCTTATTTGTTCCAAAAATGTAATACAATCTGATTTGATTCACAGAATTATATTAAAAGTGTTTTGAGTACTGTATCTCCACCTTACTGTCCCTTTCCCTACACACTACTTCCCTCCACCCTGCTGTCCCTTTCCCTAAACCCTAGTGTCCCTCCACCCTACTGTCCCTTTCACTACACACTACTAACCCTTTGCCTACACCCTACTGTCCCTTTCACTACACACTACTGTCCCTCCACCCTGCTGTCCATTTCACTACACACAACTGTTCCTCCACACTACTGTCCCTTTCCCTCCACCCTACTGTCCCTTTCACTACACGCTACTGTCCCTCCACCGTACCGTCCCTTTCAATACACAATATTGTCCCTCCACACTACTGTCCCTTTCACTACACACTAGTGTCACTCCACCCTACTGTCCCTTTCACTACACACTACTGTCACTACACACTACTGTCCATTTCACTACACGCTACTGTCCCTTTCACTACACACTACTCTCCCTTTCACTACACTCTACTGTTCCTCCACCCTACTGTCCCTTTCACTACACACTACTGTCCCTTTCCCTCCAAACTACTGTCCCTTTCACTACACACTACTGTGTGCTTTAAGTTGTTCTATCTTGAATTTATTCTCTATTGGTAATAAAGGATTCTGACTTTTACGTACTATGTACTTGACTCAGTTGGATCTAGCCTCTTGCTATATTATCTCACCAAGTGATTTTTTAGACTGATGGTAATCTCACTGTGTGACCTAGTATGTACTGATAGAGACTTCAAAGCACTGGATAATGCCATTAATGTAAATGTAAATGTATTACTGCCCATGTCTCTACACACTACTCTCCTTACACGCTACTGTCCCTGTGAAATGTGAAGTGTTGTGACCTTTCCTGAGTTAGAAACACTTTGGTTGTGTCCCAAACCATAATCAAACTCCTCTGTAGGCTATTAAAAGGACGTAGGAGTTAAGAAATCGATGAGCGAGTTCACTGCTCTGAGCCTATGGCAGCGTTCCGATTCTCTCGACGTCGACTTTATTCTCCCCAAAGCTACAGCCTGATATTCCAGCACTTAATTTAAGAGAGCAGTTAAATCACACGGGCCGCAATACGTCAAAGCGAGAGGGGGCCAAACACGCTGTAATGAAAAAGCTATGATTGCTTTTTCTGTCTCGCCAAATGACAGTTATCACCTCAATGACCCGCTCGGGGCCGGAGCCGTCGAGAAATGACACGCTGAGGGCATGACGTCGTCTAACAGGGTCGTTACAAAAATCAATACAAAACCCATTTCAAAAAGACACTCGCCGCCGTTCATTTATCGAATCGGCCGCAGGCAAGAAAACAAACTTAGGGTCCAAAAGTCTCGCGTGCACTACCTAGAACTGTCTTTATTCCTTCAGTTATCAAACACTAATGTGATCTTTATTTTTCTCAAACAAGAGTCACTGATACAAGCACAAAACTTCTAGGGAATTTCAGGAGTAGAGAGAGTAGTGTGTAGGGATTGAAACCACTGTGGCCTCTCTATTGACTCCGCCCCTTTTAAACTGCAACTGCCAGATGTTAATTAAAGAATAAAACAACAACAGGTTGATGTGAGGAAGCAAGGTTACTGTTACCAACCTGAAGCTGTTTATTTTCCTATAAAAGCATATCAGGTAATGGTGCAATATTTAATTTATTACAGAATAAATCATACTGTTTATCCATTTATAGTTGCTGTGGAATGTCTGGGAAAAAAGTCATCACTCATAGCATCTGTAAACAGTTATTTCATAACCAGCCTCCAAAAGCGTAAACTCCTCTGTGTGATACCTTAAAGTGACAGCTTAACCTCTGACTGTTATTAAGCACTGATACTGGAGACTCCTTCCATAAATGTTAAATAAACATCTCCGTACAGAAATCTTCATCATTATCAACTATTACATTTTTAAAGCTTTTTAATCCATTTCTATGACACGTCCACCATACGTGTCCCTGTGAATGAACTATGGAAACACTAACGTACAAGAACAAGTGCATTAATATAAACCTGTGATTTTCAGTTGTGCTTCTGTCAGAGCTGCTGTTATAGAAAATTATTCAACACTTTCCGACCAGTCAGAATCCAGCAATGCTGTGGTATAAAAGTGTACACACGGATGCACTAAAAGCACACCAAGTACCCAGTCTGAGCCACCTTAGTGTCTAATAAAGGCTCTAAATATTTGGCACTCACAGAGTTAAACAGACAATTGCGAATCATCCAGATCACCTGAGCGATGTTGTGTATTATTTTTTGGTAGTGGCAGCCATTTTTAATCCTTCTTTGACTTTCTGTCAATAAGCAATCTTGACAAAAAATAAATAAACAAGGCTAAAAGCTAAATGAGCCGAAAACACATCAATCTAGACAGGCTCGGTTTCACACACACACACACACACACAGGTCGCTATGTGAAGCCGTGCACACCACACCCTTACAGTGATTATAAAATATGGAGTCTAGTTATTGTACTATGTACTGTTTAGCTATTCCATTTAGCTAATCTGTTTTATTAACACTTTAGTTCAGTTTAGTTTTGTAAAGGAAGCTGGCTAGTTAGCCATGTGTAAAGCCCATGCATGTTTAAATAACATTCTTCCTCAAAAGCCTCTTACTGTAATGCTAGTCATAAAGATCTAGCTACTTTATAGAGCAATTAGTTAGCAAGCTAGTTTGTGTTTAATGAACAACTGTGATAAAGACAGTCATAAATAGCTAGCTAATAGCACAGAATAATTAGCTTCTTATCAAACTATTTATGTTTAATATGTTCAAATGACAATTGTTGTAATGATTGTTGATTTATGTAATAAGAAGCTAATGTAAACCAGCTTCATCATGCCCTGGTCATAATGCTAGCCAGAAATAGGTAGCTAGCTGGCTAATAGCACAATTTTTAGAGCGATCATTAGGTTAGCATGATATTTACACTATTCAAATGACAACCTCTTGCTGTAATATCTGTATAAATTTGCTATTAGCTGGTTAGGAAGATATTTATGTTTAGCTAACATACTCAAATGACAATGCCTTGTTGTAATGCAAGCCATAAATATCTAGCTAGCTAATAGTGCAATTTAGTGAGTAACTTATTAGCTAGCTAGCATGTTAAAATGACAACTCCTTATTGTAATGATAGCTAATTTGTTTACAGTCTTACTATATGCCCCCATTTTAATACTAGCCATAAAAAACTAGCTACATCTATCTTATAGACCTTTAATTTCTAGAGAGTTTAGCTAGTTAACAAGTTATTTAAGAGTTTTAACACATTCAAATGACAGCCCCTTGTTGTAATTCTAGCCCTATTAAGCTAGCTATACAATAGTGCATTTTATAGAGCCATTAGCTTGGTAATATATTCAAATGACAGCCCTTTGTTGTAATGCTAACCATTAACTAGCTTGCTACCTAGTTAATGTTTCTATAAATCTGATATTGCTAGTTAGGAAGCTATTTATGCTAAGCTAACATATTCAATTGACAACATGATAACTATAAAAACAGCTAGCTAATCACTATATAAATTGCTTGATTAGTTACCTAGTATTTGTAGCTCTCATTATAATGAATGGTTGTCATTTGAATATGTTATGCTATGCTAGCAAGCTCATATCTCTAAAAATTTGCTATTAGCTAGTTAGGAAGCTATTATCTAACATATTCAAATGACAATCTTTCATTATAATGATAGCCATAAGTAGCTAGCTTAGGCTATTTGATTTAGCTAGTTTATTTTATTAGCAAGCTAATAAAACCCAAACAGATTTCTAGAATTTCTTCCAGATTTTTGAATGACTAAATAATACTTTCATAATTTCATTTCATTTTTTTTTCATCCTGTCAGCTGCAATCTGGATGAAAATGAGAGAAAACGGGACATGAGAACACAAAGAAAGAAGAAAGAAATGGAAAAAGGAAGCAGATGTCAGAGCCGATCGTACTGTAAGGAGACTCGGCCTGCGCTTAACGCTCGCACTGCGCACTTATTAGTGCCGAACAGGGAGCGACGACTTTTCAATTCCAGCCATGATTTGTTTCTGTATTCCATTTTCTGATGGAAGGATGTGATCGAATTTTTTTTAGTCCCTCCGAAGAGAACAGCGATGTCCTGTAATAGGTTCTCACCAACACAAGCGCCAGCTAAAATAGAAACTTCAACACGTGTACGTTTGTGTCACAGCTGAAAATATTACCTCAGAAATGCACTCATGTGGCTGACTGCTAAATTTAAATTCCCTTTTTTTCCTCCTTCCACATGTTTCTCAGTGTGTGTGTGTGTGGGTGGGTGTGGGTGAGACTGAAATGAAATCACAGGACTGAACAAATTTTCCTGTCAGGAAGGAAAAAGGCTTGTGTTACTGTTAGCATTAGCCATTACCTCGCCAACCCAACCTCTAGCAATATTACTGCTAATTCTATTTAGTTATTTGTTAATAAATTTAAAGATATGTTAATTTTAGCTCCTGAAACATATTTTCATGATTAGCCTTTTATTAGCTTAGCTCTCCTGCTGAATTTACCTTCAGCTGCTAAATACAAGAGAATGTCACTCCTTTATTTTATACATTTCTGAATTTCTGAATGTTTTCTGCTGTTTTCTTATTTACTTTTTTGTTTTTTAAAATGGGCGTGAATATATTGGGTGTAGGTGACATTAGCTAACCTCGCTAAAAGCTGTTTTGCTTTACTTCGAATTACAGCAGAATTAGTACTTAACTGCCTTGCTAGCTAGATACTATATGCATGGATATGTTTAGTTTACATATTCATCAAAAACTAAAAACTTTAAACAAAAATTTAAATGGCAACCCCTTGTGTTTTTTTCTATTATTAGATCAGCATCTGTGGTGAATTTACTTTTAACTGCTAAATAAATATGAGGATGATGTTTTTCCCAGTCGTAAAGTGTGTATTACTTTGTTTGCTTATATTATGTGAATACAGCAATGCTGCCATGGTGACACAACTGTCAATCATTATGCAATCTGACACACCCATTAATTTCCGATCAGGCGACAACACAAGATTTTGTAGCTGTTAATAAACAGGTTATATTTACAAACATACATTTTACCAGCTTACTACGTGAAATTATTTAGCATAAAGAGTTTAAACATTTGGAACCAAATGTTTATAATTAATGCACTATGCATTTTTATTTGAAACAATCAGAAACATTTGTACTCATTAGAACAGGCAAATACTTTGGACCAACAAGATCACTTAGACAATGTTTTGCAATGTTTTCATTAGCAATGAAAAAATACGCAACAAATCAAATCAAACTTGGTTGTTGGGAGGCTGCAACTACATTCACGCTAGCAAGAGACAAAGTGACTTTCTCGATTCTTTGCAGATTATTTATGATGCTGTAAAGGAACAAATCCAAACGATTGATCAAATGATTCATCGGACCAATCCTACGGCATGTGTGGTCCAAAATTTCTTCAGTTCCCCACTCAGAACTTTATTTGCTACCTGCAATTACTGTAGTTCCACAAAATATAAGAAAAACTTGTAACTATGCTTTCACCTTGTCTTGTCACATACGACTTCATTAAATGTATATAGGGATGTTACAAAGAAAAATAAAATTTGGCAGGAAAGCAGCAGAGATCGTTGTTGTATGAAGCTAGTACAGCTAGCTACTTTTACAACAATGCTAGTAGTGATCATAAATCAAACAGCCAATTTTCACATTGATTACTGCTTTAACTAGCTATATATAGCTACTACCATTTCTTATCAGAAGCTAATAAATAAATGAATAAATAAATACTGAACAAGCCACACCCACAAGCTATAAACTACAAGCACTACTGTGAACACAGGGCGAGTTTACAAATAATGAGGACCTGAACAGCCGTGGCTCCTCCCCTGATTTGTATACTAATGATGTCGTCACTTTAGCATGAGAGTCCTGTAAGATTTCTTCATTCCTTCTCTCGCTCTTTCTGGTTAGTTTGATTTCCAGCGGTGCTCGACTAGTAAACAAGTTGTTAGCGTCGGCCGCTTGTTTGTGAACACCAGTTCCTCTGTAGTGCTTGATTGAAAAAGCAATTCGTCTCTCAGGCCCGGACAATAAAAGAGCTCTAATCCGGTTTTATTGTGAGGGAATAATGAACACGGTGGCCTGAAGCGGCTCATATAAAAGCCGTCGCTCTCACTTGCATCTGGATTTCCATTACTGTCAGATCAGAGAGAGAGAGAGAGAGAGAGAGAGAATTCCTTAGTGCGCATCAGTTAGATTTACGCCAGTGATCATGTTCATATGGCTTATAGTGTGCGCTCAGCTTTATGTGGCCTGTAGGGTACAGGGAACAGGGTGTGTAGTTTGGGACACATCCATAATACAGGTATCTCTATTGTTCATCACCTCCACAGACATTTCTGTAAATTCTCTAAATTTAATGCTTCAAAAAAGTTATGATTAATCAGCATGGTTAATTAACATATTTTATGAGAAACAAAACATTGACAGATTTACATCTAGTTCTTATGACTTTTAATTTTATTTTCTTATATTTAAAACACTAATTTTACACAGAAATTACTTATTTTATGTACATATGCTCAGTTATTTTTATTTTCTCATATGCAAATAAAGTTAATTTGATTCAGAAATGCTTCAGTTAATGTTGCTGAAATATTGTACATGATGTATGTGTGTGTAGATGTTCATTTATTTTTATTTTCTTGCATTTAAATGCTCATTTTACTTTTTCCAGTACTTATGTTACTGGAGTTTTTTATATAGCATTTACACTCATTTAATTTGATTTCCTTGTATTTAAAATTTTTTATTTAATCAGAATTGCTTTATTTAATGCTACAATATTTATTTAAATATATTTTCTTTTACAAATAATAAAACAAAAATGCATCATTAATGTGATTATATGCCATTTAATTTTATTTTCCTGTATTTAACATTAAGATTAATGTTAATTTCTTATTTAATGTTTTTGTTTTGTTTGGCATTGATTTTGATATATTTTGTATAACATACTGGCTGTAGATTTTCCTTTTTTTTACTTGAAATGCTTATTTTATTTTTTGATAATTGTTTAAATTGTGTTTTACAGTAGTCATTTTATTATTCTTTGCTATTATCTTCATGTCTGTGGTTTGTTTAGGTTTGCAACATTCATTTGCAGATTCAAATCGCTGTCATTGGTTAAAAAGAATTTGTACAAATAAAAATTAAGTATTTCTTAGTAATGTTCTTGGTGATGTTTTTGGGGATCACACACTCCATCTCGTTTTTTATTGCTTAAATTTAACACCTGGTTAATGATCTGCGTTTCAGCTAACATTCTACTGACTACATTAACAATTTTTTTAATGTGTTTATGTAATTTAATATTAAAATGACACATTTTAAAATGATAGTTTACAGTTTTCATCTTATGGTCCAGATTTATTCACATTACAGTTTTAGGCTTAGAGACATTTTTTTCAGTCCTTTTTTTTAAACAGTTTTATTTTTTATTATAAATATCAATATAAATATCCACTTAGTTTTTACAGTTTTATCTTTTTTTTTAACATTTGTTACTTTGTAGTAAATCAGTAATACAAACATTAAATGAGTAATTATATAATAATTATTTAGTAGAATTTTTTTATTGCATTATTTCCATTAAATAATTATGGTAATCTAAGAATAACATTAAACTTGTTTTAATTAGTGTAGTGCAAGTTTGATATTTTTACAGATATTTTTTTTTTAATTAGCATCACGCCGATTCTTTCTCGGGACTAAAATTCTCCTAAGCAGTTCATAAATAAATAAATAAATAAATAAATAAATAAATAAAAAATAATTATTGCAGAGTGATATAAAATGTACACTGATTAATGTTTTTAGTATAACGCATCTATTAGTATTAATTGTTTAATTTATATAAAAAATAATGAAGGGTAAAAACTGTTACAGCTTTTCCTGTCTTATTATTTAGTGATAACCAGATTTATTTATTTATTTATTTGTTTATTTGTTTATTTATTTATCTATCTATCTATCTATCTATCTATCTATCCTGTGTGGAATTTTCTTTTCTACAGTTATCGCTGTTGATCAACTGTCCCTCACTCTACTCCTGACTGACTGAGAGAGAGAGAGAGAGAGAGAGAGAGAGAGAGAGAGAGAGAGAGGAGTGTGTGTGTGTTGCCCATCTGGGGCTGAGACCCCAGTGCTCATGCCAGGAATTAGAGGAGAATCCTGTCAGGCTAGAGGACACACAGCCAGCACGGAGGTCACACACACACACACACACACACACATACACACACACACACACACAGGTCTAACGCGAGGTATAACCACTGAGACAAGAACGTAATACAGAAAAATTCCCACCAGGGTGACAGTGTGTGTATGTGTGTGTGTGTGTGTGCGTGCGCATGTGTGTGTGACCTTCCATACACACTCTTCTTTGTGCCTCATAAACCCGACAGCTTCACACAATTAAACCCCGGCGGTTAAAGTGTAGCTCACATGATGTTTTTCTTACCACCAAAGGAGTGAAGCCCTTTACGTGTGTGTGTGTGTGTGTGTGAGAGAGAGAGAGAGAGACAAACACATATTTTAGATCACTTTATGACTTTATCGTACAGATATATCATCACACTTTTTCCAGGGTCACAAGAGACTCGCACACACACACACACTTCCTCTGTGCTAAAATCATCAAAGCAAACACAGTGCTAATTATTATACACAGCTCAATGTCACCTTCTCACTGTTACAGCTTCATAACGGGCAGCAGGTGTGTGTGTGTNTGTGTGTGTGTGTGTGTGTGTCCCCGACTTCTTACAACATCTGAAGTTAGACAAGTGAATACACTCAAAGTGATTTATCCTATGAAGAATAAACAGAGAGAGGGAGAAACAGAGATATGAAGGAATGAAGAAGAGAAAAGAAGAAAGATGAGAGGAGGGAGAAGGAAAGAATATGAATAAAAGAAGAGAAGAAGAAAAGGGGACAAGGAGGAGAGAAATAAAAGGAAAAATCAGAGAAAATATAATGAGTGAAAAAGGACAGAGAAGCAAAGCAGAGAGAAGAATAATCAAGAAAAGTATTGATAGTGAGGAACAAGTGATAGAATAAGAGTAGAAATGAAAAAAGTCAGAGGAAAACAAGATAAAAAAAATAAAGAAGGAAAAAGCAGAAGCGAAAAGGGGAAAATAATAAAGATGAGGCAAGAACAAAAAGGAGGAGAGAAACTGTAGACAAAGACAAAAGAGGAGGAAAAAAGGAGACAAAAGGGAAGCACATAGCTCCAGAATTGAATAAAGAAAGAAAAAAGAGGAACAGAGAAGAAAAAGAGAAATGTGAGGTGGGAAAAGAGGAGAATCAAAGTCGAGAAAAGAAAAGGCAATGACAGAAAATAGATGAAAAAAGAGGGGAGAATCAAAAACCAGAAAAGAAAGTGTGATAAAAGAGAAAGGATGAGAAGAAAACTATATTACAGGACAGGAGCAAAAGAAAAGAAAGGAAGTGAATGGAAAATTATGTGGAAAAAAGTGCAAAGAGGAAACTAAGAGGAGAAGGAGAGAAGAGAGAACAGAACAAAAAGAAGAAAAGGAAGAATAAAAGACGAAGAAAAAAGAGAAAAAACTTGAAAAATGAAAGAGAAAAGACAAAAAATGTGAATGACAAAAGAAGAGGAAAGAAGCAACAAAAGATGTGATGATAGATGAGAGGAAGAAAAAAAACAAGAAGGTGTTAAGATTAAAGAAGAAAAAGCAGAAAGGAGACAAAAATAGGGTGCTGAGAATGAAAGGAAAGAAATTGTGAAAAAGAAAAAAAGGATGATAAGAAAATTATATTTTAGGATAACAAGCAAAAGAAGGAAAAAAGAGTTTGGGAGAAGAGTAAGACAAGACAGAAATCGAAAATAAAAAAGGACGACATGAGGAGGCAAGTGAGAGAAAGGAAAGAAAAGAGGAAGAAAAACAGAGAAATGGCTCCTCTTTCTCCTTCGCCTCCTGATGCTGATATATTAGCGTACAGATTGGATGGTAATCTGTCCTGACTGTAATCTCCCATAATCCCTCAGTGCTGTGATCACATGATGCTGAATTTCAGTACAAAAACTTCACCATAACACAACACACCCTCTCCTGCACTCATCCTTATCACAGGCCTCACCGTTTTAATTTTAATTACACACATTAATCTAACGAGATGGAGCGGTGATTAAGCAGCTCGCCCTCGTGACATTAGCAAACATATTTACAGATAGTTAGCTGATCCTTCTCCTGCTCTGGCCGATTGATGGAGGGATTTAACATGATTTACAGCCAGAGATGGAGAAATCTGTCCATCCATGTGTCTGTCTATCTGTCTGACTATGAGAGTCAGTAGAATAAAATGTTATTTTTTTTACAACTCAGATTGTCTCAAAACATCTTTACAGATTTTCAGATACCAAGCGAATGCTGACTGTGGTGAGAAGAAAACCTTCTAAAAGGAAGTCCCTTTGTAAGAATTGAGACTCAACAGAGAGAGAAAAGGCAGGACATGGAGCTTGTGGGCTCAGGATGGCAGGATTACGAGCCTGATCGCCTCAGGAGGGCAAGAGTAGGATTTCTGTAGGCCTCAAATTGTCAGAAGCAGACAGTTCTTGGCTCATAAGCAGGCAGGAGTAGGAGCTTCTAGGCCTCACCATTGGAGGAGTAGAACATTTTGGGCCTCAGTATAGCACAGGCAAAAGTTGCTTGGCTCTCAAGATGGCAGCAGCCAAAACTTGTCAACCTAAGAAGGGCAGATGTAGGAGCTACTAGGTCTCAGAAGAAACTGGAAATGATAGTAGTTCTAGTCCTCAGGATTGGAGCTGTAGGACTCCATGGACCTCCGAATGGCAGGACTTGGTGCTATAGGCCTCAGATGTGAAGGAGTACAACCTTATGACAGAAGATGACAGAAGTTAAATCTTGTAGGCCAGAGGTCCTGGAAGAGGCGGAGCTTGTATGCGTCATTATAGAAGAAGCAGAAGTTTCTTGGTTCTCAGGGTAGCAAAATTAGGAGCTTCTAGGCCTCAGGAGGGCAAGAGTAAGAGCTTGTTCACCAAAGGATTGGCGGGATTGGAGCTTGAAGATCTCAGAATGAGAGGAATATGGGCTTCAAGACCTCAGAATGACAGAAGGGGGAGCTTCAGGATAATGAAGAGGGACTTGTAGGCTTCAGAATTATAGAAGGAGAAGGTTCTTGGATCACAGGATGGCAGATGCTACAAGTTAGGAGTGTGTAGGCCTCAGGATTGGCGCAGTAGGAGCTTGAGGGCCTCAAGATAGATGGACGAAGGAAGAGTTTATAGGCCCCTGGATGACAGAAGTGAAAGTTTGTAGACCTCGGGATAGCAGAAATAAACCAAAAAAGAAGGCAGGAGTTGCTTGCAGGCCTCAGAGGTACAGAAAGAGGAGAAGCTTGTGGGTTTCACTATGGCCTGTGCACCATTATCTGCATTATCCAATCATGATTACAAAAACAAACCATACCAAACATATCATGGTCGATGCAGTCCATGTTTCTGATTAAAGCAGAACTAGCAGGTGCATGGCATGGAGCTGTTAGTGTGTGCTTGATGAGCACCGGTTTGGGATGTAGCCATGGACAGACTGCAACACTCTCGCTACGTAATCAATTATTCCAGACAATCTGCTTAAATCTCACTTTAACACATCCTGTTTATCCATGTGTTCAATTAAGAGTGAACACTTTTTTACATTTTAGGTCTTTTTTTATTACTTCTAGTTCACTCACACACAAACTCCATATTAGCATAAGAACAGGTGGAGGAGGAAACCCCGCTACTGTACCGAGGCTAATTTGACACAATATGCATGACTAATGACGCCCAAAAATAACAAATTAGGGTTCACAGTTGGGACACAGGGCTCTGGTGATGGGACGCCACTGTGTGCCAGAAGGACAAAAGCCCAGAAAAGTCAGTGAGTGGTATTGGACGTCCTGTCCTTGGCACTTTTTTTGGCATGCGAGCGTCCCCAAAATCAGTGCCATGCAATCCTGCTGGCAGACGAGAAGGACGCTTGGCTGTCATACTTATTTTTCCATCCAAAGGACTACAAAGGGTCTGGATTGTGTTCATAGCGTGCTAATCATAGCATGACACTGACACTGACCCTGCCGTACAAGCCAGAGGTGAGACAATTCTTATTTTAATCTATTCTGACAAGTTTCAGTCTCCTGAAAGACCCAAAAGAAAATGTTTAGGAGGCCAAGCAGAGCTAGATCCTTGCACAACTTGCTAAATAACCAGGCTAACAGCTAGCTTTTGTCTGGGCTCAGAGTGCAGCTCAAGCAGAAATGAAAACAAGAACCAGTAATGTTAGCATGTAACATATAGCTAGAGATTATAGTTTAGCATTTGTGCATCCTCTGCCAGGTTTCAGTAAACTAGGAAAAGACACAAACATTTGACAAAAAAAAAATACAAAACTAAAATAGGCTGTATGATAAAAAATAAAATAAAATCATAAGCAAGATCTTTTTCTACAGAAGAGTTTAGGAAAACATTTAACTTGGCATTGGAAACATATGCTAAATTAGAACATCAGGTAACAATAGCTGAGGTTTTTCTCAAAAAAATATTTTGGTTTAAGGAAATAATTATGCCAACACCTGATAGGCTCTACAAAATTAGCCAGGGTAAACAAGGTCAGGCTAACATACCCTTTAGCATTAGCATGGTCTAGCATGGTGAAGAAAGTAAATATATATATATATATATATATTGAATTTATTATCTCTTTATCATCTTTGCTTTTGTTCCACAGGGATCCCTCCCTGTTATCCTATCTTTTTTGTCATCCAATGCTAACGCCTGCCAGTTATCCAGAGCGAACAGGTGGCACTTTGCAGGTGGCAGGCTAATCCTTATAAAGATCTTACTTCATTAAGAAATCCGTTTAATGTAGCCACTCGATTGATAAATCGTCCAAACCGCAGGCCTGCTGCTTCTTAGCCCTTGTTATGCCAAGATTGACACACAATGCTTCTGTGTGGTAAATGAATTACTATAAATTAATAAAGTACTCAATATAGAATTTAAAAAAAAACAAACAAATGTAACATGTCTTAACAATGTTGTGTGAAATGCTTACACTGCTTTAAGAGCACTTGCCTGTTTTTATGGTTAAAAAAATCAAAATATACAATTGAGTGCTGGTCCAAAAGAAAAACTGTGCTGTCTATGTTAGCATGTTATGCTAACATGCATACAGCATTAATGATATATTGCCCTATAATGCAACACGCTTCATAAATATTGATTGAAAGGAAAACTAAGGCTGAGTTAAATCACCTCAGCCTATGCTACCAGGTTAAGCTAGAATATAGCATTAGCAGGGACTTCCTCTGTGAAGTAAATAATTAAATGAAAGAGAGAAGGATATTTTAGAAGTCTAGCTAATGTATTCACTAATGAATTGCCTTATAAAGTTAGCCTTAATATATAATGAGAGGCTGTGTGCGTTCTTGCACTCACTTTAGCGTTAACCGAATTCCATTTATGTAGAATGCTAATCATATCCACTAACTGCTAATTAGCTGCTCAGCTAGCGAGCTCCTTTCTGTGTGACTTAAATATGTATCCCAAACCACATTCATTTTTATTTCATTTATTGACTTTTCCATCAAATTCTAACCACCTCCATATCGATTTGGACATTAGCATTATTAGCAATATGACACTGTCGTAACTGCTCTAACATTACCTTAAGATCACCAGTGGGGCTTATCTCAGTCTCGGTGATTAGCAATGTAAACCATATTGTTGAGAGTAAGACAGAACGCCTCAGAGGAAAAACGCTGGAAGAAATTTACATCTTAAAGCACACATTGAAAGGGTAGCTTGCCATTTGATGCAAAATGAGCCGGGTTTGATATGCAGGTTCTGACATTAGAAAACTGGAATGCTAATCCTTGAGAAATGGGGAAGGTTATCTCGTCAGAAGAAAAAAAAAAGTGCTTTGAAAGTAGCTGAAAATAGAAGACTGTATATAGATGTATTTCTAGTATGCTAATTTCCTATTTAACAGAGTAAAGTAGCAAAGTTCCATCAGCTGTTATGTACCACATTAACGCAGCAAATCAGATGTTATCATTTTGAAACGTTCAGTGTCATTGCTCATATCATTTACATGTCCAAACAGCTACATCCGCCATTTTGAAAATGAAACCTTTACCACAAATGCCTTGTGTCCACGTTCAGTTCCATTAACGAAGAACTTAAGCACCTAAGCTATTGTGGCATCATAGCACCGGCTGATGAAGTTTAGTGGAAAAATGAGCTGATAAATAGACATAACACAGATGACAAACTTTTCTCTGACTTTTTTTTTTTTTTTAAGTGGGAGGCTATATGTAACTAAGTCCGCTAAATAGCAGTAATCTCCTGTGGGACTTTAGCTAGCTAAAATTAACCTACCATACCATATTTCTGCTAGCTAGCGAGAATTTCCTAGCAATGATTTTAGCTATCTGAGAGTGATGATTTTGTCTAGTTAGCAGCAATGTCCTGTGGTAACTGGAATTTAATTTAAATATTCGAATCTTTAGTGGTAACTTATAGGGTATCCTCATGGTAACTTTTTTCTGCTTAGCAGTAAACTCCTGTGAAAAACTTCTAGCTAGCAGTAACTTCCTTTAGTAATTTTCTAGCCATGTGGTACATTTTAGCTAGCAATAACCTCCTGTGGGACATTTCTATCTAAATGTCCCCTACTCTGGTAACTTTCAGGCTAGCAGTACCCTCCTGTGGGAAATTTATAACTAGAGGTAACCTTCTTTAGTACATTATTAGTTAGAAGCACATTTCTAGTTAGCAGTACCCTCCTGTAGTCAATCTCTAGCTAAATGTACCCTGCTCTGGTAACTTTCTAGCTAGCAGTACCCTCCTATGGTCAATTTCTAGCTANCCTCCTGTGGTAATGTTTTAGCTAGCAGTAACCTCCTGTGGGAAATTTCTAACTAGATGTACCCTGCTCTGGTATCTTTCTAGCTAGCAGTAACCTCCTGTGGTAATGATTTAGCTAGCAGTAACCTCCTGTGGGAAATGTCTAGCTAAATGTACCCTGCTCTGGTAACTTTCTAGCTAGTAGTACCCTCCTGTGGTAAATTTATAGTTAAATATATGCTGCTGTGGTACATTTCTAGCTAGCAGTAACCTCCTGTGGCAAATTTCTAACTAGAGAACCTCGGTACATTTACTGAACCTAGGGTACATTTTTAGATAGAAGTAAATTTGTACTTAGAAGTAACCTCCTGTGGTAATGCATCACTCAAACTGATGAAGCAGTGGGAAAGGATGCATCAATAGCCATAGTTAATCCTGCGAGATAAACATTCCTGTCTGTCAAACTTAACGTTCTGTGTAACAAGCTCAAGGATGGATGTAAGGATCACTTAAATATGTCAAGTGTACATTTAAAGTCTCTCAGAACATACAGTCTAAATTCCATTCTACTGTGAGATTTCATTTAAATCAGTAATGTTATGGAGTTCTTGTCACAGAGCCAGACGTGGCAGCTAATTTAGCGAGCAGTTAGTTCTTCATGTCTTAGTGTGAGGTAGTTAATTTGTGGTTTAGAAAGATGGAGAAAAAAAAATCAGTCTTACAGGTGCGAAGAGGCAATTAGCTGTCTGTCTGAATCAAGGTCATGATTGTTATCTTGTAATGGTAGTTCATTTTCTCTTCCTCTTTTTATAGCGAAATGTAGTTTTTATACTTTAAATGGACAACAGAGCAATCGCGTTTCATTAAAATGACATTTTTTATTATGGAGAATGGTATAAGTGTGCAGCAGAAAGAGATGTATCCATGATGAAGGGTATCACAGCTATATCTAAGAATTAATCACTTTAAATGAATGCATAGTTTATAAAAATTTATACATGTAATCTCCTGTGGTAAGTTTTTCTAATTTCTTGTTACCTCCTGTGGTAAATTTCATTATTAATCATTAACATCCTGCGGTACTTTTCTAGCTACTAGTATCCTCCTGTGGTACTTCCCATCTTTTAATAACTAGTATTAAATTAGCATGTTACCATCAACAATAAAGAGAAAAAAAGTTCTTATCATGGAGCCAAAAGTGGCAGCTAATTTCAAGTCAAGTCAAGTCAAGTCAAGTGGAGTTTATTGTCATTTCAGCCATATACAAGTATATAGTGAAACGAAACAGCATTTCTCCAGGACCAAGGTGCTACATAAAACAAACACAGAACAACACAGAACTACAGGGACTACATAAATTATACATTATACATAAAGTGCACAAGTGCAAACATGTGCAGACAGCACAAGACACAAGTCATTCTAATTTAGCGAGCAGTTAGCGGTGGTCAAGTGGTGGAGCGTTGTAATTTTGAAAAGGGGTGGAGTTAGCACAAATACTACAGTCGAGTCAGGTCCTGTCATTCTATTTGTAAGATAACAGGAAACAGCAATACAATGCATGTTCTTCAGCTATGTGTGTACATTTTCCGCTGGGAGGTGGTCTTTGGTTTTATTCATGATTTTAAAGAAAAACAAAAACAAACAAATCATTTGTGAAAAGACCAGTTGCCTCTTGCAAAAAATGGCTGGATTTGGTAATTTGGTAGAAATTGTTGCATTTCATATGTGTAAATCGTTAGATTTAGTTTGAAATTGATAGATTTCATACGAAGTCATTAGAATTAGTGTGAAACTGTTGGATTTCATATAAAAAGTTATATAATAATAATAATTTGTGAGAAATTACTGGATTTCATGTAAATAATTCACATTAGTATTTTTATACATCAAAATTAGTGTGAAATTGTTGGATTTTGCAGAAGTCATTAATGCTGGTGTTGAAATTGTTGGATTTTATACAAGTAAGTCATTAGAATATGTGTGAAACTGATGGATTTTGTGTAAGTCATTAGAATTTCAGTAGAAATCTGAAGAATTAGCTCATAATTAAAGATACAGACTAGCTAGAACTAGCTATAATTCATTTTTATTAGTGCCACAACCAGGATTTTTTATTTATTTATTTTAAATCACTAAAATATTATTTCTTCGTTATTCTTTTCTGTAGTGTTTTTCAAACCTTCACCCTTCTTTTTTTTACAGTGAAAACTATGGGTTTGTTTTTTAAAAAATTGCCTAAATGAGACACCTATAAGAGGCAGCTGTCTTTATCCTGCCTTCCACACTTTCAAGAACATGTTGTTTTTTTTTGTTTGTTTGTTTGTTTTTTTCTTTTTTTCCCATGGCCTGATGAGGAAGTACACTGATGTGTGTACAGGTTGACTTTTTTTTAACCATCGTCCATATTCTCCCTCTTCACCCGCATGCTGACCGTTCGTCAGTGGCGTGCCAGTTCCTGACATCCGCACACATTTCGAAACAAACACAGTCGTGCAAATTGCCAGCGAAATCTCGTCGTCCAATTTGTCTCAACAGAAGTAGAGGGACGTCATGACGATGACCCTTCCTGCATCGTTATTTCCCTTCACAATAGCCTGCTCGGCTATTTCAGAGATGCCGAGATGACTGAAAGAGAGATAGAGAGAGAGAGAGAGAGAGAGAGAGAGAGGTGGTGTTGTGGGATAATGGTATTGGTATCAAATTTATTCCTTCCCCATCTACCTCGTCTCTGTGAAAGCAGACATGCGGCGAGGTCGCGGGGTCAAAGCGCGAGGAGACAGCGTCTTGTGCGAACTGTCACGCTTCGCCACCTACTCTGACACGCGCTATGCCGTTTGTCGTCTGTCCGACATGCAAATTGTCCCGGGCCTGCTGTCATGGAAAAAACGCAGCTGCCGAGAAACGAGAAGAAGGAGAAAACGAGCCCACCTGTAACTGCTGAAAGGAGTGATGGACAAGCATTCAGAAACGGCAGCGAGAAACACTTCGCTTTCCAGCACATTCTGCGCAAATTCCTCTCGAGGACCCAAACTCAAGGCTTTCAAATTGGGAACCCAGCTGGAAAGCAGATAGGCGACATCAGTCATTTGCTTTGTGAATTAATAACTACAATCTCATAATGTGCGTCACAATACATTTCATAAAACGGTCCATTTTTTAAAAAAATGAAAATTAAGAATACATTTCAACAGTGAAAAGTCCAAATTTACACACACACACACATATTCTGAAGGCTGGAGCTAGTGGTCGTAACCTTTCTTACAACTTACTGGTATGAAACATACATTTTTAGAATTATGGATTTCATTAGAATTTGTGTAAAATTACTGGATTTTAAAAATAAACTATTCTTTTTTAGATTTTAATTTAACTGCAATTTAAATTTACAGTATAATATATCTTAAATATGAAAGATTTAGACTTATTGCAACTTATTCAGCCAATTCTAGATAGATAGATAAATAGAAAGAAATTGAAATGCATTTAAATGCTTCTTGTTCATTATTTGAAATCATTATATTAAAATCAAATTCTAACAAATGTCCTCTCTTCTCTCGCTCACACACACACACACACACACACACACTTTCCCATTGTCTTCTTTTGCACACACACACACACACACACACACAAACACACACACACACACACACACATTTCCTCCACTATTTATGAAGGATTAAATGTAACCACAGCTCTTTTTTTCTTTCTTTAATGATATGACTCTTCTCTCATCGTATAATTTTCCTCCAGGCAAATATATTCATCCTCCACCTTTCTAATCGCACGGGACATTTTGCATAAATCTGCCAATATTCGCAGAGAATCAAACATATCAAAGGTTTCCTGTCTTTGAAGTGCGGTGGTCCCTAATTTCAAAAACAGATTCTGATGATAAATAAATGCATTATTTATGATCCAGGAGAGGAAAACAACACTCAGAATGCATGGCCACATTTTAAAAATGTCATCCGAGGCGGGACGGACGCATCTCTCCAGCACGCGTCTGCCTTTTTAACTCAAGATACAAAGACCAAAGCAAAAATAACAACACAGATAATTATTTATTCTGGCCGTGGATGTAATTATCATCATGTACAATGTTAGTTTAAGAGCTGACATATGCTAATACGTACACAAATCTCTTACACTGTAACACATTCCTGATTAGTGATGTGAAAATTTTAATCAGGGAATATATTTTTTTATAATAGAATAGAATAGATATGATATAAACAGTCCAAAGACATCATAACTAACACAGTTAAAAAAAAAAAACATATAACACATTACTTTAGTATGGCTCAAAATGCTAATATACATAATATTGTTACTATTAATGTTACAGGACATAATATGTAATATATTTATATTTAATCACATACATGTAAATATATAGCATTTTTTAAAATTTACTTATAAAATTGGATTTTTTTTCTCCCAACTGATTTTATTTCATATTATTTCCCCTACAAGTTTTATTTAATATAATTTAATAATTTACTTATTTTTATTTCCATCCTCTGACACTCGACTGTGCTGTGCCGTGGTTTTTATATACATTATCCACTTTTGTCAAGTTTGCCTTTGTTCTAAACATTTCGATTTCCAAACCAGGCTGGAATATTAAAAACGTCCTACTTTCTCCCTGTCAGAATCTGAAAAAAATAATTCACAATTTCAGAGATAATTTTTATATATATATATATATATATACAGAGTATATACATGCCAAAGTCTTGGGCAGAGCTAAAGGAATTCTGTCAAGCGAATTCTGTACACCTTCAAAAGTAACAAAGTGAAACATTGTAAGTATCGGAATAATTGCTTTATTAAGCAGGAAATAATAAAACAACCAAAAAACATACATATTTTTTTATTTATGTTTGAAATAATAATTATTGAATATTAAATGATCATAAATTTGAGCAATTTGATCCAAGAACTTTGTTTTTTTTATTTATTTATTTTTTTATGAAAATGTGGTTTAGTACATTGCAGTAATATGGTTAGTTTAAATTAGTTATTAGTAATAATTACTTAGTATAAAAAGTCTTTTTTTTTTTTTTTTAATAACTTTCACCAGTCCAGTCTGGGTGATCCTGTAGCCTCAGATTCCTGTTCTTGTCTCACAGGAGCAGAACCCGATGCAATCTTCTGCTGTTGTAGCACGTCTGCCTCAAGGTTCAACGTGTTGTGCGTTCAGAGATTCTTTTCTGCTCATCATGGTTGTAAAGAGTGCTTATTTAACTACCTATCAGCTCGAACCAGTCTGGCCATTCCCCTCTGACCTCTCTCATCATCAAAGAACTTTTTTCCCCCGCTTGAAGAACTCCCGCACACTGGATTTTTTTTTTGTTTTCCGTACCATTCTGTGTAAACTCCAGAGACTCCTATGTGAACAAAAATCCCAGGGGATTTTCTGCAACTGTCCTATCTAACACCAAAAACCAGAGTACAGACACTTTTTTTTTCCCCAACATGATTGATATTGAATAATTGCACAAGTGTTCCTGATATAGTGGCCGGTGAGCGGTATATAGAGTGTATCTCAGATATCCATTACATGGAGTATATAATAATATTGGTACGATTCTTATGTAGAGCTTTCTAATCAAAATTCATCATGCAGGGAGCTCACTCATTCACTACTACTTCTTTCAATCGCTTTCATCCCACACCAGAGGCCTCGCTCTTCAAACAGGCGTGTTATGCATTAACGCCGCACCGAGGCTAATCCGTAAACCCTCACGAGTTTAAATTTCAAACCACTTCACACTTTCACAGTTCAGTTGGTAGAGCGCATGCTAAAAACGCCACCATTAGGCAGCCAAGTGTGTCTAAAACGTCCTCTATAAATCACTCCTGCAAGCTGCCACTCACGGCTCTGGCATCACTTACTTAGTAATTAGTGATGGTGAGAGGAAGAGAGGAAAGAGTGCGTTCACAGAGGGTGAGTGGAGGTCAAACGTCTCAGTGAACTACCAAGAAGTGTTTTTATTTCCTTACGCCGATCTGCATCGCTGAAAGCATTGTTTGTTTAGAAAGGACACAGATCCATGTACAGTATATTAGCATAACAAGTGCTTATCATCAGGTGTGCACTGTGTGTGTGTGTGTGAAGAGTTCACGTGGACGGCACACTCTGGTGTTGTTCGCGAGTTCAGAATGTAATCACGGCGAACGTACAAAAAGTGACACATCGCTAAGAACCTAAAAACATTCGCTAACTTTAATAAGAGTTGAATTTTAGTCATATAATTACTTTTTTCTAGTAATTTATCAACACATCTGAGGCATTTTTTTCTTGTTTTCACTTCCATTGTGCCTTTACATATACAACTGCTGCGTAACGGCTAAGTGTTAGCTTGCTAAATCATAAGTTTATTTAGTTTATTTAAATTTGTTTTTAGGAAATTTACCAAAACACCTGAGGTAAACACTGACGATCTTGATGCTTCTATCTTCTTTGCACCATCACTGTATCTTTACATTGCCTGTGGAAGCCCTAAGGATTTTTTGCTAGCTAGCTAAAGCTAGATAGCTAATTTCTATTTAGTTCATTTTAGTCTTTCTTTAGAAATTTTAACACATCAGGCTGTTTGCAATTATACGAGACAGAGTAAAAGTGACAGTGAGAAATACGACTGTTGTAATACGCAACAGGTCTATTTTCTGATAACGGCTGTGTTCTACTTAGTTAAATCATAATGTTAGCCATACAAATGCATTTTCTTTTAATTTACCAATGTGTATGAGAACAAATGTCAGTATTATAGACTATGTTGTTTAGTTTCCACTGTCATTGTGCTAGCTAGCTAGTCAAATTGTTAGCCCCAGTTATTGGCGTCCAATATGTTAAAACTTAATTAGACATTTACGTCTAGCCCACGTTTAGTCCAAGCCCACATTTAGTGTTAAGTGCTTATAATTGTAACTAAGCTAAAGGAGGTTTTTCTCTTGTAGCTACCAGACTGTCTCTTGGTACTGAGTAATGATGTTGGGCTACTGATCGGAAGGTCAGGAGTTCAATTCCCAGCACCACCAAGCTGCCACTGCGGGGCCCTTGAGCAAGGGGGAATTGGGAGTTGACGAGTCCACATATTTACTCTATTTACATTCAGCGAGACCTATTCCGCGTCTGCCAAATGCCATAAATGTAAATGTAATGTAACATTCTACAAAGCTTATGCTAATTAGATAACATCAGGTAGCTAACGTTAGCTGCAAATTATTTGGTAACCATAGCAGCGATACTTGTTCGCATAATCGTTACAACTTGGGCAACAGTAAAACACTTAAAACATTTGGCAGTCTAATTTCCTGTCATAAAACTAAAAAAATAATAATAATAATGAGCACTTTATTAAAAGCCTAAACAGATCACAATTAGAGAAAATTTTAATGCTAATAAAATGGAAATTGTGACATTTTGTAATGTAAGTGTCGAAGGTCTGGTAGCTAGATAGATGAACAGATGGATGGATGGATACATATGGAATGAAGGAGGAGGCCAGGAATGGGATTGATGTATTTTAGAGGCGTAACGGTACTACAATGGCCGCTGTGTGTATAAGTGATGAGCTCTGCTCCTTGGAGTGTGTTCGCTTTAACCTCCGAGTCACAAGGTTATTTCCACACACAGCGGCCGTGATTAATGATTAACGCTCCTCAACTCACCTTTATCTCCATCAACGTTAATTAAACGAAGGTCAGCTTCAGCCTGCTTCACAATAATAAATCACCTTCGGGCCTCCGTATGCGCTTTTTACACTTTCCCTGCGTCGCAATACTGTTTTTTTTTTAACATCGAATTCCCTCTCCAGTTCCTCACCGTTTAATCCCGACTGCCATCTTAAGGGCCATTTTATTACATTATCAGCTTGAGTGAACTTCATTACATGAGGAATTGAGTCAACATTACTGCAGACCAAGGAGCACAACTTACCCAAAAGGCATTGTTTTTTTTTTTGTTTGTTTTTTTTTAAATCTGTCTGTGTTAGCATTTGAAATCAAATACATGGTGTGAATATACAAGCCTGAAAAGCTAAACTTTACCTGAGCTTCACCAAAAAGTAATCACTCTCATGTGTTTTCCATAAAGCCACCGTATGTGCTAGCAGCTACGTACTAGCTAGCTAAACAGAGTCCTTTTTTAGTAACTTAACAGCACGTCTGAGGAAAATGTCAATACTACGCACCATTTTATATTATTTTTGCATCCATTGTGCCTTTACATTTGTTTACAAGACTTTGCTATCTAGAAAATTCTTAATTTTAGTTGTATGGAATGTTTCCAGCAAAAAGTTACCAACAAATCTGAGGGAAAAGTTGATATTCCAGACTATTTTTTTTCTTGTTTTAACTTCAATTTTGCTTTTACATTTGCTGTGTAAAACATTTAACAGGTAAGTGCTAGCTAGCTAAGTCAGAATTTTATTTTTTTTTCTNTAAACTAGCTAGCTAAACATCTGTGGGAAATGTTGATTTGTCCAAAGACTTTTGTCATATTTTCACTTCCATTGATGTCTAAGTGCTAGCTACTGTAGCTACACTGTGTCCTTTGTAAATAATTTACCAGCACATCTGAGGAAATTGTTTTTCTCTTTGCTTTTCCATTACCTGTGTATAAGACTTGATGGTTACATGCTAACAGTTACGTGCTAGCTAGATTAATTGCCATTTTTAGTTGTATGGCGTCTTTTCCCAGAAATTTAACAGCACAACTGAGGGAAATGTTGATATTTCATACACCCTCGTCTCATTTTCAATTACACTTACTGTACAGACACAGCTAACAGACTTAATAGCTAAGTGCTAGATAGCTAATTTATGTACTGTATATATATTTTCCCAGGTGCCTAGAAACAGTATGCACACAACTTTCGCCACCTGAGCAGCAAGTGTGTCAAGGTCACATGGGTAAGTTTCTCTTTCATCATTCATCAAAAACTATCTCTTATTCAGGAATGTAACGGAACTCCTCTGTGGTAAGGGGGGTGTGTGAGAGATGCCTGAACGCTCAACAGTATGCGTAAACACACACACATAAACTCCCAGTTGTGCAACAGACTTTGACTGATGTTGAGATCCACTGATTCCTTCTGTAAACACAAAACACACACACACACACACACACACACACACTCAACTGTATCACATCCTCACTTTGGACCCACGACATGTGTCCGGGAAGCTTCACACATAGACAGTCGAATGGGGAATTAGACGGGGTTTGTGTGTGTGTGTGTGTGGATCGGGGAAGTCCCCGGCAGTGTAATTACGGTGTGTATCCTCCTGTGTCAGTGTGTACATCAATAACAGTAATGACAGCGCTGATCCACTTACTGTGCGTTCAGGACATCAGGGGAGACGGAGAATGCCTTACACAGCAACACACACACACAAAAACTGAAAAGTCTTCCTGCTCAGCAGCACAGTGATTGTCAAGCGTAACACGAGGAAAGACTCAGTGTGTGTGTGTGTGTGTGTGTGTGAGAGAGAGAGAGAGAGAGAGAGAGAGAGACGGGGACAAATGAGCTTTCCAAGGGTTTAGTGTGTGTGTGTGTGTGTGTGTGTGTGTGTGTGTGTGTGTGTATCTAGTTGTCTATATACCTGCCTGTCTGGGCCACTGGCTTGATAGTATGTAAGGTATAAAACACTACATGTTGTGTTGTTGTAGAAAATTAATCAGTTATGTAACGGGGTGGCATGATGAGTTAGTATAAACCTGCTGTAACAGAAGATGAATCAACATCTCCTGACCAATCAGAATCCAGAATTCAACAGCACTCTGATATTAATTCTAATATTAATACATATCTTCACTAGTTTGTTTGAAGTGTGTGTCTGTGTGCATGCATATATACACATACACACGGAGCGAGAGAGAGATCCATCTGTCTGTCTCTACACATCTATCTGTTATTTATCGGTCTATCTAATACAGTCATGGTTATACGATGAGCCGGAGTGAATTGGCCGTGTGTGTGTGAGTGTGTGTGTGTCATATGACGCTGGAGGGCACAGCAGCGTCTTCACTGCACAAGCACACACACTCACACAGCTTACTCCCACCAGCTATTGTTTTCACAATCTTTTGCAATCCATCAAAATGTGCAGCGGCTCGCCCTGTCATGTGAGAGCTCTATCTTAGACACACACACACACACACACACACACACACACACACACACACACACACACTTTTGTCAGTACAGAAAGACAGCACTGCCCCCACATGGCCACACACACTCATCACAATTCTGAGAAAATTGGCATGACCTCTCTCTCTCTCTCTCACACACACACACACACACACACACACACACACACACACACTCACTCACATACACACAAGCTAACATTAGCTTTGTATTTTTTTTATGGTGACTCTTGCAGGCATTACTGACTAAACTGTAAATGAAACACTGATGCTCATCAGATTGGCCCATTATTTACACCAGTTAAGGTCAAACAACAAAGTTTTTGCGCTTTAGCTAACGTTAGCTAGTTACCCAGACTGATCTACGTTAGTATCTTGTAGAGCAGTAGGAGATGAAAGCTGAATCATTTTTATTGAGTAATTCAAATTTATTATTCAAATTTATGCAAATAAATTGAAATATATTCAAGTCTGAGTCACAAATTCAGTTATCAAAATCATTTTGTATTTATTTCATTTTTTACTCACATTTGTTGTTATGCCTAAAATGGGACGTTACTGTTGTACATTTAGGCTGGAAGCTCATACTGACTGCAGCAGCATGAGAGAGAGAGAGAGAGAGAGAGAGAGAGAGAGAGAGAGAGAGACACCTGTCTGTCTGTCTATCTATCTCTGTCCATGTCTGTCTGTCTATCTATCTCTCTAGCTATCTCTGTCCACCTGTCTCTGTCTCTCTGTCTATCTGTCTGTTTGTATGTTTATCTATCCGTGTATTCATCCACAGTAGTATGAAGTTATAATAAGCAATATTTCACTATATTTCAAGTATAAATCTTTGAAGAAAGAAAAAAAAATCAGAAACCACACCAGGCCAACTGTCCCAGCAATAACAAACAATAACAATGTTATTATTATTATTATTATGTTTTGTTGCTATAATAACATTGTTATTGTTTGTTATTATTACTTCTGTTGGTCTCAGTGGATGGGACATACTCAGTCTTGCTCCTTTTTCACATCCTAACACAGGTTAATAATTAATTGTAGAGGAGTAAAGAGCACTGCAGCATGAGGAACGCCATTAAAATAGATAATAAATATGAAAAAAAGTCACATTATAATTCCTGTGGGATTGGTGATGACGCATGTCCATTACATTACATTATTCATGCTGCAGACAGAATGATGGACTTTATATCCGTTTTCAGAAAAGGCAAATTATATATATATATATATATATATATATATATATTGTCATTATTAATGTGTAATAATTATTAAATGATTTTTCAGTGACCAAATTGTTTTTAAATCTTATTTTTAAACTGCAGTGGTCTGGCTGTGAAACATTCAGAGATGCCAGGGCCGATGGGACGATGGGATGGAGCTCTGCTCAGTGTGTTTTGACTCTTCATTAGGTTTGGATGAGTCTCGGCTCTCAGGAGACATGGAAATCCGTGCTGATTTGAGACACAGCCACTCACCCTCGACCCCTACAGAGAGAGGCTTAAACATGATGTGAATTTCAGCACTCAGGCTAAAAAGACCGCCGGGAATCTTCTGTTCACTGAGCAGTGAGACACGCTGAACGACAGAGACAGAGAGAGAGAGAGGGAGAGAGAGAGAGAGAGAGAAACTCACTGCTTAGAGACAGAGAAATTAAATCAGAGACAGACTGAGCTGTAAAGTGTGTGTTACGTTTCATATGTTGGAATATACAGTGTGTTTGTAATGCACTCTCATTACACGTGTATATTAATGAATTCATCCTCACTGTGTCACTTACTGATTATTTATTCATTCACACAATGTAGTGTGTGTATGTTCGTTCATTCTTAACATAATCGTCTGTATATTTATATTCAGTCTGTCTGTCTGTCTTTCTGCTTGTCTGTGTGTCTGTCATTATATGTCTCTGCTTTATATCTGTCTGTCTATCAGTCTGTTTTTATATCCATCTGTCTGTGTATTTCTGCCTCTCTGCTTGTCTGAATGTCTGTCTGGCTCTCTGTCTATCCATCCATCTCTCTGTCTTTGTATTTGTCTGTCTGCCTGTCTTTATATTTATGTGTTTTATAGCTGCAATTCTATCTTTCATAGCTGATTGTCTGTCTATCTGTCTATCTATCTATCTATCTATCTATCTATCTATCTATCTGTCCCGACACGTGGACCATCGGTGCAGTGAGACACGCGGGCCATCGGTGTAGTGAGACGCACGGGCCATCGGTGCAGTGAGACATGTAGACTCCACTCTACTGTAGACACGTTAATAAAAACTAAGCACAGTTGGATGTGAGAGCTGAACACAGTGAGTCTGGATGTGTGAGATAACGAGTGATGGAGGAAAATCCAGCTCAGACACACAGAGACGTTTTCCCATGGAGCCACTTCATTAGGATGTGTCTAATCTGCACCGTCTCGGGCTGATAAGGCTTCATCGCTAATGTAGCCCAGTCAGAGTTCAGCCCGGCACGCACACACCCGACTCTCACACACACACTCGACTCACACGCACACGTTTGACTCACACACGTATGCTCAACTCATACATACACACTTGACTCACACACACTTCATCTGTGTTCATTATATAGCTTTATCTGTCCAAGAGATGGAGAGACAGGGGAGCAGAGACACAGAGAGTGAGATGGAGAGAGGAGCAGTCAGAGACAGAAAGGTGGACAAGAGACACAGAGATGAAGAGTGACAGAGTGAGAGAGAGAGAGGCAGCAAGAGAGGGAAAAAGAGCAGACAGAGACAGTGAGATGGAGAGAGAGACAGACACAGAGAGTGAGAAAGAGACAGTTCAGAGTGACAGAGAGAGAGAAAGACAGAAAGAGAAAGACAGTGAGAGAAGGAAAGAAAAACAGACAGACAGCGAGACAGAGAGAGAGAGAGAAAAGAGACAGAGGGATTCATATTCAAAGTGAGAGAGAGACAGTGACAGTGAGAGGAGAAAGAGAGAGAACACAGAGAGAGAGAGACAGTGTGAAAGGGAAAGAAGAGCAGACAGACAGCAAGACAGACGAAGAGTGATAGAGACAGACAGATAGACCCAGAGAGAGTGAGAAAGAGAGACAGAGGGATAAAAAATCAAAGTGAGAGAAAGAAACAGTCAGTGACAGAAAAAAAAAGAAAAAAAAGAGAGACTTTATCTGTGTTAAAGCCAGAGACACTTCCAACCTGCCCTGATTAAATTTACATCGGGCGCCATGACACCAGTAAACATCATGTGTTTATATGAATCTCTCCATTCCTCAAAGCCACCATGTTCTTCTGATGAGTCCATATCCATCCTCAGAGGACGAGCGTCTCCCGCATGCACATGACACCAGGCCTTTCATCACGCCCCAGGTTGAGTTAAAAAAAAACAAGATTGAGACATGATAAACAGCTGCGTAAACACAACTCACTAATCAGACTGATCAAAACTGCAACTGTCCTGGTGGGCGGGGCTTCATATTCAAGTGAGCAGTTGATTGCATTTACGTTTACATTTATGGCATTTGGCAGACGCCCTTATACAGAGCGACTTACAATAGTGCTTTGAAGTCTATCAAAAATACATTCTGATATTGGCTCACTAGGTCACGAACTAGGAATACCTAATTGATTATACCCGATTGATATCCCTCTGTCCGAGAATCCAAGAAAATGATTGTTCAAACCTCCGTGTACCAACAATCCAGTTCCATAAGGTAGCTTGCTAGATTCCATTGCACACAACTGGCCCCACCTTCTTTATACCACCCACTTTATATTTATTACGCTTTATATATTAGAATAAAAATGATTTATTAGGATTTCCTGTTCTCTTTCATTCAGTGAGATTCAATTTATCGTTCAATATAAAAGGTTTAAAACACATTGCTAATGTTTGTTGGTACTTTGTAGCTATGAATGTGGCCATGTTGGAATGATGTCACAGGGTTTCAGACTGAGTGAGAAGTACAAGATGAAGGTTCTGTTTTTCCTGCTTGGAGTTTGGAAATGTCCCAAATCATAATTTAGTTGTTAACTCATTATTGGTTCACAGTCATATCAGCTTGATAACCAAATAGCTAACTGGCTAGTATTCAAATTAGCTAGTTTGCTAAATAACTAGCATTTTTTGCATTTAAAAAGTCCAGAAAGTGTGTCAGACTGTCACAATGCCTTCTGGGTAAATCTACAGAAATCTAGTGACCTTGATTCGATCTTTTGTCATCAAAATAATTAACAATCAAGCTAAATCGAATTCTAGCCAGTTAGCTACTCTGTTAGGGAGCTGCTATGACTGAGACAACATAGCGGGTTGGATTTTATAAACAGACACATTTCTGAGTTCAAGATGAGGTCACATCTTATGCTAATCTTTAACATTAGCCAGTAACTAGCTAAAATTAGCTAGAAAATAGAGCACACTATTCATAATGTCATAAATATTTAGCATAAAATGGTAGAGTTTTATCAAACACCTACACAAGCTCTTTTTTTTTTTTTTTGCTATTATCCTTTGCTAACTACTGCTAACTACTAGCACTAGAACAAATATCTACCTCAGGACAAAATGGTGATTTCATGAAAGTACCATAAAGCTTTAAAAAGCTTAAAAGGTAAGAGCATCATGTAGCATAGTAGCATGTGCCAGAATTTAGATAATTAGCTAGCAAGTGGCGAACACAATCTAATGAATGGGACCAAAAGTCTTAGCTAGCTAGTGCTAATTTCTTAGCATTAGAGCAAATAACTACAGTTATACCAAGACAAAAAGTACCATAAAGCATTATCTTTAAAATGTTAGTGCTAGCCTCAGACAGGTTTGTGCAGCATTTAGCTAATTAATTAGCAAGCAAAGAAAGCTATGCATAATGCTAACATTTTTTCCCCCCTCGCCATTAAACTCCAACTCCTATTTAAACACAATGTTGGATGAGATCCTCTCAAAATATTTCTTTTTCTTCACCAGTAGAGTGTTTTTACTGACTGATATTAGCAGAAATGCTAACACACAGCCTACAGCAGAGCATACCAATAGCATGTCTGGTACACACATGTAGCACAGCTGTCGAATTCAGACCGCCATGTTTCTCTTTAATGTGTCTCCAGGGTCTCCTCAGAAACCATCTAACTGTGACAGGAGATTTTCCTTCTGGATGTTTCTCGATCCGATCTGAGCGAGAGCATCCGGAGTCTCTGGGGACCTCCATTGTGTGTCATTAGCCTTCATGAGCTTTTCATGAAGCTAATGTGTGAAAATCCATGCTAATTCTCACACGCACACACACAGTGCTGGAAATAAAATGTGGACACTTTCAGCATTCAGATTAGCGTTGCTCACTTAGCAGGCTAAATGTATCACAAAAATGATGAATGTTAGCATGAATAGTTTCCTATTACAGATCGTTTAATATTATCATCATCATCAAGTAGTCACTGTAGCAGCCATGTAATAAATTTCTGAATCAAAATCATCTAGCATAACACTTGTAATTCACATTTTTTGCATTGGTATCCAACTCGGTTGCTAATAATTAACACCAGAAAGTCTAATACCACAAATCATCTAGCTCACTCAATCATGTTTAAACTACGTTAAAGGGAATTTTTTTTTTTGGGATATTACTGGGTCACTTTTTTTTTTCCATTTGCCCTTGTTAGAATGCTAAATCAGGACAGTAAATGCTAGTTCAAGAGCTAACTTAAGAATTAGCTGTTTCAAGATTTAGGGAAATAAGTAGCACTCGGGAACAAGCCATATGTATCTACATAGCTAGCTAGCTAGCTAACTAACAACGTGTTTGTGTCCTTTCCTACTAAAGAGATAAATAACATTACACCTCCAGTAATGTTCTCACTAAATATATTTAATACGTGTAGAATAATATTCCGGCATCATTGTGAGCTGCTTTTTTTGCGACTTTAGCATGCTGTACACCGATCAGCCATAACATTATGACCACCTGCCTAATATTGTGTTGGTCCCACTTTTGCTGCCAAAACAGCCCTGACCCGTCGAGGCATGGGCTCCACTAGATCCCTGAAGGTGTGCTGGGTATCTGGCACAAAGATCCTTTAAGTCCTGTAAGATGCAGGGTGGGGCCTCCATGGATCGGACTTGATGGTCAGCACACCCCACAGATGTTCGATTGGATTGAGATGTGGGGAATTTGGAAGCCAAGTCAACACCTTGAACTCTGTCATGTTCCTCGAACCATTCCTGAACAATTTTTTGCAGTGTGGCAGGGCGCATTATCCTACTGAAAGAGGTCACTTTCATTAGGGAATACCATTGCCATGAAGGGGTGTACCTGGTCTGCAACAATGTTTAGGTAGGTGGTACATGTCAAAATAACATCCATATGAATGCCAGGACCCAAAGTTTCCCAGCAGGACACTGCCAAGAGCATCACACTGCCTCTGCCAGCTTGCATTCTTCCCATAGTGCACGCTGGTGCCATCTCTTCCCCAGGTAAACACCCGGCCTTCCACATGATGTAAAAAAAAAATGTGATTTATTGGACCAGGCCACCTTCTTCCATTGCTCCGTGGTCCAGTTCTGATGCTCACCTGTCCATTGTA
>CM074945.1:11890020-11905414 GCA_037577455.1 Pangasius macronema | reverse complement strand
TGCTACAATAGCTCTTCTGTGGGATCGGACCAGACGGACTAGCCTTCACTCCCCACGCGCATCAGTGAGCCTTGGGTTCCCATGACCCTGTCGCTGGTTCACCAGTTGTCCTTGGACCACTTTTGGTAGGTACTAACCACTGCATGCCGGGAACACCCCACAAGGCCTGCCGTTTTAAAGATGCTCTGACCCAGTCGTCTAGCCATCACAATTTGGCTGTTGTCAAAGTCTCTCTAATCCTTACACTTGCCCATTTTTCCTGTTTACAACACATCAACTTCGAGAACCGACTGGTCACTTGCTGCCTAATATATCTCAACCCTTGACAGGTGCTATTATAACGAGATAATCAATATTATTCACTTCACCTGTCAGTGGTCATAATGTTATGGCTGATCGCTGTATGTGCAAACCAAATTTTAAAAAAGTCAATGCCTCTGTAGGAGCGATTGCATTTAATTAAATACAGTGTTTGTATTTTTTGACATATCAGCCCAAAAAGTCATAAATATCAGGCAACAAACATGTCTTGGTTGATCGACTGTATTGGGGATGAAAAAAAAAAATTCTTTAAGAATCGCAGATCTTTCTGAGTGTGATTTATCTGTATGAGTACAGGTACTTATCTTTTTAAATATTAAGCGTGGCAGTGCCATAATCAAATACGTAGTATGTAAACTTTGCTATATATGGTAGCACTTATTGTTTACCTTTGGACTCTGTCACCGCTTTGTACAGGGCGATAAGTGTTTATCATATTGCTAGATTTCCTAACAGGACACACATCTCCTGTCTTATCACTGTAAGCACGTTTATAGTTTTTTTTTTTTCCTCTGATCTCTCAGGCGATTGAACCGAAGAGCTCAACGTCAGAGGCAGACACAAATGCAGATCTGGCATACAACAGTCTCAAGGTTTACACACACACACACACACACACATACATTACACTCATCCTTCTTTTAGACTGACAGCCACTCGACATGTCTGTGCTCGTGTTAATCGATTTGTGCTGCACTTTGGCTGCGCTGGTGCTGCTGATTCTGCTGCCTATCAGACTGTGGGTGAGTGGAAGCACACTGAAGAGGTCGATCTCGAGAAGGCATTTTTTTTTTAATCTGTGAACATTTAATATGGTTTAAAATTTGCAGGTGTAGTAAGGGCTTTGCATGGTGAGAGCGTAATAATACTCTGTGCTAGAGTTTCTTTTTAATCGGCGCTAATAATGATGGTCTAAATGAGAAAATAAACCAGGGTTTAAATGGTATGTATCTTTTAGTATCTTTTTTTACATGATCAGAGTATAGATTTAAGAAAGTTTAAAATAGAATAGTTTTATTTATTATAAATCCAAAGCTCTTTGCACTCTCAGTCATTTAATCAGTGCACTAGTTAAATGCACAGCTCATATTGATCACTAATCAGTTAGGTCAGTGCCAGACTGCAGATTTATTCAAGTTTGGTGTCTGATGTTGTCTTCAGTTTTGCACTGGAGGTATGAGGCTGATATAGACAAGCAAATAGCTACAAGTTTAACTTTGTACTAACTGCATGTCTAAATCATCACACACTGGCCTCAAAGTGTTTCCAGTTGTTCAGTGTGTCACACAGGCTTGATGATGTGGTTTCTGACACTATAATACACTGCTGGGTTAAAAAGAAATGGACAAACGGACGTCACTGAGCTACAAAACACTTTCACAGAATCACTTTCTTCCTCGGTTAATAGATTGGTGTCACTCTGCACCTGCGTCAGACTCGGGTAGGAGGAGACGCCTAATGATATTCTGATATTCTGATATTTTAGTTCTGATATTTTAGTAAACTGGTTATTTTATATTAAACTGTTATTGCTGAATCATTTTTTAAGCGAGAATGTGAGGATTTAGACATGCAGTTTAGACATCCAGTCAAAAGCATGATGCTTTTTTCACGTTGGCTACAATAACCAAATAGCCTTATTGCAAAAGTAAAGAAACAAACCTCAGACAATAAGCATATCTTGGTTGATCAACTTCAAAGATTTTAATTTAATTTTTGGCTGAATTTTTTTTTCTTTTAAATTCAGTTATTTCAGTGTCATTCTGTTGAAGAAAATCTTTACATTTCTAGTGCTTAAATGCTTTCATTTTCAATCTTTCTGTGTTCTGTGTAATGATATGCTAGCAAAATGGAGGGGAAAAAAAGAAAATAGTGCCAGGAGTGTCTCTATACTGAAGAAAAAGCACAAAACCTCTTTTCCCCTAGGATATAATGCAATCTTTACCGACATGTCAATTCGGATGGGATATAACCTGAGGTTATTTCTCATGGTCATTTTATAGTAGGTGTAAAGACAGTGTAATCTTGTCAGAAGTGGGAATGTAAAGTCTGTGAATGTCAGAGGTGTACCTTTAAAAATGATATTACTCCACCAACTCATCCGGTCCGGTCAGGGCTTCAGGCTCATGACAGGTTTGAGAAGAACATGTATGTAAAGAAGTGTGTATAGGAGGGGCTCTGGGGGTCTCACAGGATCCAAAAGCTTTAAAGACGACATGAATGAAGGAGAAGGCAGTTATAAAGGCAAAGTATATAATATTTATATTACATTCAGAAAAGGTTTGAACTAATTGAATCATTTTTTCCTCACTGATGAACAAAGACGCCTGGCAGCTAGAATGCCGTATAACATCAGGTTCCTTCAGAATAATGTTCTTCTGGTTATAGTCCTAATTTTAAAGAATACACAAGCTAATTATACCTTCCACTTTGTATGGCCCAATCACAAAGTTATGGCCTTATCGTACAGACCACAGATTATTTCCTTTTCATTCACTTTCTCTTTCTCCGTCACACTCACTCACACACCCGTATGCGAAATCATATTTCACAGTATGGAGTCAGTAACTTGTTTGCTGGTGTTCACTCATTAAACCATTGCTCCTTTTCTGAAATATTTTTTTTTTATTATTACACGTGCAGAGGCAGGAGCTGGAGTCTGAGAACAAGAAGCTGAAGAACGACTTGAACGAACTCAGGAAGGCGCTGGCGGAGCGAGCCTCTGAGAACTGCTCGTCCAATGAACTGCAAGACAGCTACAATGTTCTGCTCAATCAGCTCAAAGCAGCCAACGAGGAGCTGGACATACGCAAAGAGGAGGTTCTTATGCTGAAAACACAGATCGTCAGCACCGCCAAGCCGTCAGAAGGCACCAATCACATTGTGAGTCTGAATGTGATGGAATTGTTTCTGACGTGGGGATATTCAGGATTTAGGAAGTTTGCACCTCTGGGTCAGATTAGTGCTGTCAGATCACACTCATCACATGCGGTTCTGTGGGGAGGTTTCCGTCGGAGAGATTTTATTCTTAAGAAACATTAAAAAAAACTTACAAAATCAATCAGATTTAGAGGATAAATTGTTTGTAGTGGAAACTTCGAACTGAAATTTCAACTCAATCTCCTGTCCTACAAAAAATTAATTCTAGGCAAAGACTGTGATGTGTATATTTAATGGAGAACTATGGCACATTAATTATATTGAGTTAATATTAATAGGCAGTGTATTGTAGGTTCAGACAGATACACTTCTGGAAGTAGTGTCATTTAAATAATTTTTTTTTCATTATAAATGAGCTTCTGGAAGCCAAATTTGCCAAATACGTAAAATAAATAAATATATAACTAGCGTTATGTGTGTAAAGTCAGAAACTGGTGCTGTCTAGTGAGAAATCTAAGTTATTCTTAGATAGCACTTAACCATTATAGCAGTTATATTATATATTTATATTACAGTATTACAGTTACACCATGTCAGAATTTCTAAAAAGCAGTTCTTTCCAGTCCAGGTTATAGTTTATAGAAATGCAGAGTGAAGCGTGGTGATAAATGTTTACTCCTGTTAGCTTAGCCAGTACACATTCCTCTGTCGACTCTGCATTCATCTGTTGGCATGGGGTTTGATAAATGACTTCAGCACCGCCGGGTTCATTCTGACTGCAGTGACCACTTCAATATTTCACAGACTTAATCAATGTCCAGTCACTCGGATCTCACGTGATTATGCGGTCCATTAGTCCTCCATCAGGAGCTCAGTAATGAGAGGAGAAAAGCAGCGCTGCTGAGGCTACAGTGTCACATCACTGCAGCGTCAGTACACAGCTCGTGTCCGCTTTCATTATCGTTCAGAGCGTGGGTTATTAGGACATCTCCTCCCAGAGAGCTTCGTTTATCTTCTGCTGAGGCTCGTTCTCTCAGCTCCTTTTAGCTTTTACCTGTTTCTCCAGTGGGAGCAGAGCGATGAACCTGGAGAGCAGAACTCTGTGTAGTGGGTGTTTTTAGTAAAATGGTGGTGGAAAATGTGCTTTAATACTCGTACAGATTTGAGGACGCTATTCCTTTTTTCCCCATGTGCATTGTGGCAAATTGGTCCATTATTATACCAAATATAAACTGTGCATACTGAGTTCTTATAGTTATTAGTCTGTTTTACTTGAATTGAATGGCGTTAATCCAAAAGTAGACCTATAAATAATGTTAGGAATAAAAGCTCTCTGGCTCCAGTAAACAGTCAAGATATCATTGTTCACAAATAGATAATGAGTGTAATATTTGAATAGTTGGAATATGTTCAGGGAGGGTCCATGAAAACGAGGGTACGAATCAAGTTCTCAGTGATTTCAAGATTCCACAAACTCAGAGGTATGGATTATTGTTGAGTGTATATCAGCATTAGATAAGACAGTTCAATAGGGCAGTCAGTATCAGATTCTTTCCTTGGCTTTGTGTTTACTATGTGGACTAAGGAAAGGCTCAGTTCAGGTCCGTGTGCTTGATGTGAACTGAGCCTTTTTTTTTTTTTTTAGTCCAGATGCCAGATAGTAAATCTTTCCCTCATGGTTCCATTTCGGATTTCTGTTCAGCCTGGCTTGTTAATACAATCAATATAACTTTTAACTCAATTGTTCATTTAGTCTTGTAAACAGCACTTTTAGTTAAACATAAAGAATATATTCCATTGACAGATTTCAAGAAATCTTCAAGAAATTTTAAAACCAGTAGATTCTTCAGCTCATTGTATCACAAAGCCTGACGATTCAGTAGAGACTCTGATACCTTTCACGACTAAACGCTGCCAAGAACCGCTACTTTCCCAAGATGAGGTCATGTGATTGACATTGCAACTGACCAATCACAGACTTTTCCTGAAGCCTGTCTGAAAAGAGGATCACATTTCACTTCTTACGCAGTACAAACTGGCCAATAAACTTTAAAACTAGTGAAATAGTGAGCTAGTGTTCAGTCCAGTTTTTGTATGTCATATCTTTGAAAATCTCAGTAAGTCACTGTGTTTAAAAGTTTGTTTTTACTCTGGAAGCTAATTTGCATATTTATGCACAATGGAAGCCTGGATAACCAAATAGATAGCAGCCCTAAAGATTCTGAGGCTTGTGGCCAGAAAATGGAGAATGTGTTCATTGGGGGAGGGTTTAATCTTGTAAGGCTGTGTTAGCAGCTGTACTTTACTACCCTAATTATCCTTTACAGTATTTTTTGTAAGCGGTGCAGACACTCATCCATGTAACTGCCATTCTGTCCTACCAGAACTCCAACGACATCTCCGAATGGGACAACAACAAAAAGCCTGTGGACAAGGAGGAGGTTTTCCAGGCCTACCAGGGTCTCAGTGAGTCCAAGAGGTGATTCAGATCATTCTGTTTTATTATTTCTTTAATGATCTTTGTAATGATGGCATGCACATTCAGCACTAAAAGAGGTCTCTGCCTCCAGTTTCAGTACGTATGTGTCTGCAGATCCTCTAGCTGATAACTGGGCTTACACCCAGACTGAGCTAACAAGGCTTTAAGCACTGAATAGCTAAACGTGTAAATAGTTTGAACGTTATTTACTGCATCAGAGTCCAGTAGAATAAAATGTGTTCGCAGATTTGTTGAGAGGAAGAGGAAGAATCATGAGCATGATTAAACTAAGTATTTAATTATATAGTCCTCCTGTCTAAGCTTTGGAAACTGGGCACGGATTAACAGTTTCATGCTTCTCCTACTGAAGGTTGCTGTCACAGTAGGGGAGAGAGAGCTAGTGGGTGAGAACTGACAAATCCCCAACTTACGAAAGCCTAGAATATTCATGGTACAGATTTTTATAACTCCTTCAGACTGCCTGGTATAGTCCACAGGATGTAGGTATGCATAACACTGTCCCCTTTATACATCACTACTGGCAGTTTTTTTTTTTTTTTGAATCCAGCTATTTCTGAAATGCCTTCCTGCCCTCCTTACATTCTTGCATTACTGACTTTTATGACATTAGGGGAAATACAGGGCTTTTCTCGTCTACCTGCAGGTATAGTTTGGCTGTCAGAAAGGCTGAAATGCTCACAGTGTAGATAAATAGAGCAAACGTTAGGGCAGATAATGTGCAGATATCGTTGTTTTGGGAAGGGAATGAGAATATAAACTTTGCCTACAATCTTCTTTGCCTAAATAACCATTTTCTCTTAACTGCTTTTTTCTCTTTCTTCTCCTCTGCTTTTTGACTCTGTGCTTCTGTCTTGCCTCGCTCTGCTCGGACACCAGCAAAAGACACGACTGGTGTTATTTGAACGAAGATGGGGAGCTTGGCCTGGCCTATCAGGGGCTAAAGCAAGTAGCCAGGTTGTGCTTTTGTGCTGTGGTCTTCTGTTGCTTGCATGGAAAATGAGCATCTTGGGATGTTTCTCTCTTCTGTCACTCCTTCAAGTGTTTTTTGGGATGTAGTGAGCACTTTGTTTTAGCTGGATCAGTGTGAGCTCTCAGTGCATGCAGCATCTATTTATTTTCAACCAAGTAATGAAGTGTGTGTGTGTGTGTGTGTGTGTCAGGCTGCTGGAGGCACAGCTTCAATCCCAGAACCGGAAGCACCAGGATGAGCTGGAGGCTCTGCACACACAAATCGAGGTGATGAAGCAGGATCTGGAGAAGAAGCAGGAAATGCTGAATCACTTCAGCTCGCTGCCGCCCGATGCCCTGGTGGAGTTCAGCGTCCAGCAGGAGATCACACGCCTCACCAACGAGAACCTGGTCAGTCACAACCATCTCCCTCACTTACACCACCCGAGAAACTATAAAACAACAGTGTTTAGTTACGGAAATCCAGAAAATGCTACGGATATGAAATTGGAGCTGGGAATTACACCTTAGAAACAGAATTAAGTTTCGTCATCTGCTTTATTTTGTCCTGAGGATATGCAAATATCTGCACTCAGCTCAATTTATTCCAGAATAAAAGCTTTAAATAACAACAATTAGAATAAAGGCATGACTGAAGGGAACTCAGTTGTTATTGGCTTTGTTGGATGCACTGAGTATCATGAAAATATTGTGTTGAGATATTTTGCTTTACGTAAAATCCAATGCACATAAAACGTAGCTTGGTTTCACCCCATGATGATGATAATGACGGTGTTAATAATCATTTCAGGACCTCAAGGAGATCATGGAAAAGCTGGAGAAAAATGAGAGGAAACTTAAAAAGCAGCTCAAGATCTACATCAAGAAAGTTCAGGAACTTGAAGGTTCACCTTTTTTCCTTTTTTTTTTTTTTCTTCCTGATTTCTAATATTTTCCAGCCGAGTTATTATTGATGGTAATGAGCGATGCGTGTGTGTCGTGCAGCAACTCAGGCAGCGGCGAATCGGCCCAGGCTGGTCAGGCAGGTCACACTGCAGAGGAAAGAGAAGGACTTTGAGGGCATGCTGGAGTACTACAAAGAGGACGAGGCCCTGCTGATCAGGATGCTCATCAGCGGTAAGCATTGTGAGGCGTCATGTTGTGTTAGTGCTTTAACAATAACAGATCTTAAACTGCCCATGTTGTGTGTATGTGTGTGTGTGTGTTGATTTCAGACATGAAGCCCCAGATCGTTTCTGCTACAGTACCTTGTCTTCCAGCGTACATCCTCTTCATGTGCATCCGTCATGCAGACTACATCAACGATGACCAGAAAGTGCACTCTCTGCTCACCTCCACCATTAACGCCATCAAGAAACTTCTCAAGGTATAGCATCCTGCGTCCATACAACTTTTATTTGAAAACGTTGCCAAGTGTCTGACACCACTATCATTTTTTTTTTAATTTCAGAATTTTTTTAAATCTAATGCACACGAATGATTCTTGGCTGTTTGAGAAATGAATCCTATTGTGCATCATTCACGTCATTGTTGTGAGGTCACATATTTCAGTTGGTATCACTGCATGCACACACTGTGTGAAACTGAACCCTGTTCGCTGTGCTCTGCAGCATTTGGAGTGTTTTGCAGAAAGCATGATGAAAAATATAGTAATAAACAGTAAGCCCGTGAAATCCCATAGTGCACTACCTAGGGTTAGTGTTTAAATGATGTACACTAGAGGGAAGGGAATTTGTAGGGAATAAGGGAAAAGGGCAGCATTTTGAAAAGTCATAGTGTTAATTATTGAGGATTTTTTTTTAAATATTAAATTGCTTGTTGTGTTTTTTGTTTAAAACAAAAAAGGCACAGTTGCCAACACTTTTAGCCTCATCATGAAATTCTGATTTCATAATCATGCAGATTGCAAACACATCCATTCATACACATCCTGCCTCTGCCTCTGGTAAAGCAAAGTAATAGGCATGTAATAAAGCACTTGGGGGTGCGCTGTTCTGAGAAAGTAATCAAGGACGTGGTGGTGTGATGCAAGCCGATGTGAGGCGGCATTATTGCTACCTCCCTGAAGTAGATTATTTTCCTATAACAGCATGTCCCAAAGTGTTCCTCTTATACCACAGCAGTTTGCCAAGGATAATAACTTTTCCTAATTGGTTCTAAACTAAATTACGTTTCAGTCTTTTGTAACTGCTGAAATAAAATAGACTCATGTTTTTGGATCCTGCTTCAGCTCACAGGTTATTGATAGCATCTATCATTCACGTTACTCTGCAGAAAAACAGCGACGACTTCGAGATGACGTCTTTCTGGCTGGCTAACACGAGCCGACTCCTGCACTGCCTGAAACAGTACAGCGGCGAGGAGGTTAGACGACACCTTAAAAACAAACTATCCAGACTTCTCATTCATTATAGCACCACGTCTCATCTTCAGTTTAGCAGAAAACTGGTCTAAATCCATCTGTGTGTTAGCTAAACTTGATATTGTATGATTTTTGTCTCACAGGCATTCATGACCCAGAACACACCTAAGCAGAACGAGCACTGCCTGAAGAACTTTGACCTGGCTGAGTACCGGCAGGTTCTGAGTGACCTGAGCATCCAGATCTACCAGCAGCTCGTTAGAATAGCCGAGAGCATGCTGCAGCCCATGATCGGTTTGTGCAAGAAGAGTTTTCTTTAAACACTCGAATCAATAAACTTTTTTTTAAACATCAGATTCAGTAAACATTGAATCTGAATCTAATGTGATCCCTTCTTCCCCCAAAACATTAGTGTCGGCTATGCTAGAGAGCGGCAGTCTGACTGGAGTGAAGCCCCTGGGCTACAGGAACCGCTCCTCCAGTATGGACTGTGACAGTGGAGGCCCGTCAGGCTACACGCTGGAGGCGCTGATCAGGCAGCTCAGTCAGTTCCACACACTCATGAGCGACCAGGGGCTGGACCCCGAAATCAGCCAGCAGGTTGTGCGCCAGCTCTTCTATTGTATCAACGCCATCTCACTCAACAACCTGCTACTGCGCAAAGACGTGTGCTCCTGGAGCACCGGCATGCAGCTCAGGTACTGAAACATGTGTCAGACTGTAATGCAGCTCAGGTACTGAACCACTGTGTCACATTGTAATGCAGCTCAGGTACTGAAACATGTCAGACTGTAATGCAGCTCAGGTACTGAAACGTGTCACACTGTAATGCAGCTCAGGTACTGAAACGTGTGACGCTGTAATGCAGGTCAGGTACTGAACCATTGTGTCATATTGTAATGCAGCTCAGGTACTGAAACATGTGTCAGACTGTAATGCAGCTCAGGTACTGAAACGTGCCACGTTGTAATGCAGCTCAGGTACTGAACCATTGTGTCACACTGTAATGCAGCTCAGGTACTGAAATGTGTCATGCTGTAATGCAGCTCAGGTACTGAAACGTGTCATGCTGTAATGCAGCTCAGGTACTGAAACATGTGTCACGCTGTAATGCAGCTCAGGTACTGAAACGTGTCATGCTGTAATGCAGCTCAGGTACTGAACCATTGTGTCACACTGTAATGCAGCTCAGGTACTGAAACGTGTCATGCTGTAATGCAGCTCAGGTACTGAAACGTGTGTCACGCTGTAATGCAGCTCAGGTACTGAAACATGGGTCACACTGTAATACAGCTCAGGTACCGAACCATGTGTCACGCTGTAATGCAGCTTGGGTACTGAACCATGTGTCACACTGTAATATAGCTCGGGTACTGAATCATGTGTCACGCTGTAATGCAGCTTGGGTACTGAACCATGTGTCACACTGTAATATAGCTCGGGTACTGAATCATGTGTCATCCTGTAATGCAGCTCAGGTGCTGAACCATGTGTCACACCAAAGTGTAGCTCAGATATTGAATCATGTGTCATTGCTTTTGAGATTTATGCAGTATAATATGTTAAAAACAAATGTGTATTCTGCTGATTCAGGTACAACATCAGTCAGATGGAGGAGTGGTTGAGGGGACGAAATCTTCACCAGAGGGATATTATGTTAACCATCGAGCCCCTCATCCAGGCTGCTCAGCTGCTACAGGTGAAGAAGAAGACATCTCAGGATGCCGAGGCCATCTGCTCCATGTGTAATATTCTCAGCACACAACAGGTAGGAGCCAGAAACATTTACTATTCGCATTCTGTACATATGTGAGTGAAGGAGCTCAACCTGTACTTCTGCCTCCTCAGATTGTGAAGATCCTGAATCTGTACACTCCGCTGAACGAGTTTGAGGAGAGGGTCACTGTGTCCTTCATCAGAGACATACAGGTACAACTTACAGTGCCTAACTTACAGTCTCATACGTGATATGTTAAAACCTAAAATAAAATAAAATCTTTGACTGATGTATAACTGACCTCCGCTTCCTTGTCTGTGCAATGACTATGTGATGAATCTCCTATTTCCAGAATCTTCTACAAGGCCGTGTAGAGAACAGCCAGCTCCTGGTGGACACCAAGCACACGTTCCCCGTGCTCTTCCCTTACACTCCTTCAGCTCTGAGCCTGGAGGCCCTGCACATCCCTGCCTCTCTCAACCTGGACTTCCTCATCAGAGTCTGATGTCTCTCTGTTTCTTCTGTTCATCTCTCTCTGAGCTCCACCGAGTCAGCCTGAGAGCAGAGAGGAGAGCGAGCCCCATGCAGCACAGACTCAGCAACCAGCAAGCAAACACTCTAATCAACACAAAGCTAATGAGAGTCTTTCTGATAGAAGAATTACAGTGTTGAGGCGCTTTCTGTGTGTGTTCAGAGAAGATGTAGAAATCCCACTACCTTCCTGTGAGCCAGCTTATTTTCCTCTGGTTATGGTTTGGGGTCAAACAGGCAGGTATTCTGGTTATAATGTGTGTAAGAGCTGAACTCTGGAGATCAGGAGATATTAAGCAAGCTTCAGTGCAGATTTATTTCCTTACAGTTAAAAAAAGTTTGGTCTCGTCTTCCCCACTTTCACTCCTCAGTCCAGGTTCTAAATTTGGTCTTCACTTTTTATGAATTTTTCTTAGCTGCCAGGTGAAACGACCGCATTGCATTGCACTGCATCACCGTCCAAACGAACATCCTTTTCCCTGACTGCAAGAATGCCGTGCTTGCAGTGAGTCAGCCAGAGTCCATGACAGCTCTTCTAATACACACTGGACGAGAGTGAAGTAAGCCTGAGAACGGCAGTTGTATGGTGGTGCAGAGACGAGGGCTAGGAGACACGACGTACCAGATATGAAATTTTGCGCGTATGATGAGAGGTAAACGGGAAACTTGTATGTGTACCTTCCAGAAACGTTCACTTTACGTCCTTAATTCTCTGTGATGAGTCTTATCGTATTTGTTCGTCCAGATCGCAATACATGCTGTCTTTCTTTACAGTTATTTTATTATTTTTTATTTTTTTTATCTCGTCATATCGACGGCCGATTTCGGGATAGTTGTGCACTTCCTGTACACACATGCCGCTATATTGTGTGACACTGAAACTTCAGATTATCTTCATTACCACTGAGGTAAACATTGACATGGATAAATGTCTTAAAGTCTGCAGGGCGTGTGTGTGTTCTAAGGCTCCTCATTATCAGGGGTAGACAAAACATGAGTTCATTCATTAGCTAGCCCACAATACAAGTAAACTCTCTAGTGTGTTGCCCAGAAACCGAATTCACAAAGTGGTAACTACGGTAATACAACGACAGTAATGAGTTAGCTACAGCATCAAGGTGTGACGCATCAACGTGAAGTGCATTACGTTTAAAGTCAGGGTTGTTTTGTTTAAATCCCAGGCTACTGATCTGTCTAACCCCCGATTTTGGATGAATTTATAGTAACATTGCATGTGTCCCTCTCAGAAAAGGTGATACTGTATATCCATCCACCAGACAGCAGTGAAGTGAGACATAACTGTATATGAAATGTAGTAAAATACATGTTCATCTTCAGGTAAAATACAATACAGTGATAATATTGTAAACCACGAGAAAGCGAATATTTAATATTGGCACATGCTGAAATCCCATCCGATATAGCTGCAACACTTTAACTGTATTTTGCAAAATATCTGAGCTTTTTTTTTTTCTCTTCATACATATATCTGTGCCATAACAACAGGGAGGGTGTAAATAGAACAAATCTGTCCAGGTCTTGGTTTATTCTGTCTGTCTCTCAGCTTTAACCAGCATGAGCAGGGGCTACGCTCTCAGTAATGCCACTTTATACGCTTTTTAAAGGCAATAAAAACAATAGACCATTGTGGATTTCAGTGTTGTTCTCATATATTATACAGGTGTAAATATATATATAATGGATATATTTACATTGTCAATGTTTTTTTGTTTTTTTTTTCAATTCCCAGGTGATCTTGAAACAATTTTACAGTAGTCTTCAGTCCTGTGTGCTTATTACTGTATACAATTTTAATTTGAAGGTTTTGGGAAGGTTCAGTTCACAGCACTGTGATTTAATAATATCAGTTAAACCCGCATCAATGTCTACGTGTATTTAATTACAAATCTCATCAAGTGCCACAGGAAATTTTCGGTATGTGTGTCATCAGGATGTTCTAGCCACGTTCAGCTGCTGGGTGGCAGCATCGCTTTCGTACTTGGCTGTCCCCGAGTCCATCTTTTGCTGAGGATGTGCATCATTGTGGTCTGTAGGTTTGTACTCTGTATGACTAACACTGTCCACAGATAAACCTTCCATCTGATTGTGTATCTCATTACATCCTCTGAGAAAACTGTGTGTATATATATATTCTAAGGAATGTATTTTCTCGGGTGTTATTTTTCCAGACCTCTGACCGCTTGTCATGAAATGTAACAATGTAATAGTGATGTGTGCAGTCTGAACAAATGCTGTATGAACCTGTTCATACTAAAGTCTCCTGAAAAATAGAAATCCGTGTCTGATTAATATTAATACATGAGCTCTGGGACCATTTCATCCATAAAGGATCAGGAAAAATAAACTGCGTACTAAACCAGCTAGCTAACTTAGATAGCGTCAGTAGTGACTGCAGCAGTCGTTATTGTTAGTGTAGCAGTATTTTAACAGGTTCGGCTGCTGCTATTCATAATTCATAATAATGATGCGAATTTTGATACTGAAACTTAGCTAGCCAGGTAGATATGTGGGATGGCATATTCGTGTAAATTCATAGATCCTGCCATTTTAATGAAGGCAAAGTCAGAAGGTGTTGATTAATTTTCTATACTTGCATACTCATACTCTATATTAGACTCCTTCTAACATGTTACCGTTTAACTCAGGCACATTTTTGTTTTCTTAACAACATCACACTCTCATCGTTATTTTTATTATAACATCAAGTTTGATTCCTTTCACAAGAATATATACATATATAATCATACATACATATACATATAGAGCCAGGTAATAGTCAGGTAAATAAATATTTGCACAATGACAAAGTTCCTGTTTTTTTAGATGTCTGAACAACCCCCATCCCACAACCATGTTGCTTCTAAAAAAATCCTTTAAGGTCTTAAATATGTTGCTTTTTAACTATTAGGTATTAAATGTTGAGCTTATGATTTAAGGCTGATTTAGAAATCATTTTGGGGAAATTTCTTTGCGATTTCACATTTGCATTTTCTTAGTTTCTACGGTTGTAATTACATTTGCTGTGTACTTACGTACCCAGTGCTGGGTCACTGGCTGGAAGAGGAGATGAGAAGAACATGGCGAAGTGAAAAACCAGTAGGAGACCATTATTTGGCAACAAGCCATTGTTTTGTAGGGACCCCAGATTAACCAAAACAACCAGTCACTGATTAGCATTGTTCCCAGTGACCACTCTGATCGCCACTGCTTGCCCCACCCTCGCACCTCTGCGTTCTTCGTTTTAAACTCTCTTCTTGGACATATTTACAAGTAATAAAAGCAAGTAACTCTTTCATTCATACTCACACCTTTCACAACTACTCCATATGACTGCTTCGTTTTGCTTCTGCTGTCTTGATAGTTTAAGAAAGTTTAATAATTTGTAAATGCTTAGTTTTAGTTTGTGGTGCTATGACCAAAGATGGCTTATTTCTATAAGAAATAAATTATTTAAGAAATGCATAATCTATTATTTTTTTATGATGTTCTATTTTAATGTATATTCTAAGTAAAAATCTTGCTTCTTCATGTACCCTAATTTGTAATTTAATATGCCCATGATCATGATGAATAAATTAATGTGCATATTAGTCTATGATGTCATCTAGTGACTTTTTGAGTGCACTTTAGGTATCTTCCCCTGAATAGAGTTGGCAGCACTGGATATTAAGTAGTACGACTATAATGGTGCATCATAGGAACGTGTAATTCACATCATGGAAATCAGCGTTCTACACTATTAATTACACTATTTAACAATTTTTGTTGTTCCTGAGTAGTAAATGTTATTAATGTTAATGTTAATGTTATGTAAGCTAATCGCTTATATCACAAAAGTATAGAAAATGGCTTTTATTGCCCTCAAACATTGCTATTTTGAAATGTACCTATTTTCATTGAGGAAATGGACAAGGTTTGTCTTTTTGTTCACATAAAGTCAGAAAACAACAGGTACATTTAAAAATATGTTATTTTTCTGAGTTGTCTTCTTCTTTCGGCTTTTCCCTTCAGGGGTGGCCACAGCGAATCATCACTCTCCACCTATCCCTATCTTCTGCGTCCTCAACACTTGCACCCACTAGCTTCATCTCCT
>CM074945.1:11878319-11889265 GCA_037577455.1 Pangasius macronema | reverse complement strand
GCCGTTTTAAAGATGCTCTGACCCAGTCATCTACCCATCACAATTTGGCCGTTGTCAAAATCTCCCCAATCCTTATGCTTGCCCATTTTTCCTGTTTCCAACACATCAACTTCGAGAACCAATTGGTCGCTTGCTGCCTAATATATCTCAATCCTTGACAGGTGTAATGAGATAATCAATATTATTCACTTCACCGGTCAGTGGTCATAATGTTATGGCTGATCGGTGTATTATGACTTTGGCAAAGCTAAAATATCTTACGTTAATCCAATGATCAGCTAAACATTTCTTTGGTATTATCCTTAGCTAGCTATCGGTTACTTCATCAAATTTAAGCAAATATCTACAAGATAAAGTGGTGTCGAGCATAGACTAGCATTGCTTTTGCTAGGTTCAACTTTAATTTTAGAATAATAAATGATATTTTAGTGGTCACAACTATTTTCTTTGTTTTTATGCTATTATCCTTAGCTATCTAGCGCTAATATCTCAAGCAAGCGAGGACTTTTGCAAAAGGTACCATGATGTGTTAAAAAGGTATAAGGTAAGTGGCTTATAAGGTAAGTTTGGTGAGACTAGCATAGATTTGCTTGCATTTTTCACTCTTTTTCCTAGGTTTGACTTTAGCATACTGTAGTATGAGTCAGAAATACATAATCATCTAAGGTGAAGTTTTAAAGGTATTGTCATGCAGTAAATTAGCATGCTTTGAGCTTCTAGGATAGATTTGCTAGCACTTTTCGCTCTTTTTGCTAGGTTTGACTGACATTTAAAGGTATGTGCTCTTGTCATTCAGTAAATTAGCATGATTCGAGCCACTAGCATAGATTTACCACTGTTATTAGATTACTGATTAGGTATTAGCAGACAACCTTCTTTCTGCGTTCACACACGGTTTTTACTTTTGTCCAGATTTTAGCAATATTATGCGTGCAACTGAATATACGCTAACACGTGTTAAAGACTGTAGCGTCTCATTATTCTCAATCAGACATCAAAAACAAAACAAAAGCAATGCACGGCAAAAACACACACACATCCTCACACACAACATTTAAAGGGTTCATACATGACCACGTTCAGTGCCCCCCTCTCCACCTCCACCATAAAAAAAAGAAAAATCAATTCCTTGCGGGCATCAGAAGTCTCTGGGATAACGTTGTGCAGCCGTGACTTTCAGCGCAAAAGCAAGGTCAGCGCTGGAAACACGGCAGCAGATTACGGGCCAAACTGAAATAACACACACATGCGCGCACGCACACACACATACACGCCATCATCTCACACGGCTTCTGAAGTCCTCCTAATCAAAGTGTAGCGCCGTGGCTAATCAAAGCCCCCTAAATAACTCCAGCTCCCAACATGGGCCACTGGAGGATTAAAAATCCACTAGCTTCTTCGATCGTGGGCCTCGACACCTAATGAGAACTCCCCGAAGCCCAGAGATCACGCCGCAGAGTCTTAAAATCCTTACGAGATCCTATCAAGGTGGACGAAAATAGATATTGGCTTTCGGCGCATCTGCTGATTAAAAGGACGGCGGAGGATTAGACACGGAATTGGCGGAGTAGCTCATTTACATCAGGCAGACAGATAAGCGCCAAGAGCACACGCGTACGTCGAAGCGAACGTATCACAGCCAGAGGCTGTTTAGCTTAGATCTGAAGTCGGATTGGGTCTTGTTTGCTTCGTTACCCAGAATGCACAGTTGTCTGTTAAGCACTTGAAGAACAAAGCCAAGTGTTATTTAGATGGGGTTTTTTTTTGTTTGTTTTTGACAGGCTAGCTGACGACTAATTAGACAGAATATAATCACAAGCAGCGAATGTTGGGGTCCAAGAACTTTTTCATAAGCGTGCCAAATTGTTAGAGAATCCACTATCGATTAAATCTAATGATTAAATTTACATTTTCATCAAACTTACTTGTCCTTTCTGTCCTCGGTTACTACTGCAAAGTACAAAAAAATTTTTTATAGCTTTATATACTCTTGTGAAACACTGAATATTTATACAAGGACATCACTAACTACTTCCTGTTTAGCGATTTGATAATTCTGTCATATCAAATAAATGTCCAACCAACTATATACTATTACACTATACTATATGATATTTGTCATTTTTACTTCAAGTCACACAGATGTGCTTTTTATTATTGGGCCAAGCACCAAAGGTGTGTATCAATGTATTATAATAATATTATTAAGGTACGTATTGTGTGTGTGTATTATTGTCATTGCTATTATTTTGTTGTTTTGTTGCATTTGTCTTCATATTTGTATACATTTTATATTATTTACATAAAAAAAATTTTAAAAACCCACCTAAACATCACCCCCCAAAAACATTTTAAGCTTAGTTAAAAAGTGGAATTGGTGGCCTGTGGATAAAGATGAGATGTGAAAAAGAGTGATGGAAATGTGTTTTTTGAATAAGAAATGACGCAGGTCACAAGTTTCTGTGCTGTATTTAGATAAATCTGAAATCAGAGGAAGAGGAACTCACGTGTTGTATGGACAGATAAAGAAATGAAAACTCTTCTGGATTTAATTAACAAAGGCACCAAATAATAAGGAAAAGGAGAAGAAAAAAACACACTTCTCCATAAACACTTTCACATCATCTTCAGGATTTTTTTCCCCAACTATGTTTTTTTTTTGCAGCTATAATTGGAAAAACAGATTCATTCACACTTCCTTATGCCGAATATTTGGAAATTCATTTTCAAAATTGTGAAATTCATAGCACCTTACCTAGTGAATAAAACATATAAAGATTTGAGCATGTATTTATTCATTCATCTTATGATATCAGATGTATATTTGCCAATCAAACACATGGTCACATGACATTTTGTCAGTCATCTCACTTTCTCTTTCTGATTCCGTTCCTTCAGGAGCATGAGATGAGAACGACAGGTCACCTCTCTGTTTTCTGAATTTAAACATTTGCATGTCTACCTTGGCAGGTTATTAAAATAAATGAAGGCTCTTTGGATGGCCACGAGTCTCCTGCCTGATGGGAATTTGAGGAATGTGTAAAATGATCACTCAATGCATAAAATCATGTAGATACAGATCAAGAGATTGAGTTAATGTTCACGTTAAAGGCACCAGTACAAAGAAAAAAATGTGATTTCAGTGACTTTGAGCGTGGCATAGGTGTTGGTGAGATTCTCACAGTTTACACAAATGGGGCAAAAAAAAAAAAGTGCAGAGCAGTGAGTGGCATGCAGTGAGTGGCAGTTCTGCAGGCTGGAACACATTGTTGATCAGAGAGATCAGAGAAGAATGGCCAGACTGGTTCAAGCTGACTACTGTTACACTACCAAGAACCACTCTTTGCAACCGTGGTGAGCAGAAAAGCATCTCAACACGTCAAGCCCTGAAGCAGATGGGCTACAACAGCATGAGATCACATTAGGTTCCACTTCTGTCAACCTATCTGAGGCTCACAGTTATTTTATTTTATTTTTTTAAATCAGTCCCATGCACATTTCCATTGGGTTAAACCATGACCACTTCAGGTTTAAATCAAATTACACAAATAAACACAAGGATACAAATATCTAGAAAGATACAGATACAGACAGTGGCATTGCGTCACACCTCTAAGTTTTTCAAAGATTTGTGGAAAATATTCCTTAGGGGCGTTAATAATTTTGGCACATACATTTTTTTTAAAGGAGAACTTAGTATTATTTAATAAAGTTGTTTTAATAGTTTAATGGTAGATTTTTCTTACACCAAATAAATTGTTTCTTAATTAACAATAACAATAAATAGTAAATAAATAAATAATAAGTAATAAATAGCAAATAATAAATAAATAGTTTTTATTTATCATTTGAATAGAAAATTAGAATTTATATATATGAATTATACATGTTTACATTTTTTACTTAGTTTTTTTTTTTTAATACTGGTTATTAATTCTTACAAAAAAAAACCTCAAGTACTACTGAAACCAGACAAAGTTCTTAACACACACACACATACACACACACAGTCATCCCCTAAATCCTGCTTTATACAGTAAAATATTGTAAGAAAGAAGGGAAGAAGGGTATATCGAGAGAGTGAGACAGAAATGTAACCATTTTTTTTTTTTTTGACATAATGAAGGTGATTCCTTGTGCCCGGTCACTGACGACAGTCTGAGCTAACTGATGATGGCACTTACGCTATTCGTGCTGACAGGACTCTGGGGGAAAGCCTCATTTTTTTGACATTTGACCATGCTAATTCACTCGTGCTACATTATCCTGCGTTTACCTCCGTGCTGCAGGAGTCTTGAGAATAAAGGCGAGGCAGTTAAATATGGATGTAAAAAGGTGATCCGATGAAAGACTCTTGAGCATTTGGAAAAGCATAATTAATTGTCGAGAAAGCGCATTTTTCGTGTTGCAAATGGCTTTCAGAAGAAAGATAGATGTTCTGCTCTTAGTAACACCTTCACTTTCTGCTCTTTAGTGTTAGCAAGCTAGCACAATGTCTCCTCACTTTTTTGTATCTAGAAGGAACAACGCACTAAAATCACAGCCGCTAAATACGTACTAGTCCCTACACATTAGCAAGGAAGTGCGATAGCTAGCTCACATGAGTGTGTAGAGACACCGAGGCGGCAAGTAGTTGCTAACACACTCCTCGTATGTTGCTAATAAGGCATTAGCTGGTTTATTTATTAATCCCCAGACACTAACAAGCTAGCTAGCTCCTCATTTATTCATGCAGCTCCCTCCTGGCTTGTTTTGGAAGGGCGTAAAGGAGGGGAAAAGGGGGGACGAAAGTGGCAGAAGGGGGTGATTTGATGGGTTTCGGGCAGGCCGTTTCACCTGCTGGGCTACAAGCAATCAGGAACAGTGAACATTTCGCGAACTGACAGCTCATCACCTCGGCCGTCTCGCTGCCCTTGTAACTGCTAATAATGTGCCAGGGCTGCTTTAAATAAGGAAGACTTTGATAGGTTTTCACAGGCCATGGTCTCCCCCCATCTTTCTCTCTCTCTCTCTTTCACTTTCTCTGTCTTTCTCTCTTTCCATACCTTTCCTTTCCTATCCGTGATATTATTCCGTGTGTCAGGATTTTACATGTACACAAACCTCATTAGCCACCCGAAATCTACCCGAGCTGCCAGCAGAGCGACTGAGCAGCCAACGCTAATTAAACCACCGACAAAACAGAGGTTAGAGGTGGGATTTTGAGTGGTTTCAATATTTTTTCTCCAGCATTACATTTCATTTTTAAAAAATCCTGACCAGTTTTTATCAGGTGCTGTTACTTTGTCCGTTTTTTTCCCTCAATCTAACTTTATTTTGTCTGATTCACAAAAAACGAAAAACAGTTTAACCTCCTGAAATCTGAAATCTGACCTCATAAACTTTGTCAACAAGCATGAAAATTAGCATGATTGGATGCTAATGGTTAAAACCATAACCAAGGAATTTGTTTTGGTGAAATTTGTTGAAGATTCTGAATTTTTTTTTTTATTTTGTTCCAAATCCATATACAGAAAAATCTTCAGGTAGTTATTGGAATTCATGTATGCGCATGTATTTTCACACATTTTGTTCACCAGCTAGCTAGCACATGCTAACCTGACTTGATTTTTGACTGATTTTACAGTCATAAATATTTATAATCTTCACTGCTAATGCTTGCTAGCTAGATAGCTGGCAGAAATTAGCTTACTTGACAGGATATCTTACTTCCTTGAGTGCAACTATATATATTTTTTTATTTTCAGAAATGTTTGGAGGTCCAACCATCGCTCCTGAGATCTCGACATCTTATTTTAGCTCATGCTAATTAATACTGACCAACAACAGCAAAAAAAAGGTAAAAAAATGTGGTTGTGAGAATTTTTCCCTTTAAGGCCTACATTTTCCAAATATAAATCAAACTAAAGCTGTGAAACAAATGTATAGATTTAATTTAATTTATATAGTGTCAACACCAAAAGTCATTTCATAAATGGTGGTACTTGAGGATCACCAGGTCTAACTCATAGATTCTGTTAAACAGATTCAATTTTAAGCAGTTAAACTGTAGGTAATATTTCATAAAATCATTTCAAATAGACAACTAATAGTGATCTAATACTCCTTTACTCAATAGTCACTCGTTAAACATGGTCCATTTTTGATTGGCCAGTTTTTAGTAGCTGTTAGTGCTAGGAGTTCCAGCTCTTCTCAGTGAGTCAGATCATTTGATTCAGCTCACCAATAAGAATCAACTCTCCTGGTTCATGATTCACTGACAATTTATTTTTTCTAAATAAGGTCACACTGGCCCTTGGATGTTGTTCTTTGCCTAGATATCAAGTCAGAGTTATTTAAGTAGATTTAAGACACCACAAGGGCTGCCAAAGTGATGTACAATAGAATTAATAACTCAACAATTAATTATACAGGGATAAGAATAACCAAATAAAATTAGATAAAATCTAATAAACACACAAAAACAAGAGATTGGACTAATAAAATAAGATTAAAAGAGCTGAGTCAGAGAACCAATTAAAAGAGCCAACTAAAAGAGCTGACTCAAAGAGTCAGTTAAAAGAGCTGAGTCAAACAGCCAATTAAAAGAGCTGAGTCAAAGAAAAGAGCTGAGTCAAAGAGACAGTTAAAAGAGCTGAGTCAAAGAGACAGTTAAAAGAGCTGAGTCAAACAGCCAATTAAAAGAGCTGAGTCAAACAGCCAATTAAAAGAGCTGAGTCAAACAGCCAATTAAAAGAGCTGAGTCAAAGAGACAGTTAAAAGAGCTGAGTCAAACAGCCAATTAAAAGAGCTGAGTCAAACAGCCAATTAAAAGAGCTGAGTCAAACAGCCAATTAAAAGAGCTGAGTCAAAGAGACAGTTAAAAGAGCTGAGTCAAAGAGACAGTTAAAAGAGCTGAGTCAAACAGCTAATTAAAAGAGCTGAGTCAAACAGCCAATTAAAAGAGCTGAGTCAAAAAGCCAGTTAAGAGTTGACTCAAAGTGCCAACTAAAAGAGGTAAGTCAAAGATCCAATACTTTCATGAATGGCAGTGGTAAACAGGTGGTTAACAGGTGCATGAGTCAACTCTCAAAACTCACAAAAAATGTGCTTAAAGATCCAACTCAAAGAACCAATCAAAGAGTCAACTCAAACAGCCAAACCAAAGATTTGACCCATTAGTGAAAGACACATTGCTGGGAGCTATAGTAGCTGGTTGACAGGTCAACTCACAACAATCACCAAAAAGAACTGACTCAAAGAGTCAACTCAAAGATCCGACTTGTTCATGTATAAAAGATCACTTACAGCTGTAGCAGCTGAAATTTATTCAATATACAATATCTTTTGTTCACTATCTCTAAGAGTAAAATTTTAATCATCAGAATTTACAAATCTGTGTTCTTATTAGAACAGCAACAACAGCAATGTTCAGGCTCCACCCCCAAAATGCTAGCACACTTCATTCATGATAGTAATTGCAAGTTTTCCATGTGATTGTGTCTAGTGAGATTTTCTACCATTCACACTGTTGAGTAATGATACATACATTTAGGTTATGAGCTAGCTAATAAATTCACAAATGCGTCGTTAAGGAGTTCCCTTCTTGGTCATACAGTATTCATGTGCACCCTTCCAACCTTCCGATCTTTTCCTTATAAAAGCCTTTTTTTCCCCTGAAGTCTGCACCTGAAGTGTGTGTTTTAAAACCCAACTCATCCTGTCATCTAAAAAAGACATGGACATGCAAAACCAGGGCTCTTTACACTCAAATATTAATGCTGCTTCCATCATGGGGATTTGAATAAATGGTGAATTATTGATCAGCATAAATAAGAGCTACCTGTGACAGGAAAGAGGGATTCTAGGTCATTTTGTAGAAGGGATCAGTAGCTGAATTAGTACAAGCAGGGAAAATTATCACAGTGTTAATAGCTATAATGTTGATACGAGTTAACACTTAAAGAGAGTTTATTCAATACCGTATGTGCCGATTCAGCAATTTTGCTGTTTAACCTAGCGGAAAAACAAATACAGAGAAACCTCAAGCATAAACTCCACTGTCCTGAAGGTGTCGGAAAACGAAATTACAGCTTTACCTCTGACTGTTACAAAGCGTTGACACTGGAAACTCCTTCCAAAAAATGTTGAATAAACATCTCCTTACTTTAAGAAAAGGTCACCATATCAACATATTTTTTTAAGTCAAGTTAAATCAACACCTTCTGACCCATCGGAATCCAGAATTCAACAGTAGCTTCACCTCCATGTCAGTGTCACTACTTAGTGAAAAACACACACACTTATTTTTCTATATTTTTTCTTCGACAGTTGTGTGTATTTTGTTTCATCTCCCTGCTTCAGGCAAGTGTGGATGTGTGTGTGATTATTAGATCTCTCCGTTTCACCCAAACTGCGCCAAAATCATTTGGTGAACGCGGTTATCCGGCGCTAAACGCTGTGTAGCAAAGCCTTTTTCTTTATTTGGAGTTCGGACAGACACCGTGTGTTTTATCACACAGCCTGAAGCGAGGGAGAAATATTGCGGTGTGCAATATCTCCACTTTTTGAAGCAAAACCACTTTCTGAGTGTCCTAACTGTCTGCTGTGATGTTTGTTTGTTTTTTTTTTTTCAGGAAGATGGCATCTTGTACCCTCCACTGTTACCTTGCCATTATATTTAAACCTTTAAATCACAGGGTCATTATTTTCTAATAAATAATTATTCTAGCTAAACAATAATCAGTATATTATTGTACTGAAATTCAACAATATTGTTAGCATGACCAGTGTCTTGAACATCTCACTGTACAGGACTTTACCACATTCCCAAAAGTTGCCCATGTCATTGCTTACTCAAGCGGATTGTTTCTATGCGTGAGAAATAATGAGTAATTAGAAATAATTGGTTGCAATGATTAATAAAAACCTAAACTTCATTCACCATTGGAGGGTTGATAAAGGGCATAATCTGATAATCCAAATAATAAACCATGGTAGAATCAGGAAATTGTATAAATCAGGTAATCAATCTTTCTTCAATTTTCATCAATGATGTGCTTTGTTTTACAAGTCATAAGGGATATGCAAGCCAAATTATTACAAGAAGATACTTTAGGATATTATGAAAACCCAGGAAGAAGTAGCTCTGGAATACCAGGAAGTAGGAGCTGCGGAAAATCAGGTAGTAGATGCTGTGTTAAATCTGGAAGTAGAGGCTGGGGAAAACCAGGAAGTAGGAGCTATGGAAAATCAGGAAAGCAGGAAGTAGGAGCTATGGAAAATCAGGAAAGCAGGGAGTAGGAGATGAGGGAAACCAGAAAGATGGTGCTGTAGAAAAATCAGGAAACCAGGAAGTAGGAATTGTGAAAAACCAAGAAGTAGGAGCTGTGGAAAACCAGGAAGTATTAGCTTTGGATAATCAGGAAAACCAGCAATTATGCGGTGTGGAAAATAAGGAAAACCAGGAAGTAGAAGCTGTGGAGAATCGGGAAATATAACCTTTGAAAAACAGCAAAAACCTAGAAATAGGAAACTTGGAACATTTGAAAGTATAGGCTATGGAATCTGGAAAAAAATGGAAATAGGAGCTAGGGAAGTAGTAAAACCAAGAAGTAGAAAGTAGTAAAAAAAAAAGAAGTAGAAGACCAGCAAGTAGGAACTGTGGAAAATCCAGCAGTAGGAGTTGTGGGAAACCAGTGGTGCTTCCCAAAACACTAAGTGATGCTTCCTCGATTCCTTCTTCAGCCCGTAACCCAGACATAATTCAAAAAATTACGTCTTTCCTTTCTCTGCTTCCTTGGAAAGAGGAGCTAAGAATCAAGGACAGGAACCAGAGATGCACAATTAAAGAAATTAGAAACACGCTTCAAAGCAGTAGTTGAGGAAAACCAAGAGGCAGGAGCTGTAGAAAAGCAGGAAGGAAGAATTACAGAAAACTGGAATGTAAGAGATGGGGGAAAAATCAAGAATATAGCAGTTTTGAAACTGAAGGAATTATGGCTTGTGGAGAATGAGGGAGTAGGAGCTGTCAAAAGCCAGGAAGCCAGAAAGTGTGGAAGTGGAACAGGAGATAAACAGGAAGTTTCTATAACATAAAAAGTACTACTGTAGAAAAAAATGAGGATTATTACCATTATGAGCAGGAGAAAAATGGTGAGAGAGAGGAATGACAGAAGGATTCTTAGAGTTTCAGAAACTTGTCTTACACACACACACACACACACACACACACACACAGGGATTTATTTTGCCGCTTGCTTTATTTTTTTTAACTCTCTGACATGTTTGCGTTGAAGCCAAATCTGCCGTGTCAATATTTAATTACGTAAACAAACCCACAAACACTTTAATCGAGGAGTCAGTCAGCCATCTCACACACTTCTGTCAGGAAAAACTGTAATTATGGCTGACAAAATTAATTATGAAGTGTGCTGAGGGAACACACACACATAGTGTTAGTGCAGGCAGAGATTGAATATTCTAATTTCTCAGTAATGAATTCTACACTCAGAAGTAGCTCATCATTAGATAATCATCTTCTGTCATGTTTTAATTGTTTCATCCCTTGAACAGACAAATATCACGTCACGATCTTCAACACAATATTGTCATCATATCAGAACTGAATCTTGACCTGTACCTAGGCTCAAAGTGAGGTTTTAAGTCATTCGTAAAATAAATCATATTTTATGCCATGTCAAGTTGGAAAGGAAACACTAATTTTGTTAGTGTGACAAAATTAAAATGAGCATGTATTAGATAAATGTTTATACCATAAAAGTTACTATAAAAATGTTGTCTTACATTTTTTTATTTATTTTTAAATACATTTTTTAAAAAAATAATAAAAATTTTATAACTTAATTTATTATTTTTTTTATATTTTTTAAAAAAATAATTTCATTACTTTTGTCAGCAGTCACATCATCAATAAATACAAGAGAACCAGTTCCATTGGCAGCCAT
>CM074945.1:11855705-11874434 GCA_037577455.1 Pangasius macronema | reverse complement strand
AGAGTTGAAGCTGTAATAGCTGCAAAAGGTGGACCGACATCATATTGAACCCTATGGGTTAGGAATGGGATGGCACTCAAGTTCATATGTGAGTCAAGGCAGGTGACCGAATACTTTTGGTAATATAGTGTAGCTTCTTTCCACAACATTAAATGTAGCTAGAGCTGGAAAAAAAAGTAGTTAATAAATGTTTAAACATAGCAATCGTTGGCAATTTTTTGTGGTATAAGGGGAATAAGACACGTCAGGATTTGCTATTATAGGAAGATAATCAACTTCAGGGTGGTAACCTAAAACAAAACTGTTGTTTTATTACACAATTTTGTTACAACATTTTGTTGTGAATTGTTGTGACAGCTAAATACTCATCTTGGTAGCAAAAAGGTGACATTAGTGGCTGTCTGTTCTTACCATCAGCAGCTTCTCTGAGCAGAACTGTTTTTTATAGATCTGATTTTGTACTCCTTATAAACCTAGATGACAAAATGTTGCTATGTAGTGAACACAATCACTCTTCATAAGTCATTAATGTCCTTTCCCATGAGGTTCCTCTCTCACTTCCTTCCTCTATCATGTTATCAATTGCTCAGCTTGGCTGGGTTTCCCTCTGCAACAGCCCACTCTTTGTGATACCAGTGAAATCAGGGTTTTCCCAGAGTTCCCAGCACAAGGGGAACTCATGAGGCATGTCCACTCATGCCCTGAGATATTATAGCGTGTGTGAGTGTGAAGTCATGCGTCCATACGACCGTCTCTAAGTCTTGTCTCAGTGTCGAGGTGCAACAGGAGTCGTTGCAGCTGCTGCAGGCTGGATGCTGGAAATGCATTGTGAGATTAAACCAAGAGGCTGCAGTTGCCCACCCACACACACACACACACACACACACACACACACACACCTTCTCTCACCAAGTCATCCAAGGTAGCTGAACCAAGAGTCGCTAGGTATGTCAAGCAACTTTTAGCAAACTCGTATTCTAAAGAAACACAACAAATTGGTGCACAAAGGACAGAACTGTAGCTACATGCAATAACCGATTGTCATGGTAACCAAGCAACATCAGTTGTGACAGTTACACATTTCCTGGTTGGCTAAGTACGTACAATGTTTCGACAATTAATAAATTGAAAACTGTAATAGTCAGCAAACTGCTGTGGTCTATGAGGAATAAAAAACTTCGGGATATGCTGTTAGAAAAATAATCAACTTTGGTGTGGCAACAGTAACTCCGCTTTATCACACCAACCTGTTGTTGATTATTTTCCCCATAACAACGTGACCCGGAGTGTTTCATTCCTTACATATCACCATCACGAGATCCACTTGGCTAGCTAGCAGTCTCATTAACTAGTAACTAGCATTACCAAATAACTGAACATGGTTTATTTGACTTGAAATATTATTTTGAATAATACATCAAGTGATTGGTTTATGGCTGTTAAAGAGTGTTTTCAGTACGATTTCTCTACAATATCATGCTAAAAGGAATTCTCTGGTTACCCTGCACTCCTGGGATGACGTCACCTTGGTGCTCCTATTCAGAATATTCAACATTTCCACTGGAGTCACACTTGGTGGAATTGTTGCTGCTTTTTTTCCTTTTTCCTCATGCTATTGAAAGGCCTCGTGTTTCTATCAGGACATTCTCTCCCTGAGGGCATCAGTGCCAACCAATAATGTGTCACAGTGACGTCTGACCGAACAACTTGGACCTTTCATTCGGACTGTGTAATGATGTGCCACCTAGGACAAAGAAAGAGTTGCCCCAAATTGCCCTGCCCTTGTTGGAATCCACTCAGACATCTTAAGGGTTGTTCTATCATTTCAGGATCACAAGTTATCCAAAAGGCAAGTTATCAGACATCTTAAGGGTTGTTTACAATAACTTCATTCATTATTGTAAATTATATAAATAGCTATAAAAGTATAAACAGAATCAAATACTTATTTTTAAGTATTTTAAAACTGGGAGATTTGTTTGATTCATTTGTTCATCTTTAGTAAGGGCGATATTCAGAGTAAAGTGAGTGATTTAATACAGAATTGGTGTTCAGACCAGACTTAAGCACTATTCAAAAATTACACAAGATATCGGCTGAACAGTAAGTTTGATAGATTAACGTAACCCTAACGTCATGCTGAAATGTCTGTATTGGGCTGTAAATACACTCAGACACCAATATTAAACACATAAATTTTACACTAATTATTAATTAATAGTATTGTTCACAAAAAGCGAACATCAACAGAGCTCATATAAAGTGATGATACTCGGTCAGCTTATCCTTCCAACCATGGGTATGCTTTCTTTACAGTAGGAATAACAAATGGGAAGGCCAGAAAATTAACTAACTGCATAAGCGAACTATGAATATGGAGTAACTCTGAACATGCCTTCGTAGAGTTTTATCCTTGTCACTTTGGATCCAGAGCCTATCCCGGGAACAGTGGGCGTGATTGTAGTTATGAATGATTTCCTGCTCTGATAGAATAAATACAGCCCCTGAAGTCCTACTGAGGCTAATCTGGAGTGGTGTGAATTGACCTGCGAGTTTGGCTTTTCTTTTTAGTGGAGTAAGAAAAAAAAGATCTGTGTTTGCACAGGCTGTCACCAGTCAGCATTTGAGATCAGGAATTGTGGAACAAGTGGATAAGAGAGAGAGAAATAGACAAAGACAGTGATGAGAACAAAGAATCAAATACTGGAGGATAGCACAAAGAACCACTAAACCTTAAACAGGCTTAACCAGTGGATATATCCGTTCTATAAACACTGTGGCAATTTTACTGAAGTCTCTTATCAAAATAGAGAAGATCCAAGATACAAGTAAGGAATGTGATGAAGTGGGGTTACTGTTACCACAGTGAAGTTTATTATTTTCCAATAACAGCATGTCATGTTTTATTCCTCTTATAACGCAGTCTTCTTCTTCTTCTTCTTCTTCTTCTTCTTCTTCTTCTTCTTCTTTTGGCTTTTCCCTTCAGTGGTCGTCACAGCGAATCATCACTCTCCACCTATCCCTATCTTCTGCATCCTCAACACCCGCACCCATTAGCTTCATATCCTCANAAACGTCCAACATGAGCTGTCCCTCTGATGTACTCGTTCCTAATCCTGTCCAACCTCGTCACTCCCAAAGAGAATCCCAACATCTTCAGCTCTGCTACCTCTAGCTCTGACTCCTGTCTCTTCCTTAGTGACACTGTCTCTAAACCATACAGCATGGCCGGGCTCACCACTGTCTTGTACACCTTTCCCTTGATTCTTGCTGATATTTTTCTGTCACATCCTCTTATAATGCAGTAATTTTCCAATGATTACATTGTACAATGTACAAACACATTCACATACTGTTCAACACGCAGGGCAAATTTGGAATAGTCAGTCCACTCGGAAGGTGGTTTCCTCCCACCTCCAACTGGAGAACCCTGAGGAAACCCATGCAAAGACAGGGAGAACATGCAACACTCTAAACAGATAGTAACCCGAGCTCAGGATCAAACCGGGGACCCTGGAGCTGCGAGGTGGCAGTGTAATCCACTGGTACCGACACTTGTCTGGCATGGTACCCTCAATGTTACGCCATTTGTGTTCAAGGTACATGTAGCCTTGGGGAGCAAAAAAAAAATCTACCATCTTTTTGAAATTGTACCTTAAGGCCGTATTCTACCATGTACAATTTGGTCCGACATCTGGTTCCTTTAGAGTAAAATCATTGGAATTTACCCCAAGGAGTGGATCTTAAATCTGTCTCAGATACTTAAACATGATGACCACTGTTGTCTTCCATACCAACACGGATTTGTTTGTGCAATTTCTCAAAGTAGCAACATTGCAAAATGAAACAGACGTACCATATTAACCACTCTGTCTGGTATCTCAGTCCCTGGTCGCAGGAGATCATCAGGGAACTCTGAGATTTGGCATTGTTGTTCTCACGCAACCACTCACCACTTCCCATGTCCTCTCTTTAAGGGCACTTTACTGGACAGAGAAGTGAGAGCATATACAGACACTCTGACTGTGGGATTCTCTCGTTCAGCCCTCTCTTGGCTCTCTTCCTCTCTTTTGTTCACTCTCTCTCTGTCTTTGGCATACAGACTGGCACTTTGGTAAATTATTTGTAACGGATCAGAGGAATGTGGCCAGATTTTAACCTCCTCTTCTCTTCCAGACTCTCACCCAGTAGCTTACTCTTTGCCGTCGTCATTTTTTTTTTCCAAGCTGTACTTATTTACCTAGTCTGACAGGAACACAGCCCTAAAGACTTTCCTTTGTCTGGCCTAAACTGAGCTGCCATGTTGGTCTTACTGTAAGCACTTGGCGTTTTATGCCTCGTTTTAAACATTGTTTTAAAACATCGAGTATAGTACATAATGCAAAGAAACATCACCATGGACTAACACTAGCATTCACCAGATTTTCTCTCCAAACACCATGTTTCACCATCAAACAAACAAAATTCTCCACCCTAATGTCCTCATTCACCAGCAAACACCAATTCTCTATTGAACACCAACATACTCCAACAAACATCAATATTCATTATCTAATACCACCATTTTTTACCAAACAACAATCAACATTTTATGCCAACAACAATCAATAATACCAGTATTTTACACCGAACACCAACAATCACCATCAAACACCAGCATTCTCCATCAAACATCTACATTTACCAACATTCCAATATTTCCACTAAATACCATCAAACAGCAACATTCACAACACCAACAAACACCAATATGCTTTTATCAAACACCAATAAACTATACTAAACACTAACATTCTCCACCAAAAACCAAGCACCAAACATCAACTTTCTCCAGAAAACACCAACACTCATTTTCCATGAAACCATAAACGAATATCATTTTCCCACCAACACCAGTTCACCAAACACCACTGATGATAGACACAAATGAACATTTTTAATCAACATTCTCCAACACAGACATTTTGAATTGAACAACAAATTTTCTCATTAAACACCACTGTTCATCAATATTCACCAACAAATACCATAATTGTCCATAAAACACTAATATTGTTTAATAAACACCAGCATAAAGCATCAACATACATCAAATACTAGTGCTCACCATCTAACACTGCTCTATCAAACTCCAGTGTTAAGCATCAAACACACCAAATTACTCTCATAAACTGCCATTCTTTTATCAATCAAAAGCCAAACATTTTCACAGTGAACATTCTTAAACCACAACATTCTCCAAAAAAAGACACCCACATTTTCCAACACAGCAACATTCACTATCAAACATGACACCTTCTGACAAACAAAATACTGCAACAGTCACCATCCAACACAGTGACTTTTTCCACCAAACACTAACATTCCTTATCAAAGGCCAAAACACCAACATTTTCAAACATCACTCTCCAACACTCTTAATTCTTCCCAAAACCCAACAATTTAGCAGACCAACATTCAGTATCAGCCACCAATATTTTCCACCTAATACCACAAACGTCCATCAAACACCAACCTTTTTTTTTTTTACTAAACACCAACCATCTTTATTGACCATCAACACTGTTTTTTCACCAATATTCTCCATCAAATATCAACATTCAAATTCATACACCAGCATTTGTAATAAATAAATAAATGAATAAATAAGAAATCATTGCTAAAATATCCAAAGTGGCATTAATCTGTATATTATGAAACATACTTATAATTTATTGTCAGTATTAAATAGTCAAATATACTGGATGCTAATATACAGTACACTCATATATATTTATATATATTTTGCAACGGATTCTTGATAAAACACCAACATACTTCATCCAGCACCAATATTCTCCTTCAACCCTCAACACACACCAAACTATCAAGTGCAGTAGTGTGCAATTTGGGACATAGCCACCGTCATGTCTTTCATTTGGAAGAAAACAGACCCTACGAGTGCCGATTGATGTGCTAAGCCTTTAATCCGTAAAAGCCAAGCTGTGTACCAAACACTGAGGTGCCAACCTGTTCCTCCTGCAGAGAATCATAAGACTGAATCCACCACGCTTTGCTCTTTTTGTAGGAGCATGTTCTTTCTGCCCTGATGGAGATGTGAAGGAGGATAATTGGAGCCGTTTCTCCGGCACAGGTCACAAAAAAGGCCACAGTCCAGTTTAAAGGTGCCCCTTTAGGAATGTAAGCATGACGAGAGAGTTCCTGTCTATACTTTTCCTACGTGGATGTAGAATTTGCAAATCGGAAAACCTGTAGATGGCGGCGTACGGATAAAGAGGAGATTTGTTGAATAAAAGTGTTCAACTCTACATGTGCACAGATCCTACTAGAATTTCAGTAGAAATGTCTAGCAAAAGTTGTATTTAGCTCAAGGCATATGAAACAGTCCGTGTCGTGCTGTCACAGGAAAATAATCAAGGATGGAGTGATGTAATGAAGGAGTCACTATTACCACCCTGGAGTTGATGTTTTTCTAATAAGAGCATGTCCCCAAAGTGTTTTATTCCTCACTACAGTGATTTTTCCAACTCTAGCAACTGTTATTCATTAAAGAACATGACGTGACCTTAAACATCCATGAAACAAGTTCCTGTTATCGCTTATAAAGTTGTTCCATCACCAGCCTCTCTTTTTTCTCTCTCTAAGTTCACCATCAATAATAAGTGTTATGATAAAAATTAAAATATTACAGCTAATCATTCAAATATTCAAGTCAAAGAATTCTAACAAACTTGGATTTGGATCTTTTTCACATGTAGAATGGGATAAAAAAAATCGTGTAATTTTTTAAACAGTCAGGATCATACTTGCTTTCTTTAAAAAAAAAACATGCACTCATTCTTATGTATTAATTTAAATACAAGTGTGGCATGTAGCTTTGTGTAGCTGTGTGCATTTGCTAAGGTGTAAACAATTCTATATTTCAAATGTGTTTTTTTTTTTTAGGTTTTTTTAACCTAAATGCTGACGATGAAAGTTTTGCAAAAACGTGCCCTCAAAATGTCTCTTTATTTATTTATTTTTATGTCTTCCATTCTCAGGGAGCACTTAACGTTCTTTACATACAAATTTTTATACCGGTGTAGTTTACCTGTGTTATATACGACAAACCTACACATACATATGTTGTATGGAAACTGGAAAAGTCCAGTGGCTGTATTTTGGCAGTAGAAAAAGATTCTTTATTGTCTGCCGAGTAAAAAATACTCCTCAGAGACAAGCAGCTCGAATGCACACAGACTCCACGCTGACTAATGAAGTTTGTCGATGGTAAATCTAGCAGTAGGGGGAAACTGGACGTGTTCCAAATGTGGAGAAAAAAATTCCCCCTCCATTCACCCGGACAGCACACACACACACACACACTTATCTTTTGTTCCACTCAGCAAACAGTGTGTGTAGTCTGTGAGAACTGAAAACAGACTCTCGTTTGTATTAATGAAGGATGACAGGTGCAGAAATCTCAACACACTTATTAACTTTATCAACTTTTTTGTCCCTTTTTTTGGTGACTAACTCGACCATTACTTTTTTCCACATTTAATAAATACTTGTAAAAACAAATTGCAGTTTAATAATATACCTTTTTAAAAGTAAAGCAAAAATGTCAGTACATAGTTTTTATAGTGCTTTTTGACATACATTCATATATTTAGTATTTTTTAGTAATTGTTTTTAATATTTTAATGTTCTATAGCAGTTTAGAAATTTACTAGTCTAGTAAAAATAGTTTAAATGAAATGGTGTGCATTTTATTTTTACCTTTTTTTTGTTTTAAATTTGCATTAATGGATTATGATGAGCTAATTAGTAAATGTTTTTTTTTATCTGTACTTAATTTCTGTGTGTGTGTGTGTGTGTGTGTGTGTGTGTGTGTATATATATATATATATATATATATATATATATATATATATATATATATATAAAATGTACTCTTTTTTAAGCAAATAACTGTAATGTACATTAAAGGTGTTTTTTTTTAAATATTTTAATTACATGCTTTATAAGTACACTTTATAAGTGTCTATCATACTTACCTTAAACAATAAATAAAGCTAGAACATGATCAAAAAACATTTATTGTGAGAGTGACAGAGTGTGTTTCTGAGTTTTAAAGCTCAGAAATTATGTAAATTTATGTAATGGTATAAATTAAATTATTTCAATTGAACTATAGAACTTGTAAGTAAGTGGACTTTTAGATAGCGACGCTACACGGTTACAGTTTTATATGTTGTTGCTATTGTTGTTTAATTTGTTTTAAATATCTCTCCATTTAAAATAATTCTCTGAAACAGTAGCCCTGGGAACAGAGCCAAAGTTTAATGTTTACATTAAAACCCCCCCAAAAAAAACCATCCTTATACTCAGCGTGGCTAATATTTAAACCCCTGTGTAATGCACAAGGATAAATTCTACACTCTCAGTGAGACAGCTGGGGATTAGTCATGGCTACTTGTAGCAGAAACATACAGAAAATGTAATATAAATGAAAGAAATATTTATATTACAGCCTAATATTCTGAGTGACATATCAGGTGTGGCACCAGACTGACACTGTAGCAGTGTATAATAGACTTGATGTGAAATGCTAAAATATGAAAAGTGCACAATGTTTCTCTTACCTCAAACCATGTCTTCTGTTGGTGTCTTCTGTTTTCTCCTCTCTAACAAGTCAGCCAAGTTCAGACATTAGGTTAGTTGAATCAGGTGTGTTGGATGAAGAGAAAACACCAACATGTGCTGGGAAGAAGTTACTCAGGGATCAGGATTGAGAACTATGACTCTAACATTTTTCAAAGGGCACAGCACGATGACTAGTGTTCCTGGTTTTACAGAAAAGTCATAGGAACTGTTATTATTATTCTGGTGGCTGATACTGTGATTCTTTTACATGTGATTTGTTTATTTTCCCATTTGATTCTTTTATACATGATTCATTTATTTTCACATGTGATTTCTTCCCCACCATATGCATCATTCATTTTATTTTTATAAGTGATTTTTTTTTACATGATTCATTTTTTTCACGTGTGATTTTTGACACAGGATTCATTTATTTTCATATGATTCTTTCACGTGTGATTTGTTTAATTTCACGTGATTTTTACGCAATTTATTTTTTTAATAGTGTGAAAATCATACATGAAAATAAATCAATCCTGCGTAAACACACACGCACACACGGCCTTTAAAACCATGTAAAAACATCTCAGTCGTGTGACAAAATGATGAAAACATCATGTGTATCATGTGCTTGAAAAAATAAAATCACGTGTGTTAAAAAAAAAAAAAAAAACACTTGTGGAATAATAAAAACGTGTTACAGATGTGAAGTTCGTGCGAATTATCTGTAAATTGGGCCATGCTGTTTCCAAATTTAATTAAACACACACACACACACACACACTGCTGATGTCGCACATTTTGTGATTGGGGAGACGTTATTCTAATTTAGGATGCGTTCATGAGTTTATTGTGGGTGTGCACGAGCAGACCCCTCCACCCCCCGAGAGAGAGAGAGAGAGAGAGAGAGAGAGAGAGAGAGAGAGAGAGAATGGGATCACTCCGTTTACCGGGGAAACTCTGAAGCAGTCTCGCGCTCCGGGATGCGTCTCCAGCTTTCCAGCTTTTTACACTTTTTTTTCTTTGCATCCATGTGGATTTGGCGCTTTGATGCACGTGCAGTGGAATAAATCTGAACCGACGATGATGACGATGATGATGATGATGATGAAGGACCGGAAATATCCTGCAGTGCAAGACTTCTAAGACCGGAGAAGTGCCGGTGGTCCGGTGGTGCGCGCGCGCCAGTTCCCGGCGCGTTCACGGAGTAAACGGATCTCTCATCATCGCTCTCTGGATTCAGGAGTTTTAGTTTAATCCTGAGAGGAAATGGCTCATAAAGGAAGCACCTGGACTGGACGGCTCGTGCTGTTTGGGTTTATGCTCATTTTGGCATGTCTCGAGGTGAGTAAATAATTGTTTGTTTGTTTTTTTTTTTTTGAAGAATCAATGCATCATGCATCTCAGGTTGTTATTATTATTATTTTAGAATTCACACTATTTCTACATGGACCTTAAAAATGCACTGTAAATATAGCCTGTAGAGATATATAGCCTAGATGATTAAATGCGGCGCATAGTGACTGCATAATTAGGATTTCTATTCCAAGTATCACTATTAAAACTAATATCTAGACTAATATCATCATGTGACATTCATTACACTGTGTTTCAAACAAATACGAACTAGATTTCTTTGTTTTTTCTTGTGAAAAGTTCTGAAAGTCCTGAAAACACAATGTATTTGTATTAATTCAATGTTTTTCGCTGTGTTTCCATAAACAGCATTAAAACTCTTAATTTTAGGTTGTTTGAAGTCACATAAACATAAATGTATTTTTTTAAATGTGTGTAATTGTTAATGTGACATTTTCTTAAGGTAAGGATACATTTATTTAATGCAACTATAAATGGATAAAAAGTACGACTTTTCATTCCGTTTTAAACTAAAAATTGTAATCGTTGCTGTGATTACTGTGGTATAAGAGGAATAAAACACTTCAGAATGTGCTGTTATTTTGTTACATTTGTTACATTGTTCATTAATTTCCTTTAACAGCACAACACCAAGTGTTTAATTCCTTATATACTTGATCTTTTTTTTTTTTTTTAGAGTGCCGAATCCAGTTCTCCATCACTGCTGGAATCTCTGGGGTTACCTTCAAACACAGGTGAGCATTAATGTGCAGAAATGTGAGCTTGTTAGAGACGACCATTGTGGAATCTTTTTAATTTTGTACTGTAGAAGTTTCTGGAAACTACAGCATGTTTTTTGTTGTCGGTGTTGTTGTTGTTTGTTTGTTTGTTAGTATCTCTACTAGAAGTTAAGATCTAGCATCTTAAAATCTGGTGAAATTCTGTCGATTTAATTGTAGCTAATTTCCAGTCATAGCTAGTTTTCTTTATCACATGATCATTTCTGTGAGTAAAATCTGAGAAAGTTTCTGCCCCCCTAGTGGACACATTTTAATCCTCCACAAGTAGTAATGATACACAGGCTAGTGTGTGAACAGTGCTGGTTGTGTATAACCCCGCCCACTCTGCTGTCTATCATCCAATCAAGCTTTTCTCCTCTCCATTCTTTACTTTCCTAATTCTTTCTTTTTCATTCCTCCTTTTGTCTTTGTCTCTTGTCTTTTGTTTTATTTCATTCTTTCCTTTTCATGCTTTTGTCTTTTTTATTTCTTCCCTGCCATTTCTTTCTTTCTACTTCCCACCTTTCTTTCTTTACTGTTCTTCTCTTTTCTTTCAACATATTCACTAGCACTGACATTTGCACTATCACTGAATCTGTTTATTCAGCCATCCATTCATCCTCCAACCTTTCCTTTCCTTCTTGTTCTTCTATTCTCTCATTTCTTTCATCCCCATATACCTTTTCCATCCTCTTTCTTCTTTCTTTCTTTCTTTGCTTTTCTGCTCTTTTCTTTCATCGACATCAACATGTACTGTACATCTAGCCATCCAATCCTTCCCAACCATTTCTTTCTTTCTTTCTTTCTTTCTTTCTTTCTTTCTTTCTTTCTTTCTTTCTTTCCCTGTTGTTTTTTGTTTACATATTAACTACCACTGAATCTGTCTATCCAGCTATCCATTCCTCCTCCATCTAGTATACACACACACACACACACACACACACACTCACACACACACGCACACATGCACAAAACACACCAGCGTTTACTCTGCTGGTGTGACATGGTGGTGCAGCTGAACACACACGGAGGACAGAAAAGCGTTAACTGTCCTGTAATGTACTCCTCTTATTCACACTGACTAATTTGGCAACAAAGCAGTGAAACCTGAAACACATAACTGTTCTGTATACACGAGCTGAAAGACGCCTGTGTCTCTGTGATTGACAGGGGAGACAGGAAGCATGTTTGTCCCACCCAGACAGCAGGACGGCTGTATTCTTGGACCACCATCTTGATATTTTTAGGGTTCAGTGCGATCTCTCTGGATAGACCTCTGAAGTATCCAGAAACAAAGATCACATTCTCTCTTATGAATAGATTCTTTTCTAATCTCATAACATAAACACTCAATTTGTCTTTAATCGTGGTAAATAAATCTTTGGTATTATGTCCATCCCTCTATCTTTTCTTCTTCCATCCTTGAGTCCACCCTGCACATGGTTTGACTCGGTTGCGTGTTTGTTTTACAGAGTACGAGATTGTGGCTCCGTATGAAGTGGACCATCACGGCCGCTACATTTCCCACGCCGTCGCTCATCATCATCGTAGGAAGCGCTCGCTGGAGGATCATGGGATTGATCTCGCCTCCACGGCCCACTTTCGGCTGCACGGGCTCAGACAGAACTTCCACATGGAGCTGCGTCCCTCTGTCGGTCTCGTTGCTCCAGGATTTACCGTCCAAACTCTGGGTGAAAATGGCACAGAGAAGCTGGAGACCTTCCCTGGTGAGGATTTCTGCTTCTATCAAGGGTCACTGAGGTCAAAGGTCAACTCTACAGTGGCATTATCCACGTGTGCTGGGATGGTGAGTCGGCTCTTTGTGTGAATAGCTGGGATTTCCCAGGATCTACGGGGGCGTGGCCATCTGTCAAGATGATGCTATACTACAATGATACAAACAAATTTAATCGTAAACTGGTATTCACAAAAATACAGTTAGTTTGGGAAAAAACGTTCATATCCTATGTTTCACTCTTGAGTTTTTGTAAATTTGAACCTCGGTTGCTTTAGGAAGCACTCTTTCACTGTTTAGTTGTCATTTTGTCAGTTTTAGCTGTTTTCTTTTGTGAAAAGAAGGTGAGGGAACAACTGTTTACATCTGCTAGGATGAAATTGAGAACAGGAACTAACATTAAAGGTAACTATAAACAGATAAAAAAAAGTATGACGTGTCATTCTGTAATAAATAAAGCACTAAGAAATTAGAGTAGGCAAATTGCCGTTGTATTAGAGGAATAAAGCACTTCAGGATGTGTTGTTGTAGGAAGATAATCAACGATGGAGTGTTGTGATGAAGTAGATTTACCGTTGCCATGGACATGCTACGTTGCACATCCCAAAGTGTTTTATTCCTCTTATACCACAACAAATTTACAGATGCTAGCAATGTTTATTTATGAAAGAGTTTTAAGAGTTTATCGTTACTTTTAATGTTGTGCTTTATTCTTTACTCATTAATGCGTCCCTTTTCCTTTTAGCATTGTGTAATATCACAATGTCTTCGTATGAAGAGATGTAAAACAACAGACAAAAAAAGAATGGATGATCGGCTGAAAGAGTGACAAAAATGTGCCATCAGATTTCTCATGTCTTTTTCATCAAATTCCTTTTAACCACATAAATTCAGGGTCAGCGAGTGTTTACTGGAGGACACAGAGTCCTCTGTGAGTCCCAAAAGACACTGACTTTCCCTGAATTCCCTTCTTAGTCATCCTTTGTCATTTTCACCCGATGAAGAGTTTATCGTGATGTCACTCGTCAGTGGATGGAGACTGTTGTGCTTCAAGCATTGCTTTTCATTTGATTTCCAGACACACGTATCTGTCACACACATCCTTTTCTATTTTATGACCACTCATTAGTGACCATCGTAGTAACATGATAATAATTATACAGCACTTCATTGTAGATTTGACTTTGCTAGCATTCCTTTTCAAAGTTAGCACAGAAACCTGGACAGTTAGCGTTGTCACAGGAACTTTCTGCTAGTTACCTACGTAAGCCTCAGCAAACATCTCAAAATGGACTTCTTAACACCATAACACGTGAAGTCATCTCTGATGAGTAATTATCCTCCTCATGCATTCATAGCTAACTAGCATACTACTGTGTTAGCTAACCAGTATGTTCTGTAACACAGTAGTGTGTGGTTTAGGATGCAGCCATGAATAGACTGGAAGACACACTCACTAGCCAAATATCAAGTAGCACCATGGTTTAATTTGTGCATAAAGACTTGCTGGGTGAATGAGGGGACTTGGTAGGGTTCCTAAAAATCTGGTCTGAATCACATAGAGGACAATTTAAAGATCCTTGGCATTTTAGACCTGAAGGAGGCGTGGCCTTTGTTTCTCTGCCTGTCAATCCCACTAAAGGAGGCGTGGCCTTTGTTTCTGAGTATAATGCTGCATTCCATTTACCTCAGGAGTGGGAAGTCGGAGTGCGGAATGACATCATTTTCCATTTCCATGCAATCGAGCTACAAAGTGTGGGAAAAAACATGGATGCCTCCATGTTCGTCTTTTGCTAGCAACAAGCTAGCCAGCTAACTGTGATGAGTGATGCATATCTTCTTCCTCAAACAGTGAACTGTACAGTCAGTGTTATAGATTTAACTAGTGAATGTGTCTGTATGTGAGCAGACACGATGAGGAGAACATCCCGCGTTTCTGAGTAGGAATTCTGAGTTTTCTTTTTGGAGGTTGGAAATTACAAGTTACGATCTCTAGTATAATTGCTGTAGTATAAATACATACAGTAGATTTCTAGCATAAATTCTTTACTCCTAGTGTCACAAAACGTTAGGAAAGCAAGTGTGTGTGTGTGTGTGTGTGTGTGTGTGTGTGTGTGTGTGTGTGTGTACTATAAAAACCTCCTGACTAGCGAGGTGCTTCACTCGAATGTTATTTGGGATTGTCATTATGAATCCAGTGTAGGCTCAAAATCCCCCCCCCCCCCTTTGTGAAGTTTCTATGTTTCAGCAACCTGTGTGCGATGTCACGTGAACTTTAGAGAGAATTTGTAAATACTTGCCACTGAAGAAGTTAAATCATAACGCCGTTGCTGTCTCGTACAGCATAATGGAGGAAAAAACATTACGGCCAATAAGCGGGTCAGGTTTTATCAGCTTTAGCTTCACGTGTGAAGAAAACACAAGAGGTCTGTGAGGAACACAGACAAGAATGAAAAATACACAAACACACACAGATGGATGGAGTGACAGACAGGTAGAAAGGTGAGGGAGTTTTGCAGTTTTTCTTAAGCGTAGTTAGCATTACTGTAGCAGTGTATGGTGGTAACTTAGCATGAGAAATTAACATGAGGAGTTAGTGGCTTGTGCCAGAGGCTGCATGTGAGGCAACGCTGAGACGTGGTGTGTGTGTGTGTGTGTGTGTGTGTGTGTGTGTGTGTGTGTGTGTGTGGTGTGGATCCCTGACGGGATCTGTATTTACAACCGCTATTTACGTCTGTGTAATCTGATGATGGGTGTGTATACATGCGCGCGCACGCACACACACACACATACACACACACATGGGTCATGGTGCTGAGAGTTGTGTTAGCTAATGCTAACACCCTGAAATCATTTAATGATTGCAGAATTGATGAAAATGATACATTTAAACTTACTTGAATAAATATATGGTGTGTCAAGTGTGTGTGTGTGTGTGTGTGTGTGTGTGTGTGTGTAGTCAGGTCTGATCCGCACCCAGGAGGCTGATTACTTCTTGAAGCCACTCCTCCTGCACCAGGTACAGAATGTGAACTACACCACAGCACCCGAGCACCATCCGCACATCCTCTACAGGATACACAAACACACACCAGAACGCTCGGGCGGAGCCAAACGCCGCCACCGACGTCACAGTCACCATGACGTCTACAGACACGGAGCGCACCAGAAACAACACTACTGCGGAAGGAGGAAGAAATGTATGTAAGGACATTATTTATTTATTCTGTAAGGCAACGAGGAATGCTCGATTCTGATTGGCTGGCTGGCTTGCATGCATTATTTTAATATGTAACCGTGTTGGAATGTAACCATGGCAACAAGCAGAAATAGCGCTTTAGATTTAAATTTTATTATTAGATTTTATTGTTTATGATTTAGTTTTTCTTGTCTCTCAGATATGCCACAGCCTCCCTCTGAAGATGTTTACATTTCTCCTGACGAGTATAAATCAGTGCTGAGAGGAAGGCGGGCGGCGACGCGAAGCACTAATCCCAGACTCAGCGTGGAGACACTGGTGGTCGTGGATCAGAAGATGATGGAGAATCACGGACGAGAGAACGTCACCACATTCGTCCTCACCGTCCTCAACGTGGTGATTCTGTCTCTCCATCTGTCCACACATCCATCATCCATCCATCAAATTCATCCAGTCACCCATCCAACAATCGATCTATCCAATTTATCATCTATCCATTCATTCATCCATCCATCCATCTATCCATTTTATCATTCATCTGCCCATCAATTCATCCATCTATCCATCCATCTGCCCATCCATCCATCTGCCCATCCATTCATCCATCCATCCATCCATCCATCCATCCATCCATCAAATCCATCTGTCATCTCGCTGTTCATTGGTTCCATTCATTCCTTTATTTTATCACCAAATGTCCTCCATCCATCCATCCATCCATCCATCCATTTTCCTTCTCTCATGAGCACATACTCCCTGACTTGTCTCATACATCTGCATATCTTCTCATTCCCTCCTTTATTTCTATTCTTTCTTTCATTCTCTCTTCTCTGTGCAGGTCTCCACCCTGTTTAAGGATAAGACGATAGGAGGAGACATTAACGTGGTGATTGTGGGACTGATCCTGCTGAGCGGAGAGCAAGTGAGTAAAAACAATACAGAAGTGTTTCAAGTTTTTCACATTTTTATTAAACTCCTCTTTTTTATTCCCTCTCTCTTTCATTTATTCCCCTGGGCTCAGGATGGTTTGGTGATTAATCATCACGCTGATCACACTCTGAGCAGTTTCTGTCAGTGGCAGTCGGCTCTGGCGGGTCGTGAAGGTCGTCGCCATGATCACGCCATCCTGCTCACGGGATTGGACATCTGCTCCTGGAAGAATGAGCCGTGTGACACGCTGGGTACAACTCACAAAGCCTTACTCACTCTTTTCTTTCTTTCTTACCAACATTCTTTTTTCTTTAGTTCTTTTCTTACTTATCTCTATCAGCACTCCTTCTTCCATTATTCTTCTTACTTTCCCTCATTTCTTTATTGTTTTTGTTTATTTCTTCCATTCTTTGATTTATTCTTTCTTACTCGATTAGTTCCTTTTCTTTCTTTCTTTCTTTCTTTCTTTCTTTCTTTCTCTTTTCTGTAGTTCTTTCTTTCATTCATCTGTTTGTTTCTTCCTTGCTTTCATTTTCTTTCTTTCTTTCTTTCTTTCTTTCTTTCTTTCTTTCTTTCTTTTGCTTGTTTCAGTTTCCTTCTTTTTGTTTCTGTAGTCTGTAGTCCTTTTTGTGTTTTCTTGTTTCTTCTTTCATTCTTCTTTTGTTTGTTTCTTCCTTGCTTCTTTTAATTCTTGTTCTTTCTTTTTTTCCTTCTTTTTTTCTTTGTTTCTTTAGTTCTTTCTTATTTTTTTCATGTGATTCATCTTTTATCATTCTTCATACTATTCTTCAATACTTTTCATTTCTTTCTTTCTTCTTTCTTTTCTTTAGGTCTTTCCTTACTTATCACTTCTCTATTGTTTTTATTTGTTTCTTTGTTGCTTTCTTATTTTGATTAATTCCCTTTCTCTTATCTATCAGTACTTTTCTTTCCTTTTTTTCATTTTCTTGTGTTCCTTCTTTCATTATTCTTAATACTTTCCTTTGATTCTTTATTGTTTTTGTTTGTTTGTTTCATTTTCTTTCTTCCTTATTTCTGTTCTTTAGTTCCTTCTTTGAGTTTTCTTCTTTCATCTTACATTCTTCTTTTGCTGGTTTCTTCCTTGCTTTCATTTGTTCTTTCTGTCTTTCTTTCTTTCCTTTTTTTATTCTTTCTTTCCCACAAGTTTCTCACACACATCTGATGGCGCTCCTCCGCCTTCAAAGCCTGATCACCTCGAACCTGTAAGCCCTCTAGCCGCGTTCGCCTGTTAGCTCTTCAGCCACCAGGCGGCGGTTCAAAGATAGCTGGGAACGTGGTGATTAGGGGCGTGGGCTGTGATTAAAACCTCTTTAAAGCCTGTAGTGCATGAGAGGAGGGAGCTAGTGAAGATCTCACGCCTGTGCCAGGTCAGAGGAGAGAAGATTAAAGGCTAACCTTGTGCTTTGCTTAGCCTCTTGCTCTCTTTACCAAAGACTTTTCTTCTCTCAGAGTCCATGTCAGATTGGCAGAGCTGCACAAGTGGGATTTCTAACACAGGAAATCACTGTGAATCACTAACCGTGTGGATGTACACATTATTTCTAGCTCTTACAGATCTCATAGGCTGTGAAGAAAGACATGAGAGAGAAAAACACACATTTTAATGCCGCTCGTGAAACTGTGTTCGTTATTCCAGCAGCCAAAAAAACACAGTACAAGCAGAGAAAGTTACAAAAAAGTGATGACTTCTAAGATTTGATAAAAAGATAGATAGATAGATAGATAGATAGATAGATAGATAGATAGATAGATAGATAGATATATTATTAAATTTATTTTTAATTCACATACATATACTTTTTTCCATCATCTTTTCTTTAAAGACCATTCTTTCTTCCCCATCACAATCCTGGGCATCTTAGAATTCTCTCAGAGAGCGCCTATCTTAGCCAAAAAAGTCCTAGCTAGGAGTCCTAGACTAAAGTGATTTAGGAAACTTCTCAGACCAACTCTGAGTAAGGAAAGTACAAAAACCTTTATCTTAGTGAGGAGGTGTGGTTGACCCTGTTACTAGGGATGACGCAGCAATTCAAGGACTGTGATTGGTTGATAAAAAACTATCTGTAAAGGTCTTAAAATGC
>CM074945.1:11792320-11845801 GCA_037577455.1 Pangasius macronema | reverse complement strand
CCAAATTGGACAGAAGAGCAGTGTTTGGAGAATATTTCTTCTTTCCGCCATTTTGTCCTCTGCTATAGAAACTCTTAGGCCTCTTAAAAGTCCACCTCTCTACTCTTAACAATTTCTACCTTAGGAGCTGTTTTTAGGGCTAAGATGTTCCATGATTCATTTTTATCTTTACTAAGATTTAGTCCTAATTTTAAGGGGAAATTCTAAGAAAACGTCATAATTCTAAGAATTTCCTTAGAATTTCATCATTAGGAGCAACTTTTAGGCTTAGGAAGCTTTGTGAATACGGGCCCTGATGTGTATGAAAGAAAGCAAGCAAGAAAGAAAGAACAAAAAGAAAAAAGAGCACAAATGAAAACAATAAACAAAGCATTAATTAATTTATACTTTCTTTTTAATGGTTCCTTTTTCTCTTTTCATTCTTTTTTTGTGTTCTTTCTTTCTTGTCTTCATTCTTACTTTTCCCTCATTATTTTAAACAATTAATTAAACAACAAATAATTTATTCAGTAAAAACAATTAAGGAAGTAACAATTTTGTTTTTTGTGATTTCTTTCATTCTTCCTTTCTTCCTTTAATCAGAGGAAATGTCTTAGTTCTACACTTATGTTAATGGTAATTTTATAAAAATCAGTAATAAATTTTATCAAATCTTTGACAAAATGTAAAGATGATGCGTCATTTGTAAACTGATTAAACAAATGTATCTTTATTTAATTATCATCTTAAGAGACGTTTCTTTCACATTTGTGGAAGGAGTCTCCAGTGTCAGTGCTTTGGAACGCTCTGTAAGTGATAACAGGGACTAACCTGTTTCAGGAAGCTCCACAACACAGCATGTAATATAGCATACTGCAGTTTTGTAAGAGGAATAAACCACTTCGTGATGTGCTGTTACAAAACTCATTGTTTTAATTAAATCCATCCTGATCTCCCTCCAGGCTTCGCTCCGATCAGTGGGATGTGTAGTAAATACCGGAGCTGCACCATTAATGAGGACACGGGACTCGGACTCGCCTTCACCATCGCTCACGAGTCCGGCCACAAGTAAGAACAATTTATTCATTCATCAAGTTATTAATTCAGTGTCATTTATTAATCATTTAAAAATAGATTTTTATTTTGGTGTTCTCAGTTTTGGAATGGTCCACGATGGTGAAGGAAACGTGTGTAAAAAGTCCATAGGGAACATCATGTCCCCTACACTAGCGGGTGATAACGGACTTTTCTCCTGGTCGTCCTGCAGCCGTCAGTATCTCACACGCTTTCTTAAGTATGTACGCGTTCACTTCCTAAAATGTTTTTATTTACTCTTACAATTTTAGCAGTGGTACATCCCACTAATGATATTGCATATATAATGAATACTTTTATATACATAGAAAACATTTTCGTTGGTTTGTTTGTATAGATAGCTATAGATAGATGAAATTTGTTTTTTAAAATCGCTGTTATATATTTAACTTAATTTTTTTTTCTAAGCACTCGTAGAAGTTAGGACGAAATTCAAAATAAACATTACAGTCATATTACTATGAGGTCTAAAGAGATATCTTGGGCTAAATAGGGAACACTCGTGCTGTCTCCAGTGTCTAGACGTGGCGTCATCTTTTTAAAGCCACTATTTACAGAAGTGTCAAGCTGAAATAGAGCCAAGATGGCTTCCGTGCTGATATGATGATATAATACCAGTTTCAGTTTTCTGGCTTAAATTAACACGCCAGTGAGGTGTGAAATGTGACCTTCCTCACACACAGGACCGATTTTAGTGAGCGATTTCATTAGCGCCAGTCTCGTTGATGTGTGTGTTCATCTGTCACACTGTTTATGAATCATAGCTGGCTTCGACCTTGTGAACTGTGCAATGTCATGCTGTTATAGCAGAATAATCAGTGACGGGTGGTGAGATGAAGCAGAGGTACAGTTAGCACACCTGGGTTACTTTCCCAAGTGTTTCTTAAGTGTTTTATTCCTCTTAAACTACAGCAGTTTTCCACTGATTACTATTTTTATTTATTAAAAGTACACATTGTACTTTTTATCCATTTATATTTACATTTAATGTTATGGATGGATGGGTGGATGGATAGACATGCAAATGGACAGATGATGAATGGATATATAGATGATAGACAAATTGAAGACTGTAGAAATTTCATAAATTGATGAAAGGATGGACAGGTGAATAGATGAATGGAAGGATGGATGCATGCACCAGTGGACAGATTATAGATAAATGGAAAAATGGAAGGTAGGACAGATGGAAGGATGGATACACAGATAGACAGATGATAAATCAATGGATGGATGGAAGTATGCACAGATTTTCTAAATAGAAATAGATGTAGGCATGGATAGCTGAATGGATGGATGGATACATGAATTGACAGACAAAGGAAGGGTTGGATGCACTGACTCATGCGTGGAAGAATGGAAGGTAGGACAGATGGATGGATGGATGGATGGATGGATGGATGGATGGATGGATGGAAGGACACAGATGGATGGCTGGCTGGATGGATATATGGATGATTGGATGGATGGACAGATTAAAAGATGGATGGAAAGAGGGATGAAAGGCTGGATGGAAGGATGTACAAATGTCGTAAATTAAGTAGGAAGGATGGATGGATGCAGAGATGACTAAATGATGGATGGATGGAGGGAAGGATTAATGTACAGATGGACAAATAGAATGGACAGATAGATAGATAGAAAGAAGGATGGAAGCATGGCTGGAGAGATGGCTCAGTAAATAGATAGATGAATGTATATGGATGATTGGATGGATGGACAGATTAAAAGATGGATGGAAAGAGGGATGAAAGGCTGGATGGAAGGATGTACAAATGTCGTAAATTAAGTAGGAAGGATGGATGGATGCAGAGATGACTAAATGATGGATGGATGGAGGGAAGGATTAATGTACAGATGGACAAATAGAATGGACAGATAGATAGATAGAAAGAAGGATGGAAGCATGGCTGGAGAGATGGATCGGTAAATAGATAGATGAATGTATATGGATTAATAGACTGATAGATGGATAGACAGATGGATGAACTTAATTACAAGGAGTTATCCCTGTGTGTGTGTGTTCCATCAGCACTGCTCAAGCTACATGTCTTTCGGATGAACCGAAGGCGATGGAGGAATACAAATATCCGGAGAAACTTCCCGGCGAGCTCTACGACACAGACACTCAGTGCAAATGGCAGTTTGGAGAAAAAGCCAAACTCTGCACACTGAACTTCAAAAAGGCAAGAAAACGCACTGTTTGTTTCGCTCAGACTTTGGGACCCCCTACTGTAGACACTGTCTTCATAAACTCACTGAACCCAGGGGTTTTGTCCCAAACAGAGTCCTAAAATAAGACAAGGTCCTTTGGGATGTATAAGAAAGTGCAAAAAGTGCAGATTTCTCCATCTTCGCAGACGTAGATTCTGAAAATATATCTAAATTTACACTGGAGCACTGCCAATGAGAAAGTCTGTACATCGGCTTAAAATGAGGATGAGGACTGTGGAAGGGGGGAAAAAGGCAGACACCACCACCAAGATTTGTTTTTATTTCATTATTGCTATTGGCGGAAACACATAATGACTAGAGGAGTGCCACAAGTCGTCCTGGGATTATGATAATTAAAAGCTTATGACTTTATGCGTGGGGGATTTTTGTGTCTTTAGGCAACTGGACTAAATATTAAGAGCAAGATAAGCTAGCTAATTATTTTACGTTAACAATTTGGCAAAAGACTGCATGTATGCTTTCCTAATGTTATTGTCCCTGCTGCTTTCAGCCAATCAGAACGCACAGTACTGGACTTATGTTAAGGAAGAGCATTAACGTGGTAAAGGTTACAGTTATAAAGACGATCTCTTTAAATTGCCTGCTTTTACACTCCTTTTTGTTTGTATATGTGTGTGTGTGTTTCAGGACATCTGTAAGGCTCTGTGGTGTCATCGTACCGGGCGAAAATGCGAGACCAAATTCATGCCAGCGGCAGAGGGCTCCAGCTGTGGCCCTGAGATGGTGAACATCACATTTACATCACAAGATATTTCATGTCCAGCTACTTTTCTGACTAGAATGTCAGCCATTTTAGAAAACCTCAAAGAATTTCAATAAGAACCCTTCCATCAAAAGCTGGAGCTTGGGCTAACAGCATGTTAGCTCTTCAAATGGACTCCAGAGAATGCTGTTGCTAGGCATAAGATAGCTAAGAGCTGAGGATAACAACTTGGATACCTACCATAGCACATACCCATTAATTCAATTATATGGACAATGTAAAGATGCAGTAACAGTGGAAACAAGACAGAACAATCTGGAATATCAACATTTACCTCAGAGTCGGTCAGTTATGAGAGCTATCACAAAGCTAGTCATGCCATTACATCACAACAGATGTTGGCCTTGTCCTAAATGAAGATTTTATGTCAAGCTATGTTTTTAGGTTTTGGTATTAGAATGACCATTTTTTTAAATAGAAAACCTAAATAAAAAAGGGAATTCTTTAGAACACTGTTACTAGGCAACTGGGAAAACGGAAGCTAGCTAAGGACTGAGGATCTCAATTTAGCTAACTAGCACAAAGCCATTAAGCTGCTTATAGTATGGACAATGGAACGTTGTTCATGTTCATGGAATCTCGTAAACGTAATGACACATTAACAGATTTAAACCTAGCCTACAAATGTCATAAAAAGCCTAAAAATACAAAAATATTTATCTATTTTTAAAATTCTGTAAAAAGAAAAAAACACAAATTTCACACATTACTGACACTTTCTTAAAATAATTTGAACCATGATACTTTAGCATCGGAGCTAATCCAAATGAAATGAATTAAGATATGTGTGTGTGTGTGTGTGTGTGTGTGTGTGTGTGTGTGTTCTTCCAGTGGTGCCGTCGTGGAGAGTGTGTAAAACGAGGAGATGAAGGTCCTCAGCCTGGTTACGGTCAATGGTCCGGGTGGTCTGATTGGTCGAGCTGCTCCAGGACGTGTGAGAGTGGTGTGATGTACCGAGAGCGACAGTGCAACCACCATGAGTGTGTATACAAACACACACACACACACACACACACACACACACACACACACACACACACACATGCATGTACATGCACAAACACACACTTAACACATAACCTCATTATTTTGCCTCATTTACTCTTTGGTCTGGCTTCCTTTTTATCACCATCGCTCTTTCTCTCTCTCTCTCTCTCACCCCCTGCAGTCATGCGGATGGAGGGAGTGTGTGTGAGGGCATGTCTCGTGTATATAAACTCTGTAACACTTTTGACTGTCCTGCAAGTGCGGTGGACTTCAGAGCAGCTCAGTGTGCAGAGTTTAACACAAAGCCCTTCCGTGGCCTTTACTACAAATGGAAACCTTACACACAATTTAAAGGTGTGTGTTCGTACACACAAACATACACACACACACCTAGTGTTTCCTAGTAAAGACTTGCATAATAGTTTATATCAAATTCTGATAAATGACGGAGAATATGTGTGTTTCTATTGAATGTGCAAAACTCTGTGAGCTAAGTGAGTGTTTGCTCTCTTTTCCCAGTTCATGATGTGTGCAAGCTCTACTGCTTTGCTGAGGGCTACAACTTCTTCTTTGCACTTTCCAACAAAGTCCATGATGGCACGCGATGTACACTGGACAGCAACAATGTGTGTATTGACGGCGTGTGTGAGGTAATGTGTGCTTACAAACAGTATGAAGGTATCATGTAGATACTGTGCAAATATTGGTGGGGTGTTTTCATCAACTATAGTGTTTTTGAATAGTCTAATGCAGAGACAATGACGAGATGACAAAGGCTAGTGTATGTAAAACACACGTAAGGACTAGCTAAGCATTTATCATGATCAGTGAAGCTTTCTTGATGAGCGTCATTGATTTTGGTTACATCCAAAAGTACATTTATGTATATCACATTACATACTATATAGCAATCTGTGGCATAACTGTAAAATGCAATTGCTGTGTTTCAAAACTGTTTATATCAATCTTCACCTATATGCCAACTCTTGTGTTGCTATTTGTTGTGTTATGTCTGGATTAAAAATTTAACTGTCTCCTACAGAGAGTGGGTTGTGACCAAGAGCTGGGTTCAACAGCAGTACTGGACATGTGTGGTGTCTGCAATGGCAAAAACTCTACCTGCAAACTCTACAAAGGCCAATACACCAAACAACACTATTCCAACCGTAAGGCCTATACACCAAACAGCATTACACCAATTGTAAAGCCAGTACACCAAACAGCATTACACCAATTGTAAAGCCAGTACACTAAACATAATTATTTCCAACAAGCTCAATATGCCTCTAATGGTGCATAATTCAAGTTCATGAGTAGAAACTCACTCTTGTTTGATTCTTTTTTGTTTGTCTCTGTGTATTAGAGTACTATGGAGTAGTCACTATCCCGCCAGGTGCCCGTAGTATTCGTGTGGTGGAGTCAAACTCCTCCAGATCTTTTCTTGCCCTGAGGAATACACACAAGAAATACTATCTAAATGGTCATTGGAAAGTGGACTGGCCTGGACGTTACTCCATTGCGGGATCAGTTTTTGACTACAAACAGCCCTATAATGGTCTTGAGAGTCTGACCTCCAAAGGCCCCACCAGTGAAATGCTGGTGGTAGAGGTAGGGTCCTTATGTCTGCCTTCAAACTGGTTTCAAGCCAATAAACATGTCAATTATTTTTGTATGTCCTGTTTTCAGATCCTGCTGCAGGGTTCGAACCCAGGTGTGCAGTGGGAATACACACTAACCAAAGTAAAGACAGAGAAGGTAACCAAGCTCAAACACAAATACACGTGGGCTGTGATTCGCTCCGAGTGCTCTGCTACTTGTGCCAGAGGTACGCACACAAACACTTGGCAATGTTCTCTTTGATAACAGTGTCTATAGCATTTTTAATGTCACCTTTATAAAGGTATTGTTTAGACACTGACCTAACAATGACCTCCTGTGTCTTAGATGTGCCTTAATTAGGGTTATTTCCGGTACACTTCACTTCGTTCCCATCTCATCAGTGGAGATGAGAAGGGTGGGATCTTGTCCCCTCTTACTTGACCCTATGTTTACTCAGTCCTCTGCAGTTAGAGCAAGATTAGTACCTACATAATAGTGTACTTCATATATAAGATTGAAAAGACCACAGACAACCACTAAAACTACTAAAATACTAAAAAATAAGTAAATAAAATCAAATAATAAAGGGAGACTGTATTAAAATGGGCTTTTTAGGTTATTAGTAAACTACTAAACTCTAATTATGATCATCATTGTCATCACTGTGGTCACCTGTTTCTTGTGTCCGTTGTGTATCCCTTGTAATGTAATAAATAAATAAAATATAATGTTAATAAATTAGTACTTAACAATTATTAATATAAAATAATTCGGACGCTTATTAGTGAGTTATGAAGTCTAGATGGTAAAGTGTTCTCCTTCTTCATATTTTAGGTGAGATGAAAACGAAGGCAGCGTGTTATAAGGATCAGCGAGTCCAAGTGAACACGTCCTACTGTAACCCCAAATCTCGGCCCAAAACCGGCTCCATTTCCTGTAACACCCAACCCTGCCCTCCCAGGTAACACCACCATGATAAATCTGTATAGAAAATAGAAAATATGCTGAACTCTATAGACTTAGAAAATTTATCTCAGGGAAATGAAATTTGGGAAGCCTAGAAAGCAATGAAAATGTGGAACCTGGGAACTGTGAACTCAAAAAACAAGAACCGGATCAAACAGGATGCAACACCGTGTTGTGGGTGAAGCCATTGTCACATAATAGAGCTGTTTTAATGTCTCTAGACAGTTTTTTTTCTGGTGGCTATCCACATTCATGTTTTATTTTCTCAGATATTTAGCTCAATTTTGTATTTCTCACTCAAACCTTAAAGTATTGGCACCCAGAGCGTCATTTGTGTCACTTACTGCAATTAAGACAAAATCGCATTGTCTCACACTTTATAGTTCATCCTGTAAGGTAGGCATGTGACATATTAACATAAGATAAGCTGTATTATTGATTTTTTTTAAATAACTTTGTCTTAAATAAATGCAAATTCATGCAAATTTCAAGTAAAACTTGAACAATTATGACAATCATTAGTCTCCACCCCAAAACTTTGAGCCTCCTACTTAGTACACAGATACTATTATGTGACATGGGAATAAATAGCTTAAAATAAAATGGATTTCTCTCTCACTCTCTCTGTCTCTCACACACTCAAAGACACACACAAATGTATTCCCCAAGACCAAAGTCTCAGCAGGTCCTGTATTTTTACACATTACATCATGGAAATAAGAACATGATCACATTTAAGACCTGACATCAGCATGAGTTCAGTTTACAGTGCAAAACACACACACACACACACACACAGTGCGCATGTGAGCATAGAACGTATCAGATCCTCCTGTACTCAAGTGAGTGAGGCGTAAATCCAAAACACACACTCTTCATTCAAAGGTCATGAGTGCTTCTTTAAGGCTCTCGGCCTCCATTATGTACCCAGACGTGTCTCCGTAGAAGAGGACACACAGGATATGATGGGGAAAATATGTTACTCTAGATGGATGGATAGATAAATAGACTGAGAGATAGACAGATGACCAGACATACAGACTGAGAGACAGATAAGGTGGAAATAAAGATACACAGACTGACAAAAATAGAGAGACAGACAGATTGATAGACACAAACAAAGACAGACAGATTAACAGACGGATGGACACAGAGACGGATGGACACAGACAGATTTACAGACAGACAGCTTGATAGACAGAGAGACATCTACAGTTATATATATTAGATTGACTGACTTGTTATGTGTCAGTGTTTGTACACTACTGATCTTATACTAATCTCAAGCTGTGTGTGTGTGTGTGTGTGTGTGTGTGTGATGATGCAGATGGAGTGTGGGAGACTGGCATGTGTGTAGTCGTACGTGTGGTTCGGGGGAACAGAGTCGACAGGTGCAGTGTGTTCAGACGGCGAGTCACACTCGGGTGAAGGTTTTGAGTGATGAGCAGTGTGTTCAGCCTCCGCTTGCACGCACACGCACCTGTAACACACACTCCTGCCCACCGATATGGAGTGTCGGCACCTGGACTCAGGTGAGGACACACAGACACACACTTATACTGCACTCTTTATGCACACACATTAGCTCATATATGGACTGAAAGACACAACCACCTATCTGTGGTCTCGACCGTCACACATGATATGTGTGTGTGTGTGTGTGTGTGTGTGTCAGTGTTCACGTAAGTGTGGTAAGGGTGTGAAGAGGAGGGCAGTGGTGTGTATGCGCAGAACACTGGGATCGCGTGACCTTGTTCTTCCAGACAGCGAGTGTGTGTTCCTGCCCAAACCACAAAGCCTGGAGAACTGTGTACTGAAACCCTGCCCAAGAACACACACTACACACTGGAGCTTCACTCACTGGCAACAGGTAAGGCAGACAGACAGGTAGGTAGGTTGGTAGGTATGTAAATAGACAGATTTACAGACAGGCAGACAGACAGACAGACACACAGACAGAGAGGTAGGTAGGTAGGTAGGTAGGTATGTATGTAAATAGACAGATAGGCACAATTACAGACAGATAGACATAAAGACATAAAGACACATGGGCAAACAGACTGACAGACAGACACACACACACAGACCAACAGAAAAGCAGACAGATGGACAGGCAGTAAGATAGACAATATGACCAACAAGACAGTAAGGACATATGGACACAGAGAGAAGGATAGACAGACATTTAAGACAGACATACAGACACAGACAGACAGTAAGACAGATAGACAGAATGGCTGAGTGACAGTAGGACAGATGGGCATTTAAGACAGACATACACAGACTGACACAAAGATAGATAGACAGAAAGACTGATAGATGGGTGGACAGACAGAAAGCAAGACCAACAAGATAATACTGCAGAAAGACATAGCTCGACATAAGGGCAGACAGGCAGATACACAGAAAGACAGAAATTAGAACAGACAGACTGACAGACATTTAAGATAGACATACGCAGACTGACACACAGACAGACAGTTACACTGTCAGACTGATAGTGAATCAGACGGATGGACAAACATTGACAGAATGACTGACAGATAGAGAGATGGAAAGGAGTAATGATGGATAGACAAACAGAGACTACTAAACTAATTAATCATGTTACTCTTCATATTAGAAGTGCGGCTGTTCACGTTAGAGGTGTGTGTGTGTGTGTGTGTGTGTGTGTCTGTGTGTGTGGGTAGTGTTCAGTGACGTGCGGTGCAGGTGTACAGTTTCGCTCTCTGCAGTGTGTGGAGAAAGACATGATGGGGAAACACAGAACACTGACAGACAAGAAGTGCCAACACACACCCAAACCATTAGCCGAGCTGCAGAGAGTGTGTGTTCAACCTGACTGCATCAACACACACCACTCTAACACACCACAGTGGTACACATCAGCCTGGTCTCAGGTATATGCGCGCACACACACACACACACACACACACACACCACTCTCACACAGCACAGTGGTACACATCAGCCTGGTCTCAGGCGCACACATACACACACACACACACACACACACTGCTCTAACAAACCACAGTGGTACAAATCTGGCTGGTCTCAGGTTCATACACACACACACACACACACAGTGCTGAACAAACCACAGTGGTACACATCTGGGGCACATCTGGGGTCTCAGGTACACACACACGTATACGCACACCACTCTCACACACCAAAGTGGTATACACACACACACACACACACACACTGTTCTAACAAACCACAGTCGTACAAATCAGCCTGGTCTCAGGTTCTCACACACACACTGCTCTAACAAACCACAGTCGTACACATCTGCCTGGTCTCAGGTACACACACTGACACACTGACACACTCACATACAGTACAAAAAACACTGGGGTTAACATGTTTATTACTGTGTGTGTGTGTGTGTGTGTGTGTGTGTGTGTGTGTGTGTGTGTGTGTGTGTGTGTGTGTAGTGTACAGTGTCATGTGGTGGTGGTGTCCAGCTCCGCTCTGTTCAGTGTCTCCTCCACAGACACCCTTCGTCCACTTGTTCCCTTCGTCTGAAACCGGCCGCGTCTCAAATCTGCAACACCAACTTCTGCCCTGAGCAGCACAGAGGTACATGCACACATCATTATGTCTGTCTATCTGTCTATCTATATGTCTGTCTGTCTAACCATCTGGTTATCTATCTATCTATCTATCTATCTATCTATCTATCTATCTATCTAACTGTCTCTGGTCATTCTGCCTCTCTCTCTCTCTCTCTCTCTCTGTATCTGATTATGTATTTATCTATCAGACATGTTTGAGAATATGAAACTACATTTACTCTACTTTTGATGTGTGTGTGGTATAGACACCGTGTGTAAGGACTTGTACAGTTGGTGTCACCTGGTGCCACAGCGTGGAGTGTGTAACCATCACCAGTTCAGGATGCAGTGCTGTCTCTCCTGCTCAAACACCAACTTCTGATCTGCATCAGCAAAAAAATTACAGATTAGCATGTTAGCATGTGAGACACACAAACGCACACAAACACACCATGTGTGTCTGTCGAGTGTGTGGAGCAGCTCACGTCAGACTGAGACGCAGGGATGTGTGGACTCGTGTTGAAGATGGACACAGAGGAGGGAGACAGAGAGAAAGATCTCTGCAGTCCCTTAGATGAAGGGTGCAGCGTGAAGATTTAGGACACGCCCATTTCCTGAGACGGCTGTGATTTGCTTCTGTGAGTGCGTGCCATGATGCGAGGACTCCGCAATTTTGCATTTGCACATAAATTATAAAAGTGACTGTTTTTGGAAAATAATTTTAGGAGAATGTTGAGCTTGGTGCCATGGACTGACTGAAGAATCAGTTTCATAAGTTACACCATATATATTAAAAAGGAAATAAATTTAAAAAACAGTATGAAATAAATGTCATGGTTTCTGTTTAAAGTAAAGGTTAAACATTAAAGCATGTTGTTTCACTGAGGCCTTTCCCATTTCACCTGAAGCCTCCTGACTGACCAGCTCAGATTTGCTTCATGCTTTCTGGAAATAATAAGACTATTCTCATTAAAAAGTGTGCAAAATTTCAGGCTTGTATCTGCATTACTTTATGAGTAATGGAGGCTTTAATAAAGGGGGCGTGGCCATAATTTTCCTGTTAAAACAAGTACTACAGAAAAAAGTTACAAAATTCGATAAGTCATTACTTTTAAACTACTCATGCTAGATGCGTTAAATTTTCAGGGATTGTTGTCTAGTATAAGATGTCTTTAAATTCCGAAAGAAGAAGGTCCACAGTAGCATATTTGCCAATTTATGGCCTGCTGAAAAATGGTAAAATAAATAATTTTTTTTTAATTTCATGCTTTGGCTCCCTATATGTCCACACTAAAGCACATCAGATATTTCAAATTTTCATATCTATTACTCCTGTCATAGTTATTTTTTAGTAAGTAGGTGTACGTCTAAAAGAAATCAAACTTTCCGACTTCTGAGGTGTTCAAAATGAAAAAAAAAAAAGACATTTCTCACCTATGTTTCGAATGTATATTGCCCATGTATGTCAAGGTCTACCATAAAAAGAATGACATCACTTGAAAGAGCATGTTTACTTACCAAATGCACATAATATGAAGTTTGTATCATGATAAAAAAAATGCCATGTTTTACTACAAACGGAAATGCAAGATATAGAGGCATACTAATTACTACTACTGGTGATTTGAGGTGGATTTACCCATCTTTGTTCATACAAATTTCTTCATACAATCTTCATATTCAATATCTTTTTTTTTTAGTGTTCTTTGGTCAATCTCTCACAGTTTCTACACTTTGGTTGCCCTCTAGTGACCATTTTATTTCAGTTCAGTTGTGACCCTGTGTGTAGTTGCCTGAGATGTGGATGGGGTGCCAGTAAATTTTTACAATTCATTATTCATAATTGAGTTTTTTAAATTATTATTTTAATTTTAATTATTTATAATCAAAGTGGAATTTTTTTGTTTGCATGGCACAGTTACGCTTTCTAGCTAGAAACACTACAAAATACAATATTCATTTTCTACATTTTTGTGTCAACAATCTAAACAGAATCTTCATAACTGCATAAAATTTCATAAAATTTCTATGTCATAGTGCGTAGAAGTGGATTAACAAACTTTATGTGATCATATACAGTGGTAATACATGTTTCTTTTTTTAAATAAAATTTAAAAAAAAACACTAAAAAAATCAGGCTGCTGGAAAAAATTTTTTCATTCACATATTATAAAATCTAAAAGCAATTTGCAGAACATACATTTATTCAACTCCTGAATGCCCTGTGGAACTTTCTGGAAAGTTTAATATGTTCTATCTAATATCAGTGAGTGAGCAAGCTAGCCATGTTTCAAAACAACAATGTCTTTCTCAAATCAGGAAACAATGTTCAGACACATTTTACAATATTTAAAAAAATGACTTAAATGATTTTTTTTTGGGAACCCAGCAATGATATGCTGCCCTGTGCACAGTCAGCCGTCTGTGTGAGCTATATGGGGCAGCGGCTCTATAAATGACAGCATATTTCTAATGTTTGTACAGAAATATTGTAGAAATATGGTTTTATTTTGGAGCTCAGAAAATCAGTGTTTATCTTTAGGCCAAATAGTGCATCTCCCATTCGTATCCTGTTAAAGTTCAGCATACTGCAGATATAGTATACTTTGAACTCTGGATAAAGCGTCTGCTAAATAGTAATTAAGGAAGGAAGTAATATTTACTTATATAGCACTATTCTAGACAGCTGACACATACACACAATATATAAAAAACAAATTGATATGAACATTAACAAGACAAAGAATAATAACACATTACAACATGACACACAGCCATAAGGCAGAACATAGTATAACCATTTAAAACTATAAATGTAAATAAAAATAAGCAATTTAAAGTAATAAAAATAAGCAATTTAAACTTGACAGTATATTCCAGATATAAAAGCATAATAATCCATGCAAATTTTATGATGATTTGATTTGATCAAGTGGAGGTTTACATTAGCTAGTCTTCTTCTAAACAACTGTACTAATGATTTATATGTAAATCCGTTCGTATCCAGCTTGATACATGAGGCCCGTTATCTGATCATCTCGAATAATATATTTGTATTCAGTTACATCCCTACAGTATACTATGTTTACCATATAAACCAGTGTAAGAAAGCACCTAAATGAATGCTAGGTGCGATGAAAATGTTATGCTTATGAAAATATTATGTGAAATGGAATATGTGAACCTGACTAAACTACAAAACTTACAGATTATTTGCTACCATTTATTGCATCCAAGATTACATTTACACACACATCAAATTCCATTTGGTTGTAGCCGTATTCCGAATACGATGTTTCTATGTGTACAGGCATCAGAATATTCCTGTATATATGGTTGTGGTATGTACGCCCGAGTTGCCATTCCTAAGTACCTAGCCTACAGCTAAGCAAACCAGAATATCGTCTTAATCAGAATTGGGCAATTGGATTGAGCCCTTTACATGCATGACTTAATACTAAATAGAATATTGCCAAATTCTGATTAATATCAGAATAATGATGTGCATTAAAGGTACTGACTTTGATAAGCTGCAGTGTGCCACACAAGCCCAGTCCTCCTCCAGTTTGTTTACTGGATTTGTGTTCTGGAGAGCATCTCACTGCACATGTACAGGATGAATTATCAAAATATTTTCCCCACAACCTGTAAAATTTCTACAAAACATTTCATTTTATATACAAATACTGTCTAATGTGTGTCTGCAGAGAGTAAAACTGTGTATACACTCCTTATACATAAGGAGTTTAAAAATGGCGGATTCAGTGAGGTTTGGAGCTTCTTGCGCCCCCTAGCGGTCTTCTCTGTAAATGAAGCCTAGCTCCGGCTCTGGAGAGGGAAGGAAAGATGGCGGCCGGAGCTGAAGCGGCCAGTAGCGGCGGCCGCAGCAGCAGCTCCTCGGCGGCTCTGGAAGCGAGTCTGGACCGCCGGTTTCAGGGAGTTACGAACACGATGGAGTCCATTCAGAGCTTATCCTCCTGGTGCCTCGAGAATAAGAAACACCACGGGGTGGTAGTGCGCTTCTGGATGAAGTGGCTCAAAAAATGTGAGTCGCTTTGGCTTGTACACAAACACTAACATGTCCTCTGTAGCGCGTGCGTGTGTTTGGTGTTTTGGGGCGTCTGTATTGTGTGTTTTCTTCATGCAAAATGCAGCTCGTGCTCCGTTTTTGGATGTGCAATTAATTCTTAATTTTGCACGTCGGCGTAATATTACAGCGTGTACACACCATGAGAGCTGCTAGCATGCTATACACTGATGTTTGGGTTATAGGCCAGGCTTGTAAGTAAGGACACAGTAAGATTTTGCATATTGATCTCACTTGATCTAGATTTGCATCAAAATTGCAACACTTAATATTAAGCCTTAATGTAAGGTTAATTTCGCTTTTCAAAGAGAACACAAACACACCTTCAAGCACAAGGATATACAAGTATTAAGTGTTGCTGATGTTTCATTTATAGTAAGTGATTTGTAATATGAAGTCATTCAGTAAAGTGCTTTTTTTTTTGATAGTGCAGACAATAAAGCCCTAGGAAGCGAGAAAGCTACACAAGCAAATTACTGTGATTGTTAATTTTACTTAATTATTCATTTTATTTTAAAACACAAACTAAAGTGATACATCAGTTTTCAGAGCTAACGTCCCAGAATGCACCTGTGAACACATTTTACACAGTTCAGTTCTCTATTCCAGATCACAGGGTCTTGATCACATGTGATCAGCTGAGTGATGTGATGTGATGTGATTGGCTGAGTGATGTGATGTGGAGCGATGCGATGTGATCAGCTGAGTGATTGGAGTAAGAATTATGTGACTGACTGAGTGATGTGATTGGAAGAACGATGTGATCAGTTGTGATTGGTTGAGTGTTATAATCTTTGTGATTGGTTGAGTGATGTGATTGGATATACTTAGATGAGTGCTGTGATTGGCTCTGATTAGTTGAGTGATCATCTGTATGAAGTGATTGGTTAAATGATGATATTGGATGTGATCAGCTGAGATCATTTGAGTGATGTGATCTGTTGAGTATTGATGTGATTGAGCTGTGTGGTTTGACTGGTTGAGTTAGGTTGATTTCATCATTTGAATAATGTTATGGTTGTGTGATGTGATGGGGTTGAGGATTGTGTGATCAACTGACTGATGTGATCATATGTAATTGGTTGATGGATGTAAACGTTCTAACAAAAGGAAACTTTTGTTGAAAGTTTTAACAAAAGGAAGCCATTTTAATTGTTGTTTTTTGATATTGGATGTGATTGGCTGAGTGATGTAACTGCATATGATCAGTTGAGTAGTTTGATCGGCTGAATGATGTGATATGATCGTCTGAGTGATCACAACACATCACTCTGAACAAAAGGAAGCCATTTTAATCGTTGTTGTTTTTGATATCGGATGTGATTGGCTGAGTTATGTAATTGCATATGATCAGTTGAGCAGTTTGATCGACTAAGTGATGTGATGTGATCGGCTGAGTGATGTGATGTGGTTGGTTGTAATTATCCTTCCCAGTCTAACCCCCTAAAATTACCTTCCCATTTCTGGGTTAAGTCATCCGCAGTAAAAGTAAAGCTAGCTGGCTAGCATAACAATGAGGGGTTGTCATTTAAGAAGTGGCACTAAGATTATTCAGTACATTATTCAGTATACTGTTATTTAGATAAATTCAAATGAGGTGCCAAATGTCATACTATGGTAAACAAAGTGCACTAGATAGGTTGAATAATGGCAAAAATTCATATATTTAAACTGATGCATAAATCCTTTATTAGGCTAGCAAGGTGATTTGTCTGTAACTCGGATACATTTAAAATAGTTTTTGAAAAAATTTCCTTCGTCGTCATCATTTATGATTTAGACAGGAGTTGTCCTATCCCAGATTCTGAACAAATCTCGACACATAGCGTTCAGAGGCTTCTGAATCCAAACATATCATTTTGTAGCAGAAAAAATATCAAATATTTGCTTGGCGTTTATGTCCCTTGTTACCTGGGAACATGATGGGATGGGCTATAACAGTACTGATGCAGCCTGTTCTCTAGTAAATATAAATATTGTTCTCTTTATATAAATATTTCTATTAATATTAAGATATATAGAGAGCTTTTAATTTTACAATGTGGAGATTTCCTGTAACAATCCAATATACAAGCTACAGGGAATGGAGAAATATTACAAAAAAATGACTAAATGATTTAAGTCAAAGTTTTGTCCTGACCCTGTGTTATGATCTCGCAAACTAGCCAGACAGAAAAAAATAGCAAAATGTTAAAGACCACATAGCAAGGGCAACTTTTTTCCCCTGGTTAGCAGGAATTGTTCATTACAAAGAGTTACAAATAACCCAAAGAAATAATTATGAAATCAGTTTAATATTAATAGAGATCTCACAGCTGTCTGGAAGAATGTGTAAGAAAATATAATTAAAATTAAAAATTGTTATGGGCAAAACTGATATCTACATAAACATGATGCAAGATGCTACAGCCAAGTCACACAACAGAGAGAAATAATTTGTAATTAGACCAAATTAGCATGGTATTATCTAGCAAAAGTCCACAACACTAATTGTGAAGTAGCACAGACTTTACTGGCTTTAGTCTGCTGAGTATTGTATGAAATATTATATGTTGCTATAGTAACTGAACAGGGCTTAAGATTACCTTCATGAGACCAAGAATGATGAAAATTAGCCAGATTTATTAAATATTACTAGCTTATTGAGTTAGCTTACTTAATGGAATACCTTTCTGAAGATGGCAGTCTGTGACAGCTGACAGAGTTACAACCAAGATCATTTTTCAAACTGGTAATGTTAGAACGATAGGTCAGGAAGAATGTGCCGGAAGGTGGACTACAGGACAGTTAATATCTGTGGGGGGAAAAAAACAAAACAAAACTGGACTATAGTATCAAACCTGAATGTGGAAAACCTTTTATTTGTATAGTGCAGTTTAATCATGTGTAGTTTGTAGTTATATAGTTCATTTTATCATCTGAAATATGAAGGAATAAAAGAGGGATGAAATGAGAGAACTGAGGACATTCAGTAACTCAAAGCTTTATCCTACAAAGTGGTCCATTGTGAGAGGCTAAACCTGCTGCTCTGTGTCCATGCACAATTCCATGTTAAAAGGCTCATTATACCAGACTCTAGAAGTATTTCAGAAACCATGAGAGATTGTTGCTGGTTCTTAATCAGTTTTAATGTTTTTGGTGTTCTACAATGGTAGTTTAATGAAATGTGTTCCTAATGGTGGAGGTGTGTGGTGGAGGGCCTTGCTGCTGCTTGCTGGAGGACCTTGCTGCATGGTAGAAAGACTTGCTGCGTGATACAGGTTCTTGCTACATAAAAGACCTACATGGTTTATGGTAGAGCTTCATGGCAGAGGGTCTTGCTGTGTGGTAGAGGCAGGTTTTGCTGCGTAGTATAGGGCTTTCCTGTGTGGCAGAGAGACTTGCTTCAGGGCAGCATGTCTCACTGCATGCCAGAGAGTGTGACTTTGTGGCAGAGAGTCTTCCTGCATTTTAGAGGGCAATGGTTGTGTTAAGTGAGAATTTCCTGCCATTTACAGAGTTTTAAGAGCATTGATTGAACATTCTGAAGGCCATTGATCATTTTGACGGGTACAAAATAAGGCATTCAGTTGGCATGCATTCATCTTCCACTGTAGACATACAACATCAGAACTGTTCTAGCAGCACTTTACTAGCAGAAAATCCATTTGCATGCGCTCTTTCAGCACCAGTGACAGAACTGTGCACTTCTGTGTTTACGAAATAGACAGTGACCAAATAGTTACAGCCATGTCCGTCAACATGACTGATAATTATTTACTGTAACACAACCTCTGGTAGAGGGCCTTGCTGTTTGTAGACCGTCTTGGTGCATGGTACGTGGCCTTCTGGGTAATAGACCTAGCTTCATGGTGGAGTGTTTTGCTGTGTGGTGGAGGCTCTTACTTAATGGCAGAGGGCCTTTCTGAGTGGCAGAGGGCCTTTCTGAGTGGCAGAGGGCCTTTCTGAGTGGCAGAGGGCCTTGCTGTGTGGCAGAGGGTCTTGGACCAAGCTTCATGGAATATGTTGCTGTGTGTTGATACATGTTTTAGAGCAAGGGTGTTACTATGTGGCTGATGCTGTTGGTGTTTTCAAGCAAGTATGGTGCTGAACGGTTGAGTGTGCTTTGGCCTTGCTTCATGGTCGAGTTTCTTGCTGTGTGGTACGGGCTCTTGCCTAATGGTAGAGGGCCTTGCTGTGTGGTTAATGGTCTTGGTTCATGGTGGAGGCTCTTGGTGTGTGGTGGAAGCTCTTGCTTAATGGTGGAGGTTCTTGCTGCATGGCAGGGGGCTTTACCGTGTGGTAGAGCTTCATGGCAGAGGGCCTTGCACCCATGATAGAGGGCCTTGGAGCAATAGTACAGGAGAACTTTCCTGCTGTTAGAGGGCCTTGCAATCATGGTAGTGGGCCTATGACCGTGTAATTTAGAGTACATGTTTTAGAGCAAAGGTGTCGCTGCATGGCTGATGTTGCTGGTGTTTTGGTGCTGCATTTTTTAGAGGTGGATTTGGTTTTTTTTTTGGTTTTTTTAAAGAAGCAAGTGTGTTGGTCCATGTTTAACAGTGTTTATGCATGACTGAGGGTATTGCTGCATATTTTTCTTGCTCGTTTGAAGGAGTTGGCCTGGTGTGTTAGTTGCATCACTGCATGTAGTGAAGTTCTTGGTTGAAAAAATAGTGCCACTACTAACCTACCGCATTGCTACTGGAATTTGAAAACTGACAAGTAGAGTAGTACTGGTAAACTCAGCATTGTTTCTTCATACAGAAAACTAGATTATTTTATACAGAAAACTAGATTATTTCTTCATACAGAGTACACATTTTTAACCTATTATTTGTGAAGCATATTTCCTCTTTACTGGCTTCTAGCATTATGGTAAAGATATTTCACTGGTAGTAATTTATTTGGAAGTTTCTGTGGTTGTAAATTACACATAATGTTGTCCTGAATTTCTGATCCCCTCCACCATTTTAGATAGTGAATGGATAGTGAATAGTGACTATTAATTTTAACTATTAACATGTTATTGTATTTACCCATATTCAGCAATTTCGTTCAGTCTGATATTTTTTGTGAAGCCACATGTTCAATTAGACCATAAACCGATTTTTAATTATTCATAAAAGCTGCTATAATCATAACAATAGCGGCTCCAATTCCAAATCTATCGATAAAATATTTAATGACTGATTTACTCATTGGAACATGTGATGCTAACATCTTTCTATGATTGGTTTCTGTCTCTTTAGCGGATGCCAGTCACAGGCTGAATCTCTTCTACCTCGCTAATGATGTCATTCAGAACTGCAAGAGGAAAAACGCCATTGCCTACCGCAGCACGTTTGCTGAAATCCTGCCCAGTGCTGCCCTGCTAGTCAGGTATGTGTGTAAAACAGGAAATTTTCATTTAATTAATTTGTTGATGTTGTATCATTTTTATTACACTAAATGTCTTCGTTTTGTCCGGCTGCAGGGATGCTAAAGTGCGTAAGTCAGTGGAGAGAATCTTCAACATCTGGCAGGAGCGGAGTGTTTATCCTGAGGAGCTGATCACTGAGCTGAAGGCAAATCTGCAGAAAAAAGAGACAGCGCCCCCTTCAGGTGTATACATCTCATTATTCAACAATGAAATGAAGTTACTAGTAAGACTTGCTACAAATTTATAAGTGAGAAAAACAGTTGCCCTTTTTTTTTCTTGAGGCCTCTACCTCAAGAAATTTAGTAAAAGTATTAGCAGTGTGCTATTGGTAAATTTTTTTTCCATATTTCTTGCTCTTCCTGCATTTCCAGTTACCCCTAAAGCTGCCCTTAAGTCCAAGATCGTAGCAGAGTTTGCAGTAAGAATCTTGAATTATATTATATGATTTTTTTCCCCCAAATCTGTCCTTATTTGTGACCTTTTATGTTCCCACCCCCTGCTTTAGCCGCAGACATTTATCGATCGCCTCTCTGCATACAAACACTCTTTAGAGGAGAGCGAGCTGAAAGAGAAACAACTCGCCGCTCTCAGAGTCGACGTCTGCAGCACCGAAGCTCTCAAGCGTCTCAAAGGTTTGTTAGATTATGCTGCTTTACCTCTGACTGTTACAAGGCCCTGACACTGAAGACTCCTTCCATAAATGTTAAATGTCTCCTTACAGAAAACATCACCATGTCAATGATTACACACGTTTTTGCTTTGTTTATGTGAAGCGTCCAAACTAACTGCAGTGTACAGAAATTCTTCAGACGTTTTTCTAGCTAGCACAGAAATTAACAAGCGAGGAAGTATTTCTGTGATGGAGGTGATTTTAAAAAGAAATTATTTCTATGTTAATGGTAACTTCATATTTATGCAGCAAAGCAAAACAACAAACTTATTTCATAAAGATCAAGATTTCATCACACCCGCGGATTATATATAAATAAAATGTGTAACATTACTGTCGTTTAAAACCACATCAATCGCTTTTTTGTTCCCTCCAGATAAAGCAGGAGGAAATAAATTCTCAAAGGATTTTGAGGAAGGCAGCATGAAGCTGCAGGAGGTTGTGAAGTTTCTGGAAGGACAGAAAGAGGCAGGTCCGGCGCTGCTCGAGGCTCTGGGGAACGCTGACGTTTTTTACGAAATGCAGTACAAAGAGGTCAAAATTGTCGCAAATGTAAGTCAGACTGTTGTTGTGATAGTTAATGATGGTTATGGATTTTACTAAAAACAACCCATTGACTGGGGTCAAATAACTATCTTATTACCTTCAGTGTTAAATCAAGTGCATTCTGCATCTTTAATGTCCAGCACAATATTAAATCACTTATTGTTGGACATGTCTTTCCGTCTCTGCTCAGGCATACAAGACATTTGCGAACCGTGTTTTGAATCTGAAACGCAAGCTGGACGCTCTGAAAGCCACGCTACCTGATGTTGAGTCTCCGGTTCCCTCACCCTCGGAGGATGCGCCCTCGCCCTCCGGATCTGAATCACCCTTTCACGGATTGGGACGCAGCCAAAGAACAAAAGAGGAGAAAGACAACAGAGATGTGGAGGACATGGACATGTCTGATGAGGAGACTGCGAACACCACAAGCATTATTGGTGAGCATTCATTCATTCATTCAATCGTTCATTTATTTATTGTTTTATTATTGTATGTGTTTTTATTTTTATATTTTTTTCTTTTTTAAGTTGAAGACAAAAAAGAAAAAGCACCTCCATCTGCAGTTTCCAAAGCCACCAATGCAACAGCAGCCAAGTCCCCTACTTTAGCTCCTCCCACAAAAACAACATCTGAGCCCGCAGCTGTTCAGACAGTATCCTCGTCTACAGTGACCACGCCCACCACCACTCTGAGCTCCGCCCCTTTAAATCTGGCCAATGTGGATCTGGGGAAGATCAGTTCCATCCTGAATAGCATCACTAATGCTATGAAGAGCACTGGTGAGCAAAATCAAATCAAATCAGAATGAAACATCTGTATGCTGACTTCATTAGTTATACTGAATATTTTTATAAGATAATTCTGTTTTTGTTTTTTTTCATTTATTATTTTTTAATTTTTTATTTATTTATTATCTGCAGTAGAAAAAGTATCAAAAATTTAAAAAAAAAATTATGAAAAATACAATTTATTCATATTAGTTTACATTCATAAAGTGCATCTATTTGTCTGTCCAACCCTTCTATATTTTTCTCACTACACAGGTGTGAGTCCAGTGTCCCGCCCCTCTCCGGGAACTCCCACTACACAGCCAGGCCACACCCCTACAGCAAAAACCACGCCCACTGTTGGAACTGCGGCGCCCAATCCGCTGGCCAGCATCCTGTCGAGAGTGGATATTTCACCTGAGGGAATCCTGAACGCACTCACAAAGACACACACACATTCTGGTAATGACACACACACACACACACTCTTGTTCACACAATTACACACACACATTTAGTGTTTTGTTCATAGGCCCTTTTTTCCTTCATTCAGGTTTGTCTTCTCTACTCTCCTCCGCCCGCACTGGTTCTCTCACCTCCCCAAACTCTGTCCCCTCTTCTTCCACTGTCACCACAGCAGCAGTAACAGCGACAATAACAACCACCACCACTCCAACAACACCAACCACCCCGAAGACTTCAAAGGCTTCTGAAAACAACAGCCTGAGCCGTGAGTCGGAGCGAGAGAGAGTAATAGAGTGGGAGAGAGAGAAAGAGAGGGAGAAAGACAGACAGGAAGTCGTGATGCCGAGCTTAGAGTCAAAAATCAACAACTTTCTGCAAGTGAATCCTGGATTTGCAGGTGTATTCGAGGCGGAAAGTAACAGCCCACTGCTTGTGGGCGGAGACGCCACTCCGGTACGAGATGAAAGGGGTGGGACTCCAACACAGGATGAAATAATTGACAGCCCTTGCGTTATGGCCCACAAAGCACACATTTCTTCGTGGGGCACCGAAGATGACCGGAAAGACAGAGACTACCGAACCCCGTCAGGAAAGAGTGCTGTGAAAAACAAAGAGCAAGAAGTAGGGAAGAGGAGGAATGAGGCATCCCCTGGCCACGCCCCCTCCTGCTCTTCCGCTTCATCTTCCTTTTCTGCGCAGGAAGTGGCCACAAAAGCTAAAACGGAAGGTAGAAGAGCGAGTGTAGGAGCTCAGAGAGAAAAAGGCAAGGAGGAGAAAGGAGGGAAGAAAGCAGCAAAGAAACAAGAAGTGATGAGTGGAGACAACGAACGCTATCATCGCATTGAAACAGTGGTTACCGCGGCAACCAGTGACGAAGCCACAGCCATAGATCCACTTGGCTACAGCAACCGCATCCAGACAGTTGAGAGCATTCGTGTGATTGGTCGAGGTCCCAGAAGGTCCAGTGGTGCAACCAGAGGGGGTGGGGTGTGGTACGAAGAGGCGGAGTTTATGGAAGCCCCACCCCTGCCTCACCCTGGAAATCATGGCCCTGAGAGTTCTGGAGACCATGCCACATCTGCCCCACCTCATTTGGTAGTTCCCCAGGGGCAATACTCGTCACCACCTCCCCCTCCGTTCTTCCCTCCTTCTCAAACCACTGCCCCTCCAGTTGTCCCTCCTCCTCATATTGCCCCGCCCACTCCACCTCCCTTGACCCCTTCTAGGGACTTCCCTCCCTCCCCTACTACTTCAGCTGTGATGGTGGGCGGCATCCTGGTCCCAATTGACCGAGTTTTGCCCCTTCCACCTGCTAATCTGCGTCCAGAGTCGGTGGCAGCTCATGGGGGCGGGGTTATCTCTTCTAACAATTCTAGAGGTAAATCTCACTCCATGCGCCCCCTTCATCGCCCGCTATTGGGGCAAAGCCCGACCTCGGCTTCACCCACCACCCCAACCACACCCACAACCCCTACCCCCTCCAGAGAGCCCCGCCCACTTTTGCCTTCCCCACCCCGACCTCTTCTTCGCCTGCCTTCGCAGAGGCTTCCATTGCCCCTCCCACTTCCCCGTGAGCCCTTGTTGCCAGGTACAAAGCGACCTGGCCCCACCTACCGAGGTGGGTCGTTACATGCTCCTAAACGACCATTTTTGCCTCCTCGCTATTAAGGGTCACAGTGCTGTCTAATCAGACGCATGCAATTGCTTAGGCCCTGCTTCCTTGCTATTAAGGTTAAAGGTCATATGATTATAAGCCTAAACACATGCACATTTAAGCCCTGACCCCAGCTTGGTTTCCCCTCAACGTCAGTCGCTTAGACAAGATGGTGGGATGAACTAGGAGAGAAACGAAGATGAACAGAGAGAGAAAAGGTGGTTATTCTGATCATTTCCACTTATCTTTGTGCAAACGTGTGTGTGTGTGTGTGTGTCTGAGTGTCTGAAAACACTTAAAACCAGATTATTTTGAATGATCTAGGTCTGTAATTAAGGATGTAAATAGAAGCTTTCTCTCTCTTTTTGTGTGGCTTCTGCATTCCTGCTCTCAAACCCTATCACTCTCTCTGTAAACACACTTTAACATCTGCTTCACACTTATATCAAAGATCCGGATTAAATCTGCATTCACACTAGAAACCGACAAGTTGTCACAGGCAGTCCAGGTTTGTGGGCATGGCCTGTCCAGCTTCTTTTAATTTCCGAAAAGAAACAGGACTGTTGTATAATTTATACATTATTTTTGCTTGAAAATTCTTTCTGTACTCTGTTTTCTTTTCGGAACTGGAACTAAATGCAACCAGATACTAGAGAATTTGTGGGCGAGGCTTTGTCACTTGCTAACGTGAACACAGGCTTATTCTTGTTCAACAGCTAGGAAATACAATCTCAAGTTTCAGCTTTGAAAGCAGACTTAATCTTAAAAAAAAAAAAAAAAAAACACCACACAACTCAATCTTAATGCTTCCTTCTTTCTACTTCCTGTCTTTTGATTTTTTTCTCTTTTTTTCCCCCCTCTTCTCGTGTATTATTACTAATAAACGCCCTGCGTTGAGAAAAAAGAATGATCAGGAGCTTACAATTCTTTATCATTTTGATTATGATGATTGTTTTTTGGTGTGTTTTTTTCCTTTTTAAGAAAAATGTGAATACAAACTGTAGTTTTTTTTTTATTTAAAAAAAATCTATTTCTGAATCTGTACACAAGCAAGCTACGTGTACGATTTAAAAAAAAAAAAAAAAAACAAGCACTTTGCTATTACAGACGATATCCGGTTTGTGTAAATGAGCCACACGCTCACCAACAGAGCTTTGTTGAGCGCTTGTTGCTTGGGGTCGAAGAGCTAGTTAGGCCCCACCCCCTTTTCAGAGCTTAATGTAAGATTATGGTCTAAACACACACTTGGGCTCCACTCTCTATTTTGCCTGTTAAACATTAACGAGCTTAACACTCATTGCGTAAGTAAAATTTGAATGGCAAAATCGTGCACGTAGCTCTTTAAAGGTGGATATCCTTTCCTAGGAATCTGATACAAGAGGCATTTACACTTCACATTCTGTATGTTTCCTGTTCCTTTTCCCTTTGAGTCACACATTTCATTTTCACAAGTTCGTAATTTTCAAAAACTTGGAGTTCAAAGTCGCTTTTGAATACTGTTTCTGACGCTCCCTCGTCCACTCCCTGTTGCCAGGCTTCCTTTTCCTGCCATCTTGTGGGCTTATTTTATTTATTTTGTTAATTTATCAACACGACTGATGTTGGTTCCCTAAGGAGTCAAATCAACGAAGGCATGGCTACAATCGGTTTTCAAAATGTCAGTTAAGATGTTTTAGGTGTAAACACAAGCAGTATAATAATATTTAATAAACATTACATTTCTAATTTAAAATCAGTGTTCTCAGTATGCAAAAGCTAGTTGGAATGTTATTCTGCCAGCTCGTTTTCATGCCAGCTAGTTAGCATGATATTGACACTTTGAGATCAGGTTTTATTCCTCCATGAGAGCTGAACTTTACTTTTATAGCATGTTACTTCCATGTCCTAGCTAGTAACAATGACAACTCACCATTTCCAAAAAAGAGTTTAATTCATCAAGGAGAGACGAATTCGCCACATTCAAGTCAATGTTTATTCTTCTGTGAGCTGAGGAAACTTTTGCTAGCTGGAATGTTGTCTTCAATCTGCTAGTTACTTACTGTGCTCACTAGTTAGTATAAAATCAATACATTGCTAGCTGAAATGTTATTACATGGGCCTTGAGGAAACTTTACTTTGCTAGTTAGAATGTTACTTCAGTCTGCTAGCTTGTTACCATGCCAGCTAGTTAGAATACAATTTCAAATTTTCACTTTCAAATTTATAATTTTATTGATTCCTTCATCAGAGCTAAGATAATGTTATTAGATAACGTCCAAGTCTGCTAGCTAGTTTTCAAGCCACATAGCATGATATTGCCCTGTTTTTATTCCTTGACTCCTTCATTTGTACAAGATAGCATTGTGCTACTTTACTCTGATAGCCAGTTAGCATGCCAGCTAGTTAGAAAAGGAAAATGCAGACTTTTGTGGTTGTTATTGCGCATTCCCAAGTGGACGAGGGCATGCTAAAGGAAACAGTATTGACACAAAGGTCAAAATCGTCCAGTCAGTATGTGTGTGTATGAGCTAATTATTGCTATATATATATAGCGCAGATTCAGAATTTTACCTTAGATATGTATAAAATACTTCAGACTGCAGGATTGAGTGTTTGGAAGAATGTCATGTTACTGGTTTCCACCCACAATAAGAGAAATGAGCTGTAATTAATGTACATATTGCTAATATTGCTTGTACAAGTAGTGATGTGATTTTTTTTTTTCCTTTTTTTTCCCCATTTTGGTTCATAACATGTGAACATTTAAGGAACATGTTGGTGGTGATATATGGTGTCTTCTTTTGTCCTGAATGCATACACATTTAGATCAACAACTCTCTCTTGTGACCAGCATGATGACTATGATCCACATGCTAAGGGTTCATGTATAAATCCATGATCTGAAATGAGGAACAAAATGGCTGCGTCCCAAATGCTAGACTCCATATTACCTATGTTCTCTGACCAAAAGGCTAGTGCTCGTAATTGCTAAGCATCCTTGTGTCCATCGTTAGTTTTTAGCTGAGTATACTGCTTCATATAGAAAGCTACTCTCATATGTTAACACCTAACCAGGCTAGCTAGTTCACCAAGTTAGCCATATCACAAAAGTACCAGGCATGAATTTAGCATCTCCTCATCCTCGGTTTAGTGTTTAGTGCTGAGCGTAATTATTCATATAGAACTTTAATGTCTTTTGTTAGCATTCTGAGATACCTTACTCTGCTTGCTAGTATGCAAGCCAGCTAGCTTGTTATGCTATCTGTACCACAGAGTTAGCGATCATGTGTTTAGCACCCCTCTGTTAGTCTTTAGCTGAGTGTGTGGTTTGATGTAGTGTGCTAATCTTGTGTGAATGTATAGCTAGTAACCAAGCTGGCTAGTTTGCTATGTCACTGTCATTCATATGCTATGAGCTGGCATTCATATGTGTTTAGCACCCCTGTGTCCTCAGTTTGTGTTTAGCTGAATGTGTGGATTTAATTAGAGATAATAGAGATAAATGAGCATTTTAGGAGGCTGTTAGCTAGCCAGTTACTTCTTTTTCCTAGCAGTCTCTCCATACACTATCCCCGTCTTTCCTGTGCTAGACGGCTAGCAGCTAGTAAGTAAGCTAGCTAAATGAGTAATACTGTGACTAGCTTTAACTATAAAATACAGCATCATATATTTAGCATGTATTCTGCATTGAAAATTGGAGAATTGTGACTTTTACTACCTTATTAAGAAATATTCTGTGAAGTGCTAGTGTTTGGGAGACAGCCATTATTGATAAACATGCAAGAAACCTGTTATAAATCGCTGTTAGCTTCTTAATACGCTGCTTTTTGGCAAGACTACATATCATGTACACTTTCTTTTTTTTTTTAACTGAATCCAAGGTTTTACAAGTTATTTCCATTTACACACACTCCATCCTACAAGCTAATTAATTAGTTTTTTTTTTTTTTTTTTATTTTGTTATTATTTTTTTGTTTTTGCATTATACAAATCTGTATGAGAACACATGACACCAGCTGCTTTCAGCATACATATGAAACACGTTGCACACTGTCTAAACTTACAGAAACACCACTGTTAACGTTTCAAGTCAGGACTCAGAGTTGCTATTTTTAGTTTTTGGTACACTCTTTCTTCCTTTTTTTTTTTTTTTTTTTTAATTTTTTTTATATATATAAAGGTCAAATCTAGATTTAAAAAGGTCAGATATAGAACCCTTAATGGTTCGTTTGTCCAGGTGGGGGCACAGGTTCCCACCCTTGGTCCTGGAGAACCCCCTGTCCTGCACATTTACTGTTTTCAGAGGAGGAAGGGACAGGTTTTGTCAGAAACTAAGGACCTTTAACTATCCAAAGAACCCTTAGTAGAACCAGGTTTCTAAGAGAGGAGGCTTCCATGGCCTCCATCTTTTCAATCCAAGAAGTCGTCAGTTACACAGGATTGAAATGCAGGGTGAGGGTTTTTCAGAATCACACAGCCCTAATACAGTGTCCGTTTCCCTTCCAGTGTGTCGATTATTTCAGAACTGAAAGGTGCACAGGCTGAATGTAAGATGTATCCTTTTACAACAGGACTCAGTTGCTGCATGGATGCAAGGGTGCCAGATTCCAGAATGTTCTCTGAACCATTTCTGTCCCCGCAGTCTCCTATATCCATGATATACGTATATTAACGTGCAAATACTTAACCATGACTGGCTGATATCAAAAAGATAGACTTAGGACATTTTATCGGTCTGTCCAGAAGAAAATATTCAACTGCTAATGTTATTTGACACTCTAATACTATTTTGATGTAATTGTAAAGGCTATCTGATTGATTTGNTGAATATAAATAGCTAATAATGAGCCATTAAGTTGGATAAATGCTTCCAGATCTATGGCCTATGCACTGAATACTGTTAAGATGCTGCTCATTTAACTTGCTAATTGATTGATTTGATTGTGCATGTATGAACATATGGATACAAGGGACACTTATGGAAGGCTTATGAAATCCCAGTGCCTCTTAGATCAGTTATATACAGATTACTATTTATAGTATGAAATAATAGATTTTAAATCCTCTATAGTGCACAATTTGTCCAACAGGGATTCACTTTGGTCATATTTCTTTTGTGAACATGGATGTGAACAGCGTCTGTGTTTTTAAAATTAGTTTTAATGCGCAGAAATTACTTCAGGGTGATATATTTTTTTATTTTTATATTTACTTTTTTTTTTTTTTTTTTTAAGAGATTATCTATTTTATGCGCATTGCGTGTGCGTGGTTGACGCATTCGAATGCGCCCACACGGTTTTTCCCCTCGCTTTCTGATTGGTCAAGCCCCTGAAAAAGCGCCGACCAATCAGTTGTGCCCTTCGCGGTTTATTCCGGTAACATGGCGGCGCGCAGAGGACGACAGGGAACGACGTTGTGGGAATAAATACAAAATGAAACGGTGTATTTACTTATTATTTTTTTTAAACTTTGAGCTTGTAAACATTTTGAAAAGATGATAGTGGCGTTGTGTTTGCGGCGAGCTCTGTGCCACGTCACCCTGAGCTCGGCTTTGAGGAGCCACAGCAGCTACAGCAAGGTTATATTATATTATATTATATTATATTATGATACTAAGATTTTACTTGATTTTCATCCCTCACTTCCGCATTTGAAATTAGTACTATCTTTAATAATTATCTAATTGTAATATTCTGCACATATTAAGTGGCTTTGGAAAATCTCTTATTAAGATGATGAGCTTCTCTTGATGTAAACATGAACAGGAAACACCACGTGTGCAGATTAAAGGGCTGTGTTCCTTAGGTACAAGATGCTTCAGTGCTCATCCTGAGCAGGAAGTCACAAAATGGTGGTAAAAATAGCTTCCCTTCCAGCCTGTGCTTAGTGATAGACAGAAGTGATGCTCCTCTCTTCATGCACCTCTTTCAGATCACAGTTTTTTAATCATGTACCTCCTTAATGTCTAAGATCAGTGAAGATAGGGGACTGGAAATGTTGTGTCTATATAAACACATGTAAAACCTTAGATTTAAAGCCATTCAAGATTGATAGTGAATAAAACTCAAGTCACTTGCTGCTCTCTTCTTTTCCATGTAGACAGAGTGCTTAGACAGCAACAACGTGTACGACCATGCTGGCACGAGAAAACTGACACTTTCCCGTTCTTGCGCTGGTGGAGAGGAGGTTCATGTCTCGTTTAAAAGCACCTGATTGAATTCCTCAGCTCATGAACACACACCAAACAAGGATCAAGTGTGTGTGTTGGAGCAGGAAACACTTAAATGTGCACTTCTCTGCAGCCTTTAGCAAAAGGAAGTCAATAGTGGGTCAGAAATGACTCGTCTGTTGTTACGTGTGTGAGTGTACAGCTCAGTGCATAAGTTTGTACACCCTTGGATGAAAGAAATGCAATTATAGCAATACAAATTTGTGTCTCTTTTTATTCTTATCAGTAAGTTACCAAAAATGTTCCATATGTGTGTGTAAATATAAATCAGTAGTGAAACAACTGGGTCAAAAGTTTTGAGTTTTGTGTATTCACACCGTCTGCTGTTTATTAATTTTTCGTATCTTCTGAACAGCTTTTGGATTCTCTCATACTTCCCCTTGTACTTCCCTGCTCATCCTTCTCGTCATTTTTGTTGAAATACTGTGTTCTTTTCTGTTGTTTTTTCCTCATTTTATTGTTGCTTTTTCTTTTTTTTTTTGGATTGTTTTGTAGTAGGATACACTCGCATTTTATTTGTAGTTTTTTTTTTAAAAATCTCTTTTGGATAAAAAAAATAATGTTTATCTTTTAATTATTTTTTGTAAGAAATGATCTTTGCTTCTGATATTTTATCGGATTAAATTTTTTTTTCCTTGCAGTTGTTAGGGGTTTTGTAGAGGGGCATCCCCTCCTTCAAACCATGGGGTGTACAAACCTCTGCACTGTGCCATGCTCATGTTCTGACTGTAAACAGAACATTTTAGTGTTTCCTTCTCGCACGCACACAAGTATGTGTTAAAGATCTGACAAATCGGGCGTGAATAAGATCAGAGCATGTTGGATTAAAGCGTCACCATGGCGATGCACTAGGTCATGTGACCATCCGGAGAGCGAGGCCAGAGCATCACATCTGTATAAACACTCTGCAGTTAATGACTCATTCCTTAGTTTTCTTAACTATAAACACTGAATCGTGCACCACAACACACACACACTGTTCCCGACCTATAATTTCCACTGATCTGCACATTTTAGTGTTTTCTATTTTTTACTATACTACACACTCATTTATTCTCGTGAGTTTGTGAAGTGATGAGCTAAACAAGCAGGAAACCTTTCACGTCTCATCCTCTCTCTTTCTCACACACACATAGGTTGCGTTACATAGGTTTACATTTTGCATTATTTTATACCACAGCGCTGTTAAATTCTGGATTCTGATTGGTCAGAAAGGTCTGAAAGTGTTCCATGTAAATGGGTTAAAAAGTGCAACCTGTCATTCTTTAATTTAAAAAAAAAAAACTGTAATTGTTAGAAAATTGCTGTTGCACACGAGGAATATAATGCCAGGACATGCTGTTTGAGAAAAATGAATAATAATGCTTCCGGGTCCTGATTAAATGCTGATGCTGAAACACACACATACACACACACTGCTTTATATTTTGTGGGGGAAAGTAGATAAGATTAAGGGCTGCTGCCCAAATGTCGTCCCCTAAGTTCAAAACAAGCGGCTGTGTGACATTCGTACCACACTGTCACCCCTATTAAGGCTTGTGTGTGCTTTTGTGAATTCGGACACAGCCCACAGTTGTTGATTTTTTTTTTTTCTTGTTTCAGTTTGGTCGTGAAGGTCATAAGTGTGGTTGGAGTGTGTTTCATAAAACACATCTGTGTGTATTGTGGGGTTTTGTGGGTTTGAATCATTTAAGGCAGCAATATTTGTACAGCCTTGGGCATAACAAAATGGGCATTTCACTTCAACAGATCATCATCATTATATAAATATTATATTTATCATTTTTAATTTCTTGTTTTTTTCTTTCTTTTTCTTTTTTTCTTTTTTTTTTTTGCTTTCTTCCCCTAAATGATTTATCTTTAAATGTGCCAGTGTTTCTGTCCACACCAGAAAAGACAATGATGTGTGTGAAATATTGCATTGTAGCATATAACTGATTTTTTGTGTGTGTGTGTGTATGTATTGCATCTTTAGGCCTCAGTCAGCCAATCAGAGCGACTGCGACTGTTAGAGGCCTTCTCAAAAAGGTCAGACCAGAAAGGGGTGGAGCCCAGACAAGAGCTGAGCATCCGATTGGCCGATGGCAGAACGGTGAAAGGATTGTTGGGGGTCACGACCCCGCTACAGATCGCTCAGGAAATACGGTGAGTCCACACACACGCTGAGGTTACTTACTGACAGCCATCTCGGAGTAAAAAAGGGGCAGGGCTTAATTGTCACTCTCTCTGCAGGGTTAAAGGAGCTGTAGTGAGCAGAGTGAGTGGTGCATTGTGGGAGTTATCTCGCCCCCTAGAGTCCGACTGCGAGCTGCAGCTGCTCAGCTTCGACTCCTTGGAGGGAAGACAGGTGTGTGTGTGTGTGTGTGTGTGTGTGTGAGAGAGAGAGAGAGAGGATTCCTAAAATAAAGTCTGTGTATGAATACTTGTGTGTGTGTGTGTGTGTGTGTGTGTGTGTGTGTGTGTGTGTGTAGGTGGTGTGGAGGACAGGTGCGTGTGTGTTAGCAAGTGTGATGGAAACGCAGTTTGGTGCGCAGGTGTGTCGTGAAGGTGTTTCAGACACTGGACTGTACTGTGACTACAGACTGGACAACAGGTACACACGCACGTTGTCTCTTAATAGCTTTTATTCTAATGTAATTATTTTTATTTAGTTTTTTTTATTACAATATATAATGCAATATTGGTTTTACACTTACATAAAAATATTTACTACATTTGTTTTTATTTATCTGTTATTTATTACATGTGTTCAGTGTTTAATTTTTTAAGTTGCAATATTTTATAAATATATTTTTAATGTATTTCATTGCTAATTATTTACTTTATTTAATTTAATGCTAGATTATTTACTAATTATTTATTACAGATGTGTGCACCGTTGATTTTGCCTTTCTTTAATTAGTTTTTATTTATTTGTCTCATTATTTATACAATATTTGTTACATATGCATTCAGTGTTTGTTTATAAATGTCAGTATGTTACTTTCACATATTAAACATTTATTTGAATTTCACTCACAAAGTAATCATCCTTTTGTAGTATGTGTGTTAACTGTTATTTGAAAAATATTTTTTAATGTTAAATATTTGTTTTAATTTAATCATTTTAAAAAATATTTACTGTTTTTACTTACTAATATTGCACAATAATATTTACACATTTCATTTATTGCCCAATATTTATTTATTTTATTATTATTTTTTGTAATCCTAACAAATTTTTTATGTTTTTTTAAATAAATAGATAAATATGTAATAAAGGTCAAATGTCAAAATAATAATAATAATAATAATAATAATAGTGTCTGTCTCAGCGTGGTGTGTTTAGAGGAAGTGGAGAAGAGGTGTGTGGAGGCAGCGGCATTGAAACTCCCCATCACCACAACGCAACTGAGTGCGCACCAACTCCGACAGCTCTTCCAGGTCAGCTACAGGTCATGACCTTTAACCTTTCCCCTGCCATGTGTTGCAATGCTGTAGATGAAGTTGTGTGATGTTATGTTTGTGGCAGGACGATGATGTGAGGCTGCAGTGTGCTGAGGAGGCTCTGATGCATGGAGACACAGTCAGCGTGTACAGGTGTGGATCTGACGCACACACAAACACACACACTCACACTGCACACACTGCACACACACACAAAATAGCCTTACTCAAGCACTATCCCTTAATCAGCCAGGTCAAAGGATTTCATCTGGACTGTTAACTAAGCAAAATAATTAACTAATTAATCCACAACATAAAAAGTAACTCTAAATGGACAAAAAGTATCCAGTATGTCGTTATTTAATGCATATAAAATTTCTCCCATCTCATATTGGTAATGTTTTTTCTCTTTTTTACTTCAAATTTTAAGCTTTTAAAATGTGCTGACACAGCCTCCGCGCTTTCTGTCACAGTAAATGGAGAATGTTTTGAATTTGTTAATGTGAAACAAATCCATCAGTGACACAAACCCATCAGTGTGTTTGGCTTTAACATTGCACAAGTATAGAGCTAACATCAGCTGCACTGAAATTTTGTGCTGCAAATACCTCGTCAGTAACACTGGCATCGAAACGCAGCCATCAATTCTCCGAGACATGATAACGGACAATGAATATGAGGTAATAGATGTTGTGCTGCGATCAGGCCATGAGGTGTCAGTATTGAGCTCTAAGAAAAACTTGATGGCCGTTTCATAACACACAGAAAACGGAGACACTCAGACTTCTAAAATTTCTAATGTGTGTAATATCTCAGAACTGTGTTTGTGTGTGTGTGTGTGTGTGTGTGTGTGTGTGTGTGTGTGTGTGTGCATGCGTAGGTGTGGAGTGTTTGTAGGTGTGTGTTCCGGTCCGCTCCTCCCTCACACAAGCTTCCTGCGCTCCTTTAAGATGTTGCAGGTGAGTCACTGTGAAATCCTCAGGGTCCTAAACTCCTCCCATTCTTCATTAAAGTAATTTCTCGACACTCTGATGTGGCAGGTTTCTCCCGTGACTTTATCGTCCAATCCCGATGCAGCAGGTGTGCAGAGGATTATGGGAGTTTCATTTCCCGGGGAGAGGGAGCGAGAGCAGTGGGAGCACGAGCAGGAGGAGGCAAAGAAACGAGACCATCGACGCATCGGAAAGGTTCAGTCATGTCTGAAAACCACACATCTTTATGAAATATGTTGATGTGTGTGTTTGTGTTGTTAATTCTCATGTTTGGTTTTGTTTTTTATTTATTTTAAATCAGGAGCAGGAGCTGTTCTTCTTTAATGATGTCAGTCCGGGAAGCTGCTTCTTCCTGCCCAAAGGAGCTCATATTTACAACACACTCACTGATTTTATAAAGGTAACAGCTTCCATGTGAACCGGTTATTTCATTATAGAGCATTTATACAGTCGCATAACAAATATTTCTTTCTTCTACATATAATTTCAATATTATAAATGTACAAAGTGTGTTTATTGATTATATTTATTATTTTTTCTGATCATATGATTATTTTTATTTTTATGTTTGCTTTTTATAACTTATACAAAAAATCTATTAAATGTTTATAATTATTTATTTTAAATAAGACAGTAATGAAAAAATTATAAAATTACATTAATTTACCTTAAGTAATTATTTCTATTTTAATGTTTAATTATTAAATATCTAAAACTAAACCTCAGTTTGTGTAATATAAGTCTGAGTTACCAAAAACAAATTAATTTATTTAAATAGGTCTTTCTATCTATCTATCTATCTATCTATCTATCTATCTATCTATCTATCTATCTATCGTCTGTCTGTCTCTGTCTGTCTGTCTCATTTTTATTTACCATAAATGTTTTTTTTTATTTTAACTGAAATATAGAATTTAATATACTTATATATATATATAAACAAATAAATGTATATTTTATATATAAATTGTTATAATTATTATGAATATAACAGCTCAAGCCTTTAGCTTAGCATATGTTATAAAAGTGGAGCGTATGTTTAAAGAAAAAAAAAAAAAGCAATGGAACAGTGTCTATCTTTTCCTCTTTCCATCAGAGCGAGTACAGGAGGCGGGGCTTCAGTGAGGTCGTGACCCCAACCCTGTACAGCACGTCATTATGGAAGCGCTCGGGTCACTGGGAGCACTACAGCGAGAACATGTTCACAGTGAGGTGTGAGCCGCACACATTTGCCCTCAAGCCCATGAACTGCCCCGCCCACTGGTGAGTAGAACACGCCCCCTCCCCGAGTTACACAATTACACCACCGAGCGAATTTTCTTTTTAAAGTGTTAAACAGAATTAGACGGTCAACAAGCGAACATATTAAGCACCAAACAAACGCTTCTGTATATACAATTAAGACAAGTTTTTTTAAATGAATGATTTTATATCATATAAAGTCATCTGTTTGGTATGAATTAGTATTATGTTAATTAATTATATGTGACAGTCATAAAAAAAACATGCATTTGGATAAAATTGTAGTTAGAATTTTCTGATGCTACAGATGATAAAAATGTAAACAGTAAACATTTGGAAAAAATGAGAACAGTTTATGAAAAACTTAAATATTTATAGTGAACCTGTAGGTTTGAATAATTTTATTTTTTATTTTTGGTTACACCAACTATTAATTGTTGTTGCCCCACCCACTGCAGTGTGATGTATGAGCAGAGAGTGAGATCATGGCGTGAGCTGCCACTTCGCTGGGCCGACTTTGGCGCGCTGCACCGCAACGAACACTCAGGGGCACTAGGGGGCCTAACTAGGGTACGACGCTTCTGTCAGGATGATGCACACATCTTCTGCACACCCGAGCAGGTATGGAACACGCATGCGCGCGCGCACACACACACGATAATCTGATATAGTCTGAAATTTCTGAGCGCATGCTACAGTCACATGTCTTTAAATAACAGAATTAAATTACACTTTATTGACCTCAGCTAGGCAAGTCAAGGGGTGTGGCTTCACCTTCTATTCCTGTTAATCTAAGAAAAAGGGCTGTGGCCTCTAATACTGTGGCTGTTAGTCAAAGTGAAGGAGGCATGCCTGTCACTCTCAGTTAAGGGGGTGTGGCCTTGGTGTGTTGGTTCCCAGTGAAGTGGGCTTACTGACGGAGGTGTGTCCTTTGTATAGGTCAGTCACAGTGAAGTGGGTGTGGCCTCGGTGTCTGTCACTCAGTGAAGGATGCATGGCTTCTGTGTAAATCAGTGTCAGTGAAGGAGGTGTGGCTTTTGTTTTTTAAAGAGTCTCAGTGAGGGAAGTGTGGCCTCTGTNAAGTGGGAGTGGTCTTTGTTTCAGTCAGTCTCAGTTCAGTGGGTGTGGCCTGTATCAGACTCAGTTGAGTGGCTGTGGCCTGTGTCAGACTCTGTTGAGTGGGTGTGGCCTGTGTCAGACTCAGTTGAATGGGTGTGTCCTCTGTGTCAGTCAGTCTCACTGTATTTACATGTAACCTCCTCTCTGCAGTTAGAAGAAGAGATGACAGCGTGTTTGGACTTTGTAAGGAGTGTGTATCGTGTGTTTGGTTTCACATTCCATTGCTTGCTCTCCACTCGCCCTGCTCACTTTCTGGGAGACTCCGCCCTCTGGGACACCGCAGAACAGGTAACGCCTCGTTCATACATGCTAGTCAAACCTTAACCACACAAGCTACTATAACCTTAGTGTCTTTCTCTCCCTATCTCTCTCTTTCTCTCTCTCTCTGTCGGAGTAGCAGTTGGAGAAGAGTCTGCAGTGTTTTGGTGAGCACTGGGAGCTGAACCCTGGTGATGGCGCTTTTTACGGACCAAAGGTGCCACACACACACACACAGACACACACATGCATAAACACACACATTGTTTCAATCATACCTTCAGCCAAGATGGCCTCACTCAGCTTTGGAGATAAAATAAGAAGAAAATGTTGCATGCTGTGTGTGTGTGTGGCCTGAGGAACACACTGTCGTCTGTAATATGCTCCATGATAGGCATGCATACACACACACACACACACACACACACACACACACACACACACACAGTGGTACTGAGCCGTCCCCAGATGTTTTGGTCTCACCCTTTCTTGCGTTTGTGTGTGTATGTGTGTTAAGATTGATATCCAGATCCGAGATGCGATTGGTCGACAGCACCAGTGTGCCACCATCCAGCTGGACTTCCAGCTGCCAATCAGATTCAACCTGGAGTATGTAGGGTATGTACACACATGCACACATTGAAACATTCTGGTTGTCTTTTTTTTTTGTCTCTATCTTTGTGTCTCTCCCTTCTTTGTTTACATATCTGTCTTTTTCTGTGTCTCTCTTTCTCTGTTGCTCCTTTCTCTCCTTGCATCTCTTTGTCTTTCTAGCTGTCTTTCTCTGTTTCTCTCTCTCTACCTCTGTACATGTTTTACTTTTCTCTTCCTCTGTCAAACCTTCTTTCTCTTTTCATCTCTCTATTTTCTTTCTTTCTCTCTGTTTTTCTCCTTCTTTTTTCTCTATCTCTCATACTAAAATGTGAGTATAATATATTATCTCTGTGTCTCTCTCTCTCAGAGCGGATGGACAGGTGCACAGACCCGTGATGGTGCATCGTGCGGTTTTGGGCTCACTGGAGAGAATGATTGCCATTCTGGCTGAGAACTTCGGTGGCAAGTGGTGAGAAATATCTAGTAAATTATATTTACACTTTTCAGTAAGGTGTGTTGTGATTGTCTGAAAATGCGAGACACTAATCCCATCATTTGTCTCTCTCAGGCCGTTCTGGCTTTCACCAGCGCAGGTCATGGTTTTGCCAGTAGGGGACAAAAGTGAGCAGTACGGCCGGGATGTGAGTGCACCATTACTCCCCATTATTAGAAAATTATTATAATTAATATAGTAGTATTAAGAGTTAACAAGGTACTGCTGCACAAAGTAAAACCCAATTACATTTAATTGACATTAATATCAGTTGTTCTATTCTCTGTGGTAAATTTAAGGTGGTCCAGAGATTAAAGGAAGCAGACTTTATGGCTGACCTTGACGATGACCATGGTTCCACCTTAAATAAAAAAATTCGCTCAGCACAACTTTGCCAATACAACTATATATTTGGTAAGACACATGTGCGTGCACAGACACACACATATTTCTTACTTGCCATATGATTGGTGGCTGTGTGTCACTGCAAAAAGGCTGTGCGTTAGCTCACACTTTCTTCTTGTTTGTCTGTCTGTTTCTCACTCTCACCCTGTCCTTCTCTATTTCTTACTGTCTTTCACCCTTTGCTGGTTGGTCTCTCCCTCTCCCTGTCTCCCTCTTTCTCTCTCTCTCTCCCTGTCGCTTTCCTGGTATCTATCTATCTCCTCCTCTCTGTGTCTCTCTTTCTTTTTCTCATGCTTTCTCTCTCTGTCTCCTTCTCCTTGTCTCTCTCTCACTCTCTCTCTCCCTCACACTTTCTCTCTCTGTCTCTTCCCTGTCTCTGTCTCACTCTTTCTCTCTTACTCTGTCTCTCTCCCTGTATTTCTCCCACTCTCACTTTCTGTCTGGCGCTCACAGTGGTAGGAGAGAAGGAGCGACAGAGTGGGACAGTCAGTGTTAGGACGAGAGGAGGGAAACAACTAGGGCAGAGGTCATTGGAAGAAGTGATGACATCACTGACGGAGCTCCGAGAGAGCCGCAGCAACCAGGAGCATTTCTGAATCACACACACGTTGTTGCATGGCAGAAGTAAACTTACCTGAAGAGAGGAGTGTGTGGGAGAGAGATGTCCTGTCATCCATGTTTCTGTGTGATATTTATAATAAAATCATGTCATTTGTGAACGTTGTATTGTGCTTTCTGTTTCGATATGTTGTGCTAACCGTTGTGATGTCCCACAATACCTTGTGCCTTTAGGAATGATGTATGCACAGGTATTGCAACACAAAAGAAAAGAGAATGTAATAAATGTACATAATTATAGCTTATTCTTTAGATATGCAATAGCTAGGTAGTGGTTACTGTACAGGGTAGTGTTCTTTAAAAAAACAAGCATGCTTAGCTACAGCCTGATCGAGGACTTGGGGATGTTAAACATATGACATCTAGCTATAGGTCATGGACAGTGTAGCTAACATTAGCTAGCTAATGTTCCAGAGAATTCTTACCTTTAGTGTAACATACTTTCCTTAACCGTTCATGGTGTCAAGTATCCGTTAAACATTATAATTAATAAAAAAAATTTGTAGGTTAGCTGGTGTTGCAACAAACATGATTGGAGTATGTAATCTGAACTTAAATAGCTAGCAAATCAATACATCAAGAAAATTAGATATTAAATAAAGCTGGCTAGCGTGAAACTAATGGGGTTTCTTCGTAAATGTGCAGAAATAGCTCAGCATGTATAGCTAGCCATTGTATTATAAAATACGAAATAAAAAAGTTTTCTGTAAGGTGTATTTAACCTTTTATTTAAGGAGTCTCCGGTGTCAGTGTTTTGTAACAGTCAGAGGTAAAGCTGTAACTTTAAGACCAGAGTTTCTCGGTAACATTACAAACTGCCCGTTTTTTGTTTTATTAGTTGCAAGAGAGAGAAACAAGTGTGAGGGAATGACTCTTCATAGCTGCTTTAACGTAAAGCAGAAAGACGTGCTGTTAGAAAAATCAGCTTCACGTTGCTTTGCTTCATCACATCACCCATCAATTAGTGATTATTTTCCTGTAAAAGCACTTCTGTAAGTGTTGTAGCACCTCAGTGTCTTTTCTTTTTAAATAAAGCGTTGTTGTAGTAGCCAACAGCAAGCTATCAAATAGCTATCAACGCGCCCAAACACACCCTTTCTATGGTCATTAAAGACGTGTTAATATTTACCTTTGCAAATACATAGGTTAACGCTGGGATAACGCTAGTGCTAATAGAACTAACAGGTTGTGTGAAAAGGTTATTTATTAAAAAACATGAATCTCCACAGCAGCAGTGTGATGTTAAGCCCTGTGCGATATGCTTGGTTTTCGTGGCTGCCCGGTCTGGCTCTCTTTCCCTCCGGCTAAAAATAATAGCTGTTGAACTTTAGGTGACCTGGAGCGCTGGAGGAAGAATCGCTTCTTTTGTAGGAGTGTGTGTGTGTGTGTGTGGTGAGAGAGAGAGAGAGAGAGAGAGAGAGATGGCTATCGTGAAGCTCTTTCCTGGAATCAGAAGGCACAAACTGACCATAGAGTCGTTAGTACTGATACTGTATTAACTAGCTTAGCAAAAAAATTCTAATAACTGTTAAAAATAATAACAGCAATAGCAAGAAACAGTAAGAACCTTATTCAAAAACCATCAGAGTATAGTTTATATAGTTATTTATAGTCTTATAGAAATAAGATTTTTTTCTTAATTTGTTTAATAAATTAGAATTGTAACAGTTTGTTTTTTTTTGGTATGTATTTTATAATAATTCATACAGTCACTGTAAGTGTGTGTGTGTCTGTCTGTCTCACCGGACTCTATTTAAATTTGTGTGTGAGAGTCTTGCTGGACCATGTTTAAGTGTGTGTGTGTGTGTGTGTGTGTGTGTGTGTGTGTGTGTGTGTGTGTGTGTGTGTGTGTGCGCGCGCGATTCTGTCTCGCTGGAACATGTTTAAATGTGTGATTGTGTGGTAAGACTGTGGAGGAACTGGGACAAAATCTAGAATGTTGATGTTGCAAGAGGAATAACGTCAGTGTGTACATACAGTCGCTGAATTCCCCCTCTGTGTCCAATTCATCATGTGGAACAACCAGACTTTGAACCTTTCTCACCTTCCTGTCAAGAAAGTCTGCTTAGCTGTGTGTGTGTGTGTGTGTGTGTGTGTGTGTGTGTGTGTGTGAGACCATGCTTTGGTTTTGTGTGTGCCCCTGACTGATACTTGAGTGTTTGATGTGTCCTTGTCCTAGTGCTAGTGTCTTTTGACCTTGTCTAGTGAGCGTGCGTGTGTGCATGCGTGCAGTCTGACCATGTTGTGTGTTTGTGTTCTCGGCCTATCTGGTTGTGTGAGAGTGTGTTCTAACCCTGTCTGGTCTTGTGTGTGTGTGTGTGTGTGTGTGTGTGTGTGTGTGTGTGTAAGTTCTGACCCTGTCTGATACAATGACTGTGTGTGTGTGGGTGGGTTGGTGTGTGTGTGTGGGTGTGTGGGTGTGCGCATACTCTGAGTCTGACTGAGCCCTGTGTGTGTTTTGTCTTGTCTGAGGGCTGTGTGAATGTGTGTGTGTTCTGTGTCCCTGTCTGAAGTGTGTGTGTGTGTGTGTGTGTGTGTGTGTGTGTGTGTGTGTGTCACTCTGAGTGACTCTGATTGTTTCCAGTCCACTGCTTTCTCCCAATTAGAGAAATGTGCGTTGAGAGTTTCCTGTTTTCATGAACACACACTCACCCTCTTTATTCACTTCTTCCAATTTTAGTCATCTCTCCTATGTGCCTCTCTTCATCTCTCTCCCTCCTCTTCATCTGTGTTCCTTTAGAGATATAATCTGTTTTCCGCTCATTAAGAGTCTCTCAACACACACTGCTTCAGTAACCATATTAATGTTCTCAAACTAATTCATGCAAAACTTGAGAACAAGGTCGCCAAATTCACTATAAAGTTATAATCATTCTTAATATCTGTTTATCTTACAAAACATATAGAATCTGATCTACATGATCTGAGGGGAAAAAAATCAACCCGCACCAGAAAGTATATGGCCCAATTCCACTGCAAAATGTGTTTTTAATAGACCATCCACCATTTTGGCTTGGCTTAAAACAGTTTTTTATTATTATTAGCAGAATTATCGCTAGAAAGTTGTCCGTTTTTATGCAGTCCCGAACACTAGCGGCTGTTTCTATGCAATTTGGCTCTGCCCCAAACATTAGAATTCACAACTAGTTAGAGTTCTTACTAACAGTCAGCCATTTTGGCTCCTTTCCAAATGCTAACATTCTCAAGAACTAGTTACTCTTTCTACTAAAACGCCAGCCATTTTGGTTCCATCCCAAATGCTAGAGGTTGTGTTTAGTTCGTGTTCCTAAAGCAGCTTTTTTTGGCTTTGTAGAAATCACAACTAGTTAGTGTTGTTACTAGGTCATCAGCCAATACAGGAGAATTAGCAGAAGTATCACTAGAATATTGACCATTTTGTTCCCGCACCAAATGCTAGACTCAGCACTAGTGTTTAATTCTCAGACAGTCAGAGATTTTGGCTCTGTCCTAAATGCTAGACCTAGTTAGTGTACCTTCTACAATGTCAGCCTTTTGGTTCCTGCCCAAATGTTAAAGGCTGTGTCAAGTTAGTGTTCCTAAAAGCAAATGTTTGGCTTTGTCCCAAATAATACAGTTCATGACTAGTTTCTGTTCTAACTAATAGTCAACCATATTTGCCCAGTCCCAACAGCCGAATTCTCAAGAACTAGTTAATGTTCCTACTAAAACATCAGCCATATTGGTTTAATCCCAAATGCTAGATGTCATGGCTAGTTAGTGTTCCTAATGTGGCTTTTTTTAAGTTGCAGATGTTAGAAATCACAACTAGTACACCATCTTAGTGCTAGTACATTCTTACTGTATGTTCTCGGTACACCATCAGCCATTTTAATTCCTTCCCAAACACTATCTAGTTAGCTAGTCTTAGAAGGTCGGCCATTTTGTAGCCAGAATTTGCAACTAGTTACTGTTCTTTCAAACAAAATGGTTAATGATTGAATTGAACTCTATCATGAGTGAAGCCACTTACAAGTTACTAGTACAGAGTAAATAGTGTGTAATTTAAGACACAGCTAAGGGGAATTATAGGAGCAGGGACATGGAAACACTAATCTAACACACACAGTTTGTGTCACAACCCCGGGTTTTCCCCAGTCCTGCGCACTACAAAGCTTCATGTCACGTTATTAGTAGAGGGAGATAAATAGACGCCTTCATGCTCACTGATAGGCCATCAAGTGAACAAGATAAAGGGTCACTGCCCAAATATAGCCTCCTAAGGGCAGACACTGCCCTTCCCTTCCTGCCCCCCTCTTTTTTTTACCCCTCTGTAAAAATAAACTGACCACGAAGCTAAAATAAGCGGCTGAAACAATAAGTGGAGCTATGTGGCATTCCACACCAGACTGTGACCCCTGTTAGTGCTTGTGTGCTTTTGGGAATTGAGATACAGCCCAAAGTTTGCATGTTTGGTGAAAAAGGTCATAAAATAGTGGTTAGAGTGTGTTTCGTAAAACACATCTGTGTGTATTTTGGAGACGACTGGGTTTGGATTTGGGTTTGAAATGCTTAAGACTCGATATTTGTGCAGCCTGGGGAGAATTGGACATGTTTCAATCACCCGGTCGACTATGCGCACTTGTTTTTGAAGTATCCATTTTATCTGAAGTTGATTCATCAAGTTATGTTTGGTCTGGCTAGTGAAAACACAGTCAGATATTTAAGCTCTGTTCCAAATGCCAGAATTCACCAAGATTGATTCACCAAGATAGTAAGTGTTCTTGCTAATAGTCAGACTTTTTGGCCCTGTCCCAAATGGCAGAATTTACCATTAAGTGTTCTTTTTGTCCTGACACATCACTTCCACTACACTTAATTTTTATTTAATGGTGAGTGTTCACTTCTTTCTTTGCTACCTTTTTGCCCTTGAGTATAACTTGTAGGGTGCCTAGTGGACTTAAATTAAATTCTATTTAAAAGAACATAAATGCTTTGTTCCTAGTGCACTTTGTATGGTGACTTGCTTGTAATGCACTATATTTCCAATTTATGGTAAATCTTTTACCTTCTCCTACACAGGAGATGTAAACCTTATAAAGTTTTGTGTACTTTGTAAGACACCCAGTTGTTTCTAGTGTACTTCATTCTGAGTTTAGGGAAAGATTTTATGTTTTTTGTATTTGGGAATGGAACTCAGTCCTCTCTGGAGCCAAGATTTGACTGTAAACAAGTCAAAGTGCAGATGATTTTAGTGTAAAAGCACAGAAGGCAATTCAAGATTGTGCACATTTGGAGAAAGATTCGCTGATTTTTTTTAAATGTCTGATAAATATTTACAAGCGTGGAGCATCAACCAGGGAACGGATGATTGACAAAGAGGTAAAATATACATTTACAAACAATGTGGAGAGAGACAAGGTGCAATGTTCCTGTGTTTATTCTGCTTTAGCGAAAAGACACAATGTTTACCAGCTTGCATACACATTTAGTGCCCTAGATAGGAGACTACTTATTGTTCTTACTTAATAATCAGACATTTTGGCTCTCTCCCAAACACTAGAATTCATTACTAATGTTACTAATAATCACCAGTTAATGTTGTTGCTAATAATCAATGCAATAAATAATAAACACTAAGTGTATTTAGTGTGCTTGCTAATAATCAGCCATTTTGGCTCTGTCCCAAACACTAGAATTCAGTAAGAACAAATTAGTGTTCTTGCTAATAATTAGCCATTTTGGTTCTGACTCAAACAATAGAGACTGCTAGGGTTAGTGTTCGTAAAGCAGCTTTTGGCTCTGTCCCAAGCACTAAATCTAAATCTAAAACTGATCAGTGTTCTTACTAATTGGCAGACTTTTTGGCTCTGTCTCAAATGCCAAAACTATTAACTAGTTAGTGTTTTACAGGTTATGTTCAAAGAAAATAGTTAGCCATAAAATCAAACTGAAGTGCACTGGATATGACTAGCTGCCCTACAAAGTTCTCATTCCCTCCAAATGCTGTTTCAGGACAACAAAGAACACTTCCATTTGTGACACAACCAAAATGTCTGACTATTATTAAGAACATGAATTAGTTCGTACTGCTTTCTAGCTTTTCAGTCAGCCATTCTGGATCCTTCCCAAACACTAGTAAGTAGTTAGAATTCTTAGTAATAGTCAGACATTTTGGCTTTGTCCCAAACACTAGAATAACACTAGAATTCAACACTAATGTTCTTACTTACTAAATTGACTCCATCCCAAATTTAGGAGTCATGTCCAGTTAGTGTTCCTAAAGCAGATTTTTAGGGTTGTCCCTATTGGTTGAGTACATGACTAGCTAGCGTTCTCACTACACTATCTGCCATTTTGGCTCTGTTTAAAACAGTAGAATAAGCAGAATTAAAAGAGTTTTCAGCTTTCTGTAATGCTAACATTGTTACTGTAAGAGAAAAATGGAGAGCTCTTAACTCCTACAGCATCAATCATGCAAACAGCATTATGTCCAACTCTGCACTTAATCTCTTACCTAATTCATTACATTATCGAGTTCTTCCAGCTGTGCTCTCAACCCTCTACCTGCTCACTTTGCAGCAAGCCTTAATTTCCTTTTCATCACGTCCCCAGATCTTGCTCGGTGAGTCACTTCAGCCAGACATTTATTTATGCCACTGCTATCATCTGGAATCTGATAAAGACAAATAAGCAGGATTTTTCCATACTTGGTGACTTATCTCCAACTTCCAAATAACATCCATCTCAGCAATCTTGAAATAGACTTTGTTCAATGTCAGGAAAGTCGTTTATACTTGTGTCCCTCGATCCCGCTTCAGCTTTGACACACTGGACTTCCTGGTTCAGTATTACACTGGTTTGGCTCTTAATAAAACCAGTCTGGATCAATAGGCAACATACAGTGTTGCATGGTTTCCCTGAAGGTTCTATTCTGGGAATATAATCAATACCAGGGTGGTGTGATGAAGTGGATTTGCTCTTTATTATTTTTCAATATAACAGCAAGTCCTGAATTGTTTTTTCCTCTTACACCACAGCAATTTTTTTTAAATGTCATTTAAAAAAAATCTATTTATAGTTACATGTAATGCTGTGGAACATTAATTCATGTTCTTACTTACGTTATATCAGCTATAAACTGCTGTTCCCTCAACAGCACACACAATTATAGGTGTAATTCTCTCTCTCCTGAAGTTACTACGACAACAAATGGCATTGTACAAAGCATAAAGTCCTGTTCTGAAAACTTTCCCATGTCAGAAAAAGTTTCTGACACTGGAGATTCCTTCCATAAATGGTAAAGAAATGTCTCCTTGCAGGAAACTTCAGATATGATTTAAGAATTCAACAGCACTGGTATGAAATCAAAATAACCTGCTGATGTCACACAGCTCAATGTCTCCTTAGCTCCTTATTATGCTGCAGTAATTAAATCAGTGTTTGGATGGTTCTGGGCTAAATTCAGCTAACTGAGATAAGATGGAGCTACTTGTGATAGGGAATGAAAGTGATAGGCTATCTCGATCCTCCAAAGGCCAAAGATCACACAATGACTCTCAGTGTCATTTTTGACATGACTGAAATTCAAGATGCGCATCAGCAATGTGTGCAAAACAGCTTTCTAAATATCTTTCAAACATGTCATTTGCTTTTTATTCCAGACAGCAAGGGTTTTTTTTCCTGCTTTTGTTTCAAGAATAGTAGACTATAGTAATGTTTAAATATTAAAATAGCACTCAAAGCTGACACAAAAGACAAAAACTAGAAATAAGAAATAAGTGAGTAACTACCTGATGTTTAATATAGAACACTAACATAGCTAGCTAATGTTTAGAGAGAACTTTAGCTAGCTAAGAGCTACTGAATGAGCAAGTCACACCTGATAAATCCAGAACAAGCTAATATTGTGTCTGTTTTAAAATAATAAATTAACTTTCACAGTGATATTATGGGATTTTATGTGAATTTTGAGAATGCAAATGATAAAAAACCTGAATGAAAAAAATAAAATAAAATAGCTAAATAAAACAAACAAACAAAAAAGCTGAATAAACATGCTTGGCTGAAGTAGAAAATGTAGTAATTTGTAACTTACATATAAAAAATAGCATTCTTATAAATCTATTACATGTAATGCTCAAAAAAATATAATTATAACTTGCATAATTTATAACTCATGTTGTAATTGCAACTTGTAATTCATGTAACTTAGTAGCTTATACTGTAATTGCAAAGCAAAAAACATTCAGTTTATATAATTTCATAAATGATTGTTTATGTTCAAACAGAAAAAGATTATTCATGATAATTTCACAGTAAAGTATTCTAGTTAGCCAGCTATCTGGATAATGTGGAAAAAAATTGCATACTTGCTTCCATAAACATAATGTGCAATGCTTGTACACTGAAATTACAACTTAGAACTTGTATTTTATAACTTTGTAACATAAAACTTAAGAATAAAATAAAAAAGAAATTGTCTAATTTCACAGCAGTAAAGCAACATATGTAGCAAGCTATCTGGATAATGTGGAAAATTTTGCTTAGAAATACATAATATGTAATTCTGGTAACCTGACATTCTAACATATTAAAATTCTAAATTACATCACATGTAATGCTTGTAAACTATTATTTTAACTTATGTAACTTATAGCTTATGTTGAAATTACAACTTTGTGACCTATAACTTATAATTTATATAAAAAAAAAAGATAGTTTGCAGCAATTTTACTTCTGTTACGTGCTGGGTAATGTGAAAGAGAATTGAATATTTACTTCCTGTACATAATATGTAAAGCTCGTAAACTGAAATGATAACTTATATAGCTTAGAACTTACTTAATGCTTAGAAATTACAACTTTTAACCTATTTAACTTCATAAATGATCGTTTATGAGCAGTAATGTATTCTATGTAGCGAGCTATCTGTGTAAAGTAAGAAACTATGTCTTTTTTTTTTGGGGGGGGGGGGGGGGTCACACAGCCATGTGAAGTTCTATTAAAGTTCAATAATGAAATCATAACAACATTGTAATCTTGCATGTATTTAGCATTTTCTTATCTTTGCTGCATCTACATCTTGGAAATTCCTCACCACAGGCTAAATATTTAAGCAGTTATGTCTTTCTGTGTTAATAATGTTAACGTTTGACCTATTAAAGGAGGGAGTAGTCATATCTTGGCATTTCTTAGGCTGGAAAGGGTTAATTACACACCTAGCATGTTATTAACACCAGTAATAAACACACCATTGGAAATACCGAATATAAAAATATGACAACAAGAACAAGACACCCAGTATTAAATAGCTAGTGCACATTAACCGAGCGCTTTTCCTCCATGTTTATATGATAGCTCAGACCTCTCTGCTTTATAAGCACTTAACACTCGTGTTTATAAACACTTTTTAGTGCTGCTGCACTTAATGACAAACATGCGCATAACACGTGACGCTATTCCGGATGAGCATTTATCATGTTGAATTAGTGTAACATGGGTGGAGATTCAGAATCTTCATACTAATTCCCTGCTCTCTTCTCAGCTCTGCTGAATTTCCACCCTGTTCCATCAAGAGTCAACATGTGAGCGGGAGCAAATCCAGCATAGATGATTTTACTGTAAAAATCTGGGATAAATATTTACAAATCTGGATCCATCAAAGATAGAAGAGAAAGAAAGAAGTATGTAAGGTAAAGAAAGAAAGAGGAAAAAAAGAAAGAAGTATGGAAGCATAAAAACAGCGGAAATAAATACAAAGAAAAGTATAGAGAAGAGATGAGGAAAAAAGAAACAGTATAAAATAAAGAAAGCATAGAGAAAAGATGAGGAAGGAAGAAAGAAATATATTCAAAATATGAAGAAAAAAGAAAACGCTGGGAAGAAAGAAGGGAATGAAGGAAAGAAGTATGTAAGAGAAAGAAAGAAAGAAAGAAAGAAAGAAAGAAAGAAAGAAAGAAAGAAATGAAGGAAAAAAAGGATGGATTAAAAATAAGAAATGTAAGAACACATAAGATATGACTGTAGAATGCAAGAAAAATGTAAGAATGATACATAAAAAATATAGAGAAAAAAATCACACAATAGAGAAAGAAAAAAAGAAAGAAAAGAAGTATGTAAGAGAAAAGAAAGAAAGGATTAAAATGAGAAGGAAAAAAAATAATGTAAAATTGTTACATAAAAACTATAGAGAAAAAAATTAGGAACAGAAAGAAAGAAAGAAAAATAAAGGACTTATTGATGGGGAAAAGACAGAACAGAAAAAAAAGGAGCAGTAAAGAAAGAAAACTAAGAGTACAGTTCTCTTCGGAGTGATTAGAAGAGAAAGATTTAATCTGAAATATTCATAAACTATTTAACCTAATAAAAATGTATTTAAAAGAATACAGAATTATTATTTACAATAATAATGAGGATTTGTTTGTTTTGGGTTCACATTCGTGCACTTGGCCACGGCTCTGAAACTCTGGACACACACTGATCTGAGAGCAGCGCTTATACGGGGTGATTATGAGGGGCTCTGAACACAGACAGCTGATCAGTGAGAGAGAACATGTGCAGCAGGTGCTGAGGGTTTGATGGACACACACTGATCTGAGAGCAGCGCTTATGCAGGGTGATTATGAGGGGCTCTGAACGCAGACAGCTGATCAGTGAGAGAGAAGATGTGCAGCAGCTGTTGCATCAGGCAGCTGTTTGATACAGAGAGCGAGTGATGAGTTGAGAAATGTGATCGAGGCCGTTGGGAAAATGTACAGCATCCATGGAACTGCATTAATCACATTAGCCTGGGACATTAATGCTAATTTAAGGTGGTGAAAGATGGAGGGAAAACACAAATGCTGTGAGAGAGATTGGGATGTGTACGGAGCTGCACTGTGCTTCATAAAACATTCATTTTATATACTTATTTTTTTTTAAAGTGTAAACTTAAAATTTTATGGAGCAAAAAAATTTACCATATTTTCCACACATTTTTTCAGAAGGTGCTGTTAAAAATGATATATATTTCTACCCTTGGCTAACTTTAATAATCCAATTTTTATGTACATTTTAGTGTATTTACGGGAGGTGTGCTACTCTAGCATTTCTGGTAATTTCCACACCACAGAAGAAAAACACAGCTGTGCCAGTAGAGTTCAGTGATAAGACAGTATGACATTATAATATCCATATAGTGATCAATTATATCACAACACACTTTTCTGCTCCTTTTGAATTTAGCTACAAATGTTAAAAGTGCCCCATGCCATTTCTGTACTTCTGGCTGAACTTGCACTAAATCAGGCCTCATGACTTTTTTGTATAGATCTGTCAGCCCTGGAATCCCCATGCACTGCACATTCTAGCCCTGAAACTAGCCCATTTTATCAGCGCTAAGACAGTTTGATCAGGAGCGTGTGAGCAGCAAAAATGTGCAGTGCAGGAGGAGTGTGGAGAAAAAAAACAAACTAACCTAATGTCCTGATCACACTGACTGAGTTACTGTGTTTACACCACATCACACATCTGTAACTTTCACTCACATGCACCCTGTCTGCCCATGCAGCCGTATGGAGGGATTCCAAAAATATCAGGGAGGGAAGAAAGAAAAAAAATTAAAGATAGGCAAAACAAACAACAAAATATTAAGGAAGGAAAAAGGTGTGAATTATTTGGGGGGGAAAGGATGGAGGAAAAGTATGGAAAGAAAGAAGAAAAGAAAGACAGGAGGAAAAAGAAAAAGGGTGGAATGATTAGAAAGAAAGAAAGAAAGAAAGAAAGAAAGAAAGAAAGAAAGAAAGAAAGAAAGAAAGAAAGAAAATGAGTGAAATAAAGAAAAGGTTTGGAAAGAGAGAAAGAAAATACCTTCATACCTTTATTTCATGCTTTTTCTCTTTTTTTACTTTTTTGTCACTTTCTTTCTTTCTTTCTTTCTTTCTTTCTCTCTCCATCTGTCTTTCTTGCATGTGTTATTTTCTCAATTGATTGTTTCTTATTGTATGTTTCTTTCTATTTTTGATCTCCTTTTCATTGTCTCTCACTCTTGATTCTTTCTGTTTTGTCTCTTTCTTTTCTTTCTATCTTTTTCTCAATTCCACACTCACATTTTCTCTTTTTTGTTTTTTATTTTTCTTTCTTTCCTTTTTTTATGTGCTCTCTTTCTTTTTTCATTTTCTTTCTTTTCCTTTTTTTGGTTGGTTTGCTTGGTTAAAAAAATATTTGTTTTTTTTTTCTGTTTCACTGTATTTTTCTTTCTTGACATTCATTTTCTTTCTTTCTTTCTTTCTTTCTTTCTTTCTTTCTTTCTTTCTTCTCTCTTTCTCTCCATTTCCATCTTTATTTCTTTTTCACTCACTTTCTCTCTCACTACAGTATGAAAACACACAGTTCCTCTTTCACCCAATACACTGAACTATCAAAGGAATGAGACAAATATTGACTTCAGCTGACCCTCAGCCATCACTCCACCTCTCTGTCCCTCCCTCCCTCCCTCTCTCTCTCTTTCCATTTCTTTCTCAGTTGTGTATAATGTAGTGTAGTGTAACTGTAATGTAGTATAATGTAGTGTAGTATAGTGTAATTGTAATGTAGTTCAATTCAATTCAGTTTTATTTGTATAGGGCTTTTAACATTGGACATTGTCACAAAGCAGCTTTACAGAAGTAAATAGATTCAAATGAATTTAGACCAAAATAAACTGTAAATATGTGAATTTATCCCTAATGAGCAAGTCAGCGGCAATGTGGCAAGGAAAAACTCCCCAAGATGATATGAGGAAGAAACCTTAAGAGGAACCAGACTCAAAAGGGAGTCCATCCTAATCTGGGTGATAATGGATACTGCATTTATAAATAAATGCCTTCTATAATCGTGTACTGTATGGACAAATAGTGCAATTATGCAACCAGTAAATTCATCACACTTTTCACACAAAGTCTGGTTTGTTAAATCTATGCACTGTCCATTGATGGAGTCCTGAGTACAAAGCTGCTCGTTGCAACTGCAGCCCCAAAGCCACCACAGCAATCGCAGTCCCAAGCCATTACATTACAGCTCCCCATATAAGATCCCCAAGCCATCTCCACAGCCCCCAAGTGGCACCATCCCCAGCAATCCCACTGATCTTCAGGCCGTCCATGTGGGGCCACCCCCAGCAGCAGCGAGCAAATTCAACCGATGAGAACTTCAACCAGAAGTAGGGCATCAGGATGGATCAGGCAGGTCCGGGGAGCAGAAGGGGTCAGGGTGACTGGTATCTCAGGAGTAGCATGTGTAGCTCGGCAGAGACAGAGGAAGAGATTGTTAGGCAAGCTTTTGTCCTCTAATGGTTAAACACAATGTACTTTGCATGCAGAGTGCAAGCAGGGACTCCGGCAAGACTAGCTATGACAGCATAACAAAAAGGGAGA
>CM074945.1:11779786-11789786 GCA_037577455.1 Pangasius macronema | reverse complement strand
TACTGCTGAATGTTGAATTCTCTATTCTGATTGGTCAGAAGGTGTTGATTAATTTTCTCTAACAGCAGCAGCTCTGACAGTAGTCCAGCTACAAATCAGAACTGTTGATGTGGTAATGTTGCAGGTAATTTTTTCAACAATTATGGAAGGAGTCACCAGCGTCAGAGTTTTATCACTTGAGGTTTTCCGACATCTTTAGTACAGAGAAGTGGTTTCACTGTAACCGCTTTGTTTGTTTTAGTTTAATAACATCAAAAGAGAGAAAAAAAAGAGAGGCTGGTGAAGGAATGACTGTTTATCATTATGATAACGTACGTGAGAACAGGAACTAACTTGTTTGATGAATGTTCCACAATATTGAAGGAAGCTCTAAACAGATTTTTAAAAATGGATGACGTATAGATGCAGAGTAGGTCCCTCCATCCTTCCTCTCTCACACAGTCACATTAAATGAGTGTGTTAAATGAAGAGCTTATCTTTAACTGCAGTTTTATGGCAGAGGTGTGCGCGCACACACACACACACACACACACACACACAGTTTAAGTATTCTTTGCATGTGCACTCCCACAGTATAAATATTTCATAGTCAGTAATCTGGTAGTGCTGTTATGGTCAGTAGTGCTTTTTCACATCCAAACACATCACAGCAAAGCACAAAGCAAGCAACAAATCACATACACACACACACACACACACACACACACACACACACACACACACACACACACACTGCACTCTTTTTTTTCACAGCTCTATATGTACTGCATGGTGGCTATGAGTACATAACAGCAAATGCACTCATGTGACTCGAATTTCCTTTCCAGTGGCATTTAAACAAAAAGATAGATGAACATGTCATAAACTGCAGCTGTAAGTTAAGTAATTTACTTTAAGGTGCATTAAAAGTACTAGACCATTAGCCTTTGCTCAGTCTAGTTATGAGAGTACATCACTTAACAGGTCAAAGAAGGAGACGAGGTACCAGGTGGGAAATAAATTTTAACTGTGGAAACTGTGAGGTGTCCAAGACTTTCTCTATCCTCTCTCTTAGTTTTTGGGCTCCACTTTTATGTTTCTAATCCAAGGACACCCTAATGTTTTTTGGCTGCTCTGCTGTTCAATTAAGCACAATGACTTAATTGGACTCCATTAGCCACTTCTATATCACGTGATCAAATTAGACACAGCCTATTGGATATAATGAGCATTTCCCCAAAGCTGGGAAAAAGTTTCAGTTGAAAGTCAAGCTGTAATGCCATTTGTACAAGCGTTTACAAAGGAAATGTGGTGTTCATAAAAAATCCTGTAAATTCAGAAAAACATTCTTATCCTACTCGTGCTCCTGAGTGTGTGTAAATTTACATATAAGAAGACTAACTAATATAAACCTTGATTTTACTGACTTCAAATCATATCATTAGCATGGATCATCTGGAATATACTGTCAAGTTTAAATTGCTTATTGTTATTACATTTACAGTGTTTAGCAGATACACTTATCCAGAGCAACTTATAGAAGAATGTTGGAGTCTCTATCAAAAACACTTCCTCATGCTAGTTCATCCAGAACATTTAGTGAAAACCTGTCATTTTATTTTACTGGCATTAATTAAAGAATAGAAAAAAATAAAGAAAGCGAGCCAACATAAACCCATAAATTAAGACAAATAAAACTAATCAGAGTTGCATAGTTAAAAGCAATTATAACACACTCGAACACTCACTTTAACACACTGTAACACTCACTGTAACATTTACTCCAACACTACTGTTACACTATATGATGTGGTATCACTCACTGTAACATTCACTGTAACATTTATTTCTAATACTTACTGTTACACTGTAACGTGGTATCACTCACTGGAACCCTATAACACACTGTGCAAACTGTAATGTACTGTAACACACTGTAGCACACCAACATACTGTAACACTCTCCATAATACTCTCTGTAACAGACTAACAATCACTGTAACACACTAAGGCTCACTGTAACACTGTAGCACACTATAACATTTACTGTAACTCAGTGTAACCCACTAACAGACTGCAGCACTGTAACACTCACCAGAACCCTATAACACACAGTGTCACACTGTAACACTCACTGTAACACTGTAATGCATGCTAACACTCACTGGAAACCTATAACACACAGTAACACACTGTAACAGTCATTGTAACACTGTAACACATGCTATCACTCACTGGAAACCTATAACACACTGTAAGACATTGTAACACTCACTATAACATGCTATCACTCACTGGAAATATATAACACAATATAACACATTGTAACACTCAGTGTAACACAAGTGGTTACAAGTGGTTAATATTTTTGTGTTGTTGCTCATCTGGTTATTGCTCAGACAGTGATGTATCATATGAGCACCCTGTGTGTGTGTGTGTGAGAGAGAGAGAGAGAGAGAGAGAGAGAGAGAGAGAGTGTATGGTGCTTGCGTACGCCCATTCTGAGACAACACCCCCTGAACTGTCCAACGTCACATCATCTTTTCACAAGGACAAAAAGTAAAAACAGCACGCCCCCACTCCGGGGAGTGTGTGTGTGTGTGTGTGTGTGTGTGTGTGTAGGCTGTGTGTAGGCTGTGTGTTGACAGAGGAAGGCGACAGAGAGAGAGAGGGGAGAAAGGGGGGAGAGAGAGAGAGAGAGAGACAGAGAGACAGAGAGAGTGAGAGAGAAGTTGGTGAGCCACTTCGGGAAAAGTCGCTCGCGGAGCTTTAATGTGGAAGCACGCGCCGGAGTTCAAAGGCTAGAGCGCGAGAGGCAGAAATGAGGACAGGGTCCACGTGCAGGTGAGTTTGGTGACTTTAGCGCGCACTGCTGTGTAGTTAATTTTTATGAGCAACCAGCTCGTTAACCAGAACGCAGCAGGTCTGACGCGTGCGTGCGTTTTTATGTTTCCGCCTGCACTTTTCTTTCTCCCTTTTCTTAATCTTTTGTTTTATGGGTCTATATTCCATCCTCTTCTCCGTTATCTTTAAACTTTTTCGGGCAAGTTCTGGGTTTCTGAGTCCATGCTCTCTCTCTCTCTCTCTCTCTCTCTCTCTCTCTCTCTCTCTCCCTCCCCGCCATCACGCACTCTTCTCGGGATCGTTGAAGTTCGTGGAGGTGGATTTGGAAAACCAGTAAAGGAGAGAGGGTGGAAAAACGCGCGCGCGGTGCTAATGTCCCACTGAGACGTGTGCTCCGTTTTTTTACGAGGGTTGGAAGGGGGAGAGTGCTGACTTGAGGCTCGCGCGAGGGGCTCGCGGGTTTCCGCGGTAATTACGGGCTCGCGCTGAGCTGTGCCGAGGCTCGCGAGTAAAGCAGGGATGTGTGTGAGAGTGAGAGAGAGAGAGAGGGGTTTGTGGCAGCACGCGGAATGTAGTATGCTGTCATTATTGACCAAGAACATGACCGCTGATGGACACACACACACACACCACATTTACACATCACAATTACACATGTGCTGAGAGACAGGAGTGATTGATTCTTTTTCATCCAAAGTGTGTGTGTGTGTGTGTGTGTGTGTGTGTGTGTGTGTGTGTGTGTGTGGTATGGTTTGTGGCAGCACACAGAATGCAGTGCTGTCACTATATACTGTTATTATTGACCTGGCACAACCACTGTTGGGCCCGCACACACACACACACACACACACACACACACACACACACACAGAGAGAGACAGGAGTGATTATCGGGATAGACAATCACAGATAAATCCAGAATGTGTATGTGTCTTCAGTTGTGAGAAGATAAGCGTCCTATCATCTGGGACCAATAGGACAATACACACTCTCACTGAAGCACACACAAACAGCACATTAGTTAATTAACAAGCCTTTCGGATAAAATGTGTTAGAGTGTTTTACTGTATTCCAGGTGTGTGTGTGTGTGTGTGTGTGTGTGTGTGTGTGTGTGTTGGACCAATAATGAGAAGCATGTGTGCTACTTTGTAAACACAATTACTGTGATTGGACATAAGAATTAACACACATTGGCGGATCTGTTCATGTGTCGTCACAGACATGTCACATTCAGTTGTGTTAAGACAAAACAGTAGTGTTTTGTTGTGTGTTAGGACTAAAAATGTTCAGTTGTTGGTTTAAAAATGTGAAGGAGTGAAAAATGTGTAATTTGTTAGGACTGGAGATAAATTGTTCAGTTGTGTGTTAGGATGAAAAATGTTCAGTTGTGTATTTAAAAAAATGTGAAGGAGTGAAAAATTTAGTTGTTTGTTAGGACTGGAGTCATGTAAAAAGTGTCCAGTGGTGTGTTAGTATTAAGACATGTATGATATTAAAAAGTTGTGTGTTAGGACTAAAGTTAAAGAGTTTAGTTGTGTCTTCAGTCTAAAAAGTGTTCAGTTGTGTGTTATACAGTGGATATAAAAGGTCTACACACCCCTGTAAAAATGTCAGGTTTTTGTAATGTGCAAAAATGAAACCAAGATAAATCATGTCAGACATTTTTCCTCCCTCAATGTGAAATTACATCATGGAAAAAAAGTAAGTGAAAAACAATAAGAAACATTTTAGGGAAAAATAGGAAAAATAAAAAGGTTACAGTAACCTGGCTGCATAGGTGTGCACACCCTTTTATAATTGGGGGGTGTGGCTGTGTTCAGAATGAACCAATTACATTCACTTTAATGTCCAAAAGCTGTCATCAATGAAATTATTCTAATTGACCCCAAATAAAGACCAGCTGTTTCTGTAGGATTTTCTTCACATTCACAGCATTTGGCAGATGCCCTTATCCAGAGGGTAATCTCATTTATACAACTGAGCAGTTGAGGGTTAAAGGCCTTGCTCAAGGGCCCAGCAGTGGCAGCTTGAACTCATGACCTTCCGATCAGTAGCCCAACAGCTTAACCACTGAGCTACCACTGCTTCTTGGATTCATCTGACTGCTGAAGTGATGGTCTGCAAAGAGCTTACAAAGCATGCATGGTATCTCACTTGTTGAAAGGTATCGATCAGGAGAGGGGTGTAAAAAAAATTCCAAAACATTAGATGTACTGTGGAACGCTGTGAAGGCCATCATCAACAAGTGGAGAAAATGGAGCAACACAGTGACGTTAGCAAAAACAGGACGTCCCTCTAAAATTTACAAAAGGACAAGACAAAAATTTACCAGGGAGGCTGCCAGGAGGCCTATGGCAACAATAAAGGAGCTGCAGGAATATCTGACAAGTTCTGATTACACTCTGCATGTGACAACAATCTCTCATATTCATGTCTGGGCTGTGGGGTAGGGTGGCTAGATGGAAGCCCTTTCTCACAAAAAAAAAAAAAAAATCCGAGCTTAACTAAATCACCCCAAACCATGTGGCAAAATGAGGCTAATTCCAAAAGGTTTAATGATTCCATAATTCCAGAAGGTATGTTTGGTGCAAAAAATAGCACATCATGAAAAGAACACCATACCCAAGGTGAAGCATGGTGGTGGCAGCATCATGCTTTAGGGCTGCTTTTCTTCAGCCAGAACCAAGGGTTTTATCAAGGTGGCGGGAATCATGAATAGCTACAAATACCAGTCGATTTTAGTGCAAAACATTCAGGTGTCTGCTAGTAAGCTGAACATGAAACAGAAACTTTCAGCATGACAATGACCCAAAGCATACATCAAAATCAATAAAAGGAATAGCTTTCCTAATTGAAGATCAGTGTTTCTGAATGACCTAGCCAGAGCCCAGACCTGAATCCAGCTAAAAATCTGTAGGGTGACCTGATGTGGGCTGTGCACAGGAGATGCCCTTACAATTTGATGGATCTAGAATGTTTTTGCAAGAAAGAGTGGGAAAATATTGCCAAGTCAAGATGTACCATGCTGATAGACTGTTACCCAAAATGACTGAGTGCTGTAATAAAATCAAAAGGTGCTTCAACTAAGTATTAGCTTAGGGATGTGCATACTTATGCAACTGAGTTATTGTAAGTTTCCCTAAAAAAGTTTCTGATTGTTTTTCACTTTATTTGTATACTTTCACATAAAGGTGGGAAAATATCTGGCATGATTATTCTTCTTTTATTCTTTTCATTCTTTTACTTCACAGGAACCTGCCATTTTAACAGGGGTGTGTATACTAAGCGCTCAGATTCAGTGAAATGTGAACTGAAGATGCAGATGGCATTTTTTTCCTTGCTATAAAATGTAATCCACTGTAACATAAAAAAATGAAAAGACTTTTAATGAAAAATAAAAAGTCTAATATGATGATACAAATATAAATGAGAAAAGGGTGAGCATTGAACTAAATTTAATGGGAGTATGAATAGTCCTTTTTGTAATTAAACACTGCAGATTTGATTTAATTTAACAAAATGGCTTCCACATTCATTATTCAGCAGCTTACAGAATAGCACTTGATCCAGCACATCTTATTATTTTACCTTTTATATATCATGCTCAAATACTTGTGTCCACAACTTAATGAAGCTGTGAGATATTAAATCAAGTAACATGTGTGGGATGTAAGATATTTTATCACACTTTTAATTCACTATTTTAACTTGTCAAATTAATAAAATAAAGCTTTTATTTCTGTTAATTCGATGATTGGGAGGATAAGCTGATTGTGTTATTTAGGCTGATAGATTGTCTTTGCACAGTTACAATTTATACCCTTTAAAATTCACGTTCCTGTAATGTTTTTTTTTTACAGTTGAATCTGCTCTTATTTGTGTTTTTTATTCACTGTGTCTCAGTGTGTATGTGTGTGTGTGTTTTGATCATCTTTGTGCAGGTGGTGTGTGTTATGGAGCACAGTGCTGAGCGCAGTGTGTGTGAGCGCAGTTGAAAAGGCCAACAAAACAGTAAGTAATGATGATTATAGAAAAATTAACTTATAAACTTTTTGCTGTCTGCTGTGCTCTGCAGAATGTTACTGCCCCCTGAACTAGTGAATCTGAACATCCCTTTCCGTTACTGTGACATTTAGTCCAATGACGTGATTTCTCTCTGTGTGTGTAATTTCAGTAGTGTGTAAGTTAAGTAGTGTGTGTGTAGGTGTATTTACCCTGGAGAGCATGTGCGTGCGTGTTTTTGTTTGCAGAAGGAATGGGTGAAATCTGTGTGTGAGTCAGGAAAGATTTGTATGTGTGTGTGTGTGTGTGTGTGTGTAGCTTCTGTGTCATCCATTATGTGACTCAGTCAGTTTCCTAACTTTTGTAATAAGTGTTACTATAACACGCACTCACAAACACACACAGACACGCACACTTCTACTTAACTTTATTGTGTCCTCTAGCCATGCCCTCTTAACTTTTTTTTTTTTTGCATTCAGTCACTAAATCTCTGTAACTTACTGAAAATCACTTGCTGTGTTGAATTTAGGGATAATCTCTCTCTCTCTCTCTCTCTCTCTCTGTTCATTTATATCTCTGTCTTATGTGAACTATCACAGACATTATTTTCAGTGGAATCGATGTATCACAGTTAACGGTTTAGTGTCTCAAACTTTCAGTGTGAAAACATTTCAGGGCAAAAAAACGTAATCTAAACATCAACATTGCTGAACAGTGCCATGGGAGTTTGCATCTTTAACCAGTAGCATGACTCTTTTAGCTGTGTTGACCTCTGAAGGGCCGGGGTTCTGACTAATTGTCCTACAGCTTGAGACCTTTTAAGGGCTTTACCACATAGACATTTTATTTTTTATGAAGTATCTGAGTATGTAGCAGGTACAGAGTTCCCAGGCTAAAGCTTCCTGGGATTAAATTTCAGTTATAGATCTAGTATTAATTATCCTTATTTAATATTTCTAGGTCTTCATTTCTTGGGCTAAAATCCTTATGCACTTCACTTTTTAAATGCTGGAAGCAATTTCTAATAAGGTCTTAGTAATAAAGTAGACAAAGATACTTGTTTTATTGTTTGCCACCTATAAGTTCCATAAGGTAGGACAAATTGTCAGATCAATTCTAGATCTGAGCATCCTGCTCTGATTATAAATGATCAGATATTTATCTGTCTTTAATTTGGTGTGGGTTTTTTATTACTGTTTAAATTTGGCAAGTTAAATATCTTATTAGCAACCATCTCTGACAGGTTAATGAGTAAGTTAGCCTTGTATTGTAATTGTTTTGAATTAATTTTGGAAATTTTAATTGCATTTGCAAAAATGGTAAAACCAGCTACAGCAAAAATGTCACCTTACAACAAAAAGAGTTACTTCTAGTTCTGTGACACATTGCTTTCAAATAGGAGTGAATTTGTAGTGTGACTACAGCTTTAGTCCATCTCTTTCCTCCTGCTCTCTCTCTCTCTCTCTCTCTCTCTCTCTCTCTCTCCCATGTCCTTTCTATTACTCTCACTTTTTCTGTCTCTCTGTGTAACACAATTTTTTCACCCTGAATGGAAAATTTTGTCTGATGAATCCATTCTTTCTGGCCAACCTTAAAAACTCTCCTCTCATTTTTTATGTATTATTAAATTAACCATAAAATAAATTCAGATTTCTGAGTCTCACAGTTTTGGCAGTCCAACGGCAGTGTGTGTCCCTGTGCCGACCCCATATTTAAACAACGCTGATCATGTTTTTTCCAATATGGGAAACATTTGTAATCACGTTTATAAATTATATTTCTGTTACAGAGATGATGTTCAGGGTCAGGTTCAGCTGAGAGGAACGAGTCAAAATAAAATTGCACTTGTACTCCTGCTACTGTGGTTTCCAGAGTCTTAGTTTTCTGGGCTGTGTTCCAAATGCCACTCTACCGCCACTGCCCCCGCCCACCCCCACCCACAAGGTTCCTACACTGGAGATTTATGTAGCACAGTAATACAGACCACATTCGATCACAAATGGTGCCTTCTCCACTAAATAAAGGTGGTGTTTGTTCAGGGAACCAAACTGCTTTTCTTAAGAATCAGCCTGAGTTTGAAAGCTGAACCATTTTGTCATCAGTTATAGGTGTATCCTAATGTATAAAAATAACAACTGTGAAGGGTTTACCAGGTTTTATTTTTGGCTTTAAGAACATTTTGTACAGTCCATAGACAATTATTTTAGCATCTACACACCACACACAATTATGCTCAACAGGAGAGATGCATGCTTTATTGCTTTTTTGAATTGTCTTTTGGAATTAATTCTGAACATGTAGCTGGTCTAGAGTTCCTAGACTCTGGGTTCTTGGCTTAGGGTACTGGAGTAAAGTTCCTGGACTAATGGTTCTTGGCTTAGCTTCCTGGATTAAAGCTTCTGGTTTAAATGCCCTTGGTGTAGGTTCCTAGGCTAAGACTGCCTGACTAAAGGCCATTGCCTTAGGTTCCTGGACTAAAGTTCCTGGACTAAAGATCCTTGGCTTAGGTTCCTGGACTAAAGCTTCTGGACTGAAGGTCCTTGGCTGAGATTCCTGGGCTAAAATCCTTGGACTAAAGGCTTTTGGCTTAGGTTCATGGTCTTAATGGTCTCTTCATGGTGTTAATGATCAGGATTAATATTTCTAGCCTTAAGCTCCTGGGGTAAAATTTTAGGGGAAATTATCTGGTTGTAACCCCTTCAACTTTCAGGAGCCATTTACCCCTTCAGCACTTCCGTAACTAGATACCTCTCCTGCCAGTTTTACTGTGACTACTGAATAATGCATGGTAATTACAAAACAGTATGTTTTTGACTGAGGATTCTAGTCCTACATTTCTTTGTTCTTACATTTATTAATTATCCTTACATAATATTTTGGGTTAAATTCGTGGGCATACATTCTTGAGCTTAGGTGTACAGTCCTAAATTCTCTGTTGGTGTTATGAAGTAAAGTACCTCTGAAGCTACTATGATCCATCAACATTGTGTAGGGATGCATCGATACCAGGTTTTAAGACAGTACAAGTACCTATACTTTCTCTGTAGCACTCACCGATACCGATACCAATATTTGTAGTTTCACAGCAGTACAATGAGAGAGATGATTTGAAGACAGCTTGTTTATTCAACTGTTTTGTTACAACTTACAACAGTTTTACTGTCAACAGCATCAA
>CM074945.1:11773707-11779686 GCA_037577455.1 Pangasius macronema | reverse complement strand
CTGCGTGAAGCCAGAAGATTATTTTTGTGACTTTTGGGCTAGAATTGGAAATTGTATTTTGTTAACTGACCAGTACTGAAAGGGTTTGTCCGAATGAAGCAGCGTGGTCTCTCAAAGGTATGTTTCCAAGTGTATGGCATCAGCTGCTGGAACACTGCTCAGCAATACAGATGCATGCTCATCTGTGATTTCATCAAACATGCTATCCAGACTGCTGCTGGGCTGGTTCTTGCAAGGCGTTCAGTAAGCAGTTTCTCCTGATCCTTGAGTCTGACTGCCTCTCTGGCAGACATTTTCTGTAGCTTCAGCATCACCATTTCTTTGGCCTCCTTGGCACTATTGGTGTTTGAGAAGAATCTATTCTTATATCTACAACAGGAAACACATTTGCTGAAAAACACATTTGCTGAGATGCACAGTAGACACAGTATGTCATATTATTAGTATTAGTAAATAACAATTACCTAAAAAGTAAAAGGTAAGAGAGAATTTAGTGAATCATATCTAAATAAGTAATATCAATAATACAGTAATAAATTATAATAATAAGCAGAAGAGGAAGAAACAACCATTAAAAATACACATTTGTCTTAATATGTTATAACGAAACTAAATGAATTACAGTGCACATATTAGACTATTTAGTTGCCTTGGATCTAGTATATTTGCAAAGCCCTCGTGGTCCTTGTCTTTACCTTTCGACAGTAATCTCTGTAAAACTGCGACAGCAGGAATTACATCCCAGGCTGACACATTTGAAGAGATCACCTGTCGAGTCAGTTCTTCAAATGGAGCTATGATGGTTAGTGTTTTCTCCAATAGATTCCATTGCTTAACACTGCTGCTATCAGGGGGATCATGTTTGGATGTTCCAAGGACACGTTTCTGCTCAGTTAGAGATTGCAGCATGTAGAACGTGCTATTCTAACAGGTTTGCATGTCTTGTTGCAGTCTTTTAATAGGTTGGATTAGTTGTAGCTGAAAGTCCTCTAAGTGGAAGTACACTAACGTCTAAAGTTCTCTAAGTGGAAGTACACTAACATTTAAAGTCGCCAATGCTTTACTATGACCCTCTGTCACAACCAGCTGGAGTGTGTGAGCGACACACGAAAGGCATGGCAGTCCAGCATCATCAGTCATTTTTATCATATTTTTGGCATTATCATGGAGCACAACGTGGACAGGAATTTTTGGAATGGCCCAAGTTTCAAGCATTTCCTCAAATTCACTCCCTATTGCCTGGCCTGTATGCGAGCCGTGAAACTGCTTTTCTTGCAGCACGGGCCGCTTGAGAGTGAAATCCCTGTCTATCCATTGCACAATAAAGCTGATGAGAGACATGGGGCACACACTACTAGTCCAAATATCAGTAGTAAAGCTGACTGCTGTTACGCCATGTTACAAACTGCTGTTTCTTTGTGTGGCAACGTCTGCACAATAAACGCTGTACGTACACTACTTTGTGTCGTTTTTGTATCAGAGCATTTTTACAAGTATGAATACCAGTTCATGAGCACTGTATTGGATCGATACCGATACCAGTATCTGTATCAATCCATCCCTACTTTATAGTACATGCTGTATCATGTTTAATGCGGTACACTTCCTGGTTTTAAGTTCTCAGGATAACAATCCTCGTTCAGCTTTTTTTCGTTCCATTCATGAAAATTACTTGAACTGATGTTCTTGGTTCCAGACCAACAGCAATTTAGTTTCAGAACTGAACTAATATTGCTGGTTTAGAATTGGCTCTATGTATTACGATCAGTTCCACTGAAGAGTTCCATAGTATGCACCAGCTCTGGAACCAGTACCAAAATCTTGTCCATGATTTCCATTCCAACTGGACACCAAACGTCATGCTTGGTAAATGTACAGAAAATCTGGCATTATATTTGCAATATAGCATTTCCATGTTTGTGGGTGTGATGTTAGCAACAGGTAGACTACAATGGAAGTACCAGGAACTGTAGCCTTGAGCTAAAATTCCTGGGATTAAATTCCTGGGTTAAAGTTTATGGGATAAGTCTCCTGCAGCCTGTTTCACCAGCTGAACATAAGTTCTGTTGTAGCTTAATTTGCTTAACTTGCTTAATTAGCTTAATTTGCTTATCATAGCTTAATCCATGAAATGGACTGCTAAAAAAATAACAGCTGCACTAAGTGACCTAGTTTCAATATATCCTTAAGTTATAGCTTAAAACATATATTTACTGGGTGACAGAAACAAAACTACTGGGTGATTCTGTTCAAAGTGAACAATGCTAGCATGCGTAAAAAGAGCATTAACACCTATAAATCCAGTTTGTTTTCTTAGTATACATGAGCATATCCTAATGTGCATAAGATTACAAATAGACTCCAAATTCATTACAAACATATGCTAGTTTAAAACTCCTGCCATTGTATGGTTTAGGACCAACTTTACACTGTGACATATGCTAGATCTTATTTTAAACTGGCCCCTGATCATATCCAGCTGAGAGAAACAGAGGAATAAGAGTGGCCGTTGTGTGCAAATGCGAAGCAGAAATGTGATGGTAGTTTTCCAAATCAGTGGAGATGGCCTGGGGCAACAGGACAGAAGAGTGCTAAATAGTGAACACTACAGGAGAGATGTGCCACATGGTAGTGAGAAAACAAACAGAGGAGCAGGAAATGTTATTTTTTGGATGTGCTGAGTTCCTGAGACAGGACAATGCCACACCTGATAGGAGGCAAGTTCCAGCACATTCCAGCTCATTACTCAGTCATTACTCACAGCTGTTTATTACCTACTGTAGTGCACACTACATGTTGTAATTGCCCCAGGCCATCTTTTTTTATTTCACAGGCATACAGATAGTAAGAGAGACAGACAGACAGATGTGGTCAGAACATGAAGGGTTTCTTTCACATTGTTTACTCTCTCTGTCACTCTGTTTGCTACAGGCGATTGGTCGACGCCCCCGACAGACAGATGGGGTGGGGCTAGAAGGTATATGGGGCCCATGGAGTGAGTGGGCAGCATGTTCTCAGAGCTGTGGAGTGGGCGTGACTGAGAGGCGCAGACAATGCATGCCATTGTCCCAAACCTGGAGTGGGCCGAGTTACCTGCCATCAGGTGTATCAAGCCACACCCCCTTACTCCCCCCCCACAGGCCTTATTACCCATCTTCATATCCTGGCAATGACAGAATTCATCCAGCCAATCAGAGTCCTGGATTACCTCTCTATCGAGACACACCTGAAGGAATAGGGCAAGACCTGCCCAATCATGCGCCTCCTCTCTACCGACCGGATTTCGCACCGCCCAATCAGCAGCCGATTTCAATTTACCGTTCTCCATCGTCTTCGTCCTTGCATGCATATGGCCAATCAGGGAGAGGATCCAGACGGCCAGCCAATGAGGGGACTGGAAGAGTAGGAGCAGGCGGGAGTAGGAGGTCAGTCTCCACCAATAGGGATCCAGTGTCTATAAGAAGGTGAGTGTGATTGGGTTAACTCTTTCTTTCTTTCTTACTTTCTTTCTGACATCTCTCTCTCTCTATCTCTCCCTCAGACCAATCCGTCCTGGTCAGTTTGGTTATGGCAGGGTTCCGTACTCACTCCCACTTCACCGCCAAAACCGGAACACACGAGATGCCCGTCTCCATGGAAACGCCACCGCTGAGCCACTGCAGGTCAAAGGCACTGCAGCTACACAGGAAGCGGAGAGCCAGCATGAAGAGAAAGACAAACAAACAGATGCAAAACCAAAGGAGAGACAGAAACAGAGACAGAGATCCATCACTAGGCGTGCCCCTCCGCCAGCCTCTGCCCCCTTCTCTTCACCTCTCCATAGGCCACGCCCACTTCCAGACACACCACTCTATGCTCCGCCACCTTATGTTCCACCCCCTGTGGTTCCAGTTCAGCACTACAGGTGCTCTGGGAAAGACAGAGAAATTCGGAAGTGCACTATAGAGGTAAGAGCACTAACAACTGACTTACAAACTATATTCGGGACAAAACTACACTGACACTAGAATCATTTTTGAAAAAATTAAGCAACATTCCGGTGCAACATTTAGATTGGAAAACTCACATTTATGATACTAATAGCACTTGACGGCAGAATTACTGAGTGTGTCTTGTTAAAGTTGAACACGTATGATTACATTTCTGCAGAATGGGGAAGTGAGAATGGACCTGAATTAGAAACACTGTCTAAGCAGATTAAAAGCTGTTCAGATTTCTCACACGCCTCTGCTCTGTTTATTTCTCCAAAAAATGTGGACTTTCTCCCATGTATCCTTGAGCATATCCACTTCCTGCGGTCTGGAGCAAAGCAACTCGTACAAGAGGCTCTCAAGTACTGAAGCGGACTAAGATTGAAATGCATTGAAAAAAAAAGATGATTTGGCCAAAGTGTTTGGAATTGCTGGAATAAATGAGCGTTATTGGGAGTGTACTCAGACGGCTGGAGCCTCGTGCACTACTGCAGTACCACCCTGTGCGCTCCGAGCTGGAAGAGTTTCACACATGTCTCAAATTGAAGCGAGGCAGCGTTTCATGCTTCAGAGATTGTTGGCAGGGTGCAGTAACACACACACATACTTATATACACACAGCGGCTACAGTATTTGGACAGTATTGAAAAAAAAGCAAAAAGTCTGAGAGCACTACTGCCTATACTGTCTGTATCTGTCTCTCTGTCTGCTTGTCTATATGTCTGTCTCTCTGTCAGTATGTCTGTATATCTGTTTGTCTGTATTGCTCTTTCTGTTTACCTCTCTGTCTGCTTATATGCCTATATGTATGTCTATTTGTCTTCCTGTAAAACTGTCTGCCTATTTGGCCACCTTTCTGTCTTCCTATATATTTATCTGACTATCCATTTTTCTGTCTTCCTATTTGTCTATCTGTCTATGTGCCTATTTGTCTAGCTGTCTTACATCTTCGTACATGCCTATCTGTCTGTCTGTCTATCTATGTGCCTATCTGTCTGCCTATATGCCTATCTGTCTATCTGTCTTTCTGTCTTAGTATCTATTTGTCTGTCTGTCTATGTGCCTGTTTATCTGTCTGTCTAACTGTCTTCATATACATCTATCTGTCTATCTGTCTGTCTTACTATATGCCCATCTATTTGTCTCTCTCTGTTTGGCTCTCTATATATCTATCTGTCTGTCTGCCTGTGTACCTATTTGTCTGTCTGACTTTCTGTCTTACTATCTATCTGTCTGTCTGTCTGTCTATCTGTCTATATACCTATCTGTCTGTCTGCCTATGCCTGTCTATCCGCCTGTCTGTCTATTTGTCTGCCTGCCTGTATGATTATCTATCCAGCTGTCTGTCTGTTAATCGTTACAGCTCTGTAGTCTGCGCTCCACACCCCGTAGTCACTAACCCTTGTTCGCTCTTCTGTGGAGAATGGGACAGAGCCAGACCGTCCTGTTGCCTGGTTTCAACTCTTATTAATGAAGAATACAGTATGTGAAATGGAGACGGGTCTTTAGCTGTGTGAGGTGGTGGTTAGGTCGTGTATACTCAGACTGTACAGAAGCCCAGCTGGGCCATTTCTCTTCTGAGCTCACTTTGTTCTTACTTTTTTCCCCATGTTTTCAACCCTGTAGCTCTTTCATGTAAAACTCCTTTCATTTAATATCATTTTTTCCGTTCAGTTCTGCCAAAGTCACAGACCTGATAATTACGTATTATTCCTGTAATCAGTTGTGATAATTTATACATGACTTACATTTTTTCCCCACAGAATTTTGCTCTTTGACATGAATTGGAAAGGGTCAGTTTTTTTTTTCTGTCTATACATCACATTTATCTTGTCACTTTTGCTACCCATTTATTAAGGTATTTCTAGTAGTTGTCCTAGTCCAGAAATTATGGCAGTTAAATACTGAAATTGGCATTATTATAGTAAATTAGCTATATTATAGCTGTTGTAAATAATGCCATAAAAACCACTAGTAAAATGGCATGAGATTACCCATAGCTGTGTGT
>CM074945.1:11753707-11771207 GCA_037577455.1 Pangasius macronema | reverse complement strand
GTGTTCAGTTCAGAGCAGGTGTGTGTGAGCAGCAGGTGTCAGAGTAGTATGCCACCTGTGTTAGCAAGCAGGATTACCTAGCAATCATCAACTTCATAATTATGGGCACCCTTTAATGAATACTAAATAGATGTTAAAAAAAAAAAAAAAATATATATATATATATATATATATATATATATATATATATATAATAAAATGTCATTGTGTTACCAGTGTTTAGAAGGTTACCATGACAACAGGGCATATGGCTGTGTCACAAACCAAATACTACTGTATTAAATCATTTGTCCAAATAAAACTAAGGTTACCGTGACAACAGACCATACGGTCATGTCACAGATGGTATATTAGTGTACTGTAAATAAAATGTCATCGTTGTTACTGTTGTTAGCTAGACAGCTGAAATGGTTGTGGTACCTACACTAGCTGTGCCAAACATCGTTAGCTTTGATTATGTACTATTTAGCCCACTATTTAGTGTGAAATTTTACAGTTTGGGATGCAGCCACAGGGAGAAACTTCAGTGTGACGGCTAAACATTTAGCTAGCCCACAACACTGCTTGCTAAACAGAAGATTGTGTGTGTGTGTGTGTTTTCCAAACCGCACACTACTTTACTAAATAGTGTGCAAAATAATAAGACACCACATTGTACCATGGCTGGCTTACCACATTATGAATTGCAGTGGTATGTGGTTTGGGACGCAGCCTTGAAGAGAATTTAGTACACACACTTGCAGTATATACTGTGGTACAATATTTAATATTCAAATCAGAAATTTGTATATAATTTGTATGAAAGTAGCATAAGCTCATGCATTCAGTTTATCACCCTTTCTGCCACTGGTTCAATGTATTTCTTTTTTATTAAGTCTGTCTTTATCTATGAGTCCTTGGAGACATCTTCCTGCCTGTCTGAATGTGCGTGTGTGTGTGCGCGTGTGTGTGTGTGTGTGTTTGTGTGTTTTTGTGTGTGTGTGTCTGAGCGTGTGTGTGTGTGTGTGTGTGTGTGTGTGTGTGCACGATTTCCATTCTGAAACATTCCTGCCTTCATCTGCTGTATTTCACATTCTTGGCTCTTTCTTGCTTTTCTGAACTTTTGACTCAAACCTCAGTCTCTTCCACCTGTCACTTGTTCTCCATCGGCCTCTCCCTCTCTCTCTCTCTCTCTGTCTCTCTCTCTCTTTCTCTCTCAGTCTGTATCCGGCAAGAAATTTACACAGAGTGTGTGTTTACAGGTTTAATGTTACTTCCATATGGCAACTAAAACACCACTTATACTGTGCAGCATACTGTAACTAAATGTCTGTCTGTCTGTTTCTCTCTCTCTCTTTCTCTCTCTCCATCTGTTTGTCTCTCTCTCTCTCTTTGTATCTGTGTTTCTCTTTGTCACTCTGTTTCTCTTTCTGTCTGTCTCAGTCTATCTCTCTGTATCTCTCCATTTGTCTGTCTTTATATCTCTCTCCCTTTCTCTCTTTTTTCTCTCTTTCTGTCTCTCTCTGTCTTTCTCTCTTTGTATCTCATTCTGTCTGTGTTTCTGTATCTGTTGTTTTCTGTCTCCCTCTCTGTCTGTTATTTTCTCTATCTCTCTCTTTATCTGTATGCTTCCCTCGCTCTGTCCCTCACTGTATGCTTCTGTATGCTTCCCTCACTTTCTGTCTGTCATTGCCTCTCTCTCTCAATCTCTCTGTCTCTCATTCTTTCTCTGTCTCTTTTTCTCCCCTTTCACCCCATTTTTTTCTCCTACTGTATTTTATCACTCACTTCTCTCTCTCTCTCTCTCTCTCTCTCTCTCTCTCTGTTTAGTTCAGGATCGCTGTGCAACTCTTCTAGCAGTGCATTTATCATATAAAATGTATCATTTTTATAATAAAATTTATATACAAAATTTTATCCCCAAATAATGTCACTGCAGTGGAAACAGTTTAAGCACTATTGTCAGAGCTGTAGTTATAGAAAATAAATCAACACCTTCTGACCAATCAGAGTCCAGAATTCTGCAGTGCTGTGGTCTAATAATCATAAATTGATGCATTTCTGTGATCACTTATTCCACAATTTTCTGTCCACAGGCGTGTCCCGGGTTCCAGGTGGACCCCCGAGCCGAGCAGTGCTCTGTATTCAACAGTAAAGAGTTCATGGGCCGCATTTACGACTGGGAGCCTTTTACTGAAGGTGAGACTGAAAACAGAGAGACAGACAGACAGAGGAAGAGAGAGAAAGAGAGAGAGAGAGAGGCTGAATAAGAAAGAATTTCAGAATGAATTACAGATGATAAAGAGGGAGGATGTACCATTCTCTCTCTCTCTCTCTCTCTCTCTCTCTCTCTCTCTCTCTCACACACACACACACACTCACACACACACACACACACACACACACACACACACACACACGCACACACACAAAGCGGTCAGGAAATTAACAACAGTGGGACAGACAGAGTGAGATGTTGAGACGACGGGTCCCATAGCCGTGACAACGAGCTGAAAGATGGCTGAAGGCTTGTTGGATGGTTAAAAAGAGATAAAAGGAAACAAGGATAGAAAGAGGAAATGAAGACTCAAGAGAACGTGGAGATGAGATACCTCTCTGTCCATTCTTTTTCCACATTTTTGGGATTTTTAGTTTCTTACATATATTTCCTTTTTGTTAGTTTGTTATTTTTTTTTCTTTCAACACAGCATATATAGTGCATATGTCCATCCATCTGTCCATCTTATGTTGCTCACCCATCCATTCATCTACCATTCCATTCAGTTTATTCATGCATCTATCAATCCCTTCATTTGTACTTTCATTCGTCCACCCACTCTATCTATCTGTAGTTCCACTTCATCTTGACATCCATCAATCCATCTATCCATCGACCGTTCTTTCCATCTATCCATCATTTGTTACTTCATTCATTCATTCATTCATTCATTCATTCATCCATCCATCTATCAATCCTTATTACCATCTATCTATCATGTGTTGCTCCATCCCTCCCTCTATCCATCCTTCTTATCATCTATCCATCATATGTTGCTAGAATCATTCATTAATTCATCCATCCATCCATCCATCCATCCATCCTTTTTACCATATATCCATCGTGTTTTGCTTCATTAATCCATCCATTTATCATTCATTCTTCTTATCATCTATCCATCATGTGTTGCTCCATTCATTCATCCATCCATCAATACATTTCTCTACCTTTCCATCCATCTCTATCATTCCTACTATCTATCTATCATGTGTTGCTCCATCCAGCAATTCCTCTACCTCTCTATCCATCCTTTCATCCAGCCACCCATTTATTCATGTGTACCTTCCATCCAATCCATCTTGCCATCCTTCCATCCATGTACCCATCCATCCATCCATCTGCAGATCTACCCAGTCCATCTTGCTGTACATTTTTGTTTTTTTATTTTTTCTTTCATCATCACATACACGTGTGTTTCACATTTTCCTGTAATGAGATGTTTATTTAACATTTATCAAATGAGTCTCGAGTTTCAGCGCTTTGTAAAGCCTTTTTTCCAGACCTCACTCTTGAGGACAGAGGCGTTTGTTTACGCTTTGTTTATATGTTTCTCAGTAACATGACCAGCTTCAAGAGCGAGAAAAAAAGAAGCTTGTGAGGGAATGACTGTTTATAGTTGCAATAATGTATTAAATGTATATAAATGTTTTAAATGGAACTATAAACACATAAACAGGACATGCTGTTAGACTTCATGTGCTCGTTTTTGTCTGAGCTTCATCTGAATGGTGAATCTTACAGCCTTTTTCCATCCTGTCATTTGATAAGGAATATAGTGCACTTGTATTTTGGACTCTGCATGAGGTGCTTTCCTGGGGTGACTCATCACTATTTATATTACAGATAGTAAAAGTATGAACTGGTTCACTACTTTATAGTCTTCTGTCCACTGGCTAAGAGCATGTCTTTAGATTTTATAGCAATATACATGTAGAATTTATTTTAAAAAAGCCCACAATTTATCTTCTCATCCTCTCATTGTAAGTAATAATGATAATATGCATTAAAACATCTGAATCAATCATCACCATAATTTATCCCATAACAAGCGAAATCTATCAGACAAACAAAAAGTTAACCTAGCACAAACAAAAGCTAACTGAGGTTAATCTAGTGAGGAGAAACTGACCTAGTGAGTGAGCAAGTGAACACTGATCTTGAGCTAATCTAAAGCTAATCTAGCCAGCAAAAGCTAACACAGTGAGTGAAAGCTAGCTAGTGAGAGAAAGTTAACCTAGTAGGTGAAAGCTAGTTAGAGACTGAAAGCTAAGCTTGGAGAGAAAAGCTGACCTGGTGAGTGAAAGCTAGCTTTGCAAAGTGAAAGCTTACTTGGTGAGTGAAAGCTAACCTAGAGATTCAAACTGGCTAGCAAGTGAAATCTAGCAAACATAGCCTATTACGGTTACGGTTAATGTATGTGGCTGTTGAAAATTTGTGATTCCCACAGGTGGATTCTCAGGTAGAAGTCTGTCAATCTAGTGTGCTCATTAGAATAGTAGGCCACGCCCAGCAGAACAGTTGTGATCAGTCTCATCAGTGATTTTAGCTGTGTTTTATTTGAGCAGGTCCATTTGTTTTTCATTCAGACTTTGTTGGACAGGTAATATAAGACTCACATTTGGAATAATACAAACATATTTAAGATTTCACCTTGAAAGTACAAAGAACTACACAGGAAGTGAAAATAATGCTTAGTCTAGTTATGACAAGTTGGCAGTAGTCCCCTTTTCGGTCAAGTGACATCAATAAAAAGCCATCAGACTGTAATATATAATGCAGCATTATTTCACGCAATGAGGTTTCATTTTCATTGAGAGTTCAAAAGGTGTAAGCATTAGACTTCAAAATAGCACCACTAGCCATGTGTTTCTTTTAGAAAAAAGCCATTTGGAGAGATTTGGTCACTGAATATGGTCTGATACATAAACTCTGATTAAAAGATGAGACAAACAATCATTATTAATCATTCCTGCTTTTTATAATTCTTCCGGTATTGGATTATTATTTATTCTTATTTTTGAAGGTTTTAAACTAACACTCCCTGAAGTAGACAGAAGTGTGAGTTTGTTGAGGATTTCGAAGAAGAACAATCACCTTTCATTTCAGACACCAAATGATGGTAGAACCTCATCAAGTAATCCGGCACAACGTGTCATTGGTTTTTCTTTTAACTTCACACATATCCAGCACTTCTATCCGATCTGGATCCCAGATGCAGTCTTCCTCCAGGCCGCTTGGCACCATGCCGCAGTTCGGTGGCACCCATGCCGTGTCGTATCCATGCCTATGCCAAGATTTCTGAAGAGGATGGCCCTGCCTGTCGATTTTCTTCACTTTCCCAACTCGTACCTTCAGCACCATGATGGCCAGTCTCTCCTCGGGCCCAGGATTCAGAGGGTAGCGCTTGGCTTTTTCCATACTTCTGCTCACGTAGACACCAGGCCCCAGCATCCCATCAGAGGACCGTCTGAAACCATGACGCTTAATCTTCTGCGCAGCTTCCAGCGTTGTACCATGGTACATGATGTAGGATTTTCGCCCTCCATGTTCCACCATGGACCTAAGGCCTCTCCCGAAATCTTCATCCATGGAAAATTCACCTGAAGACAAATATAATAATTTAAGGTCCAAATTCTGTTCTACTTATGTGTGATTTAATGGATGTCGCATGACCCAGGCTGTAGTAATACACTTGTACTATGGTGTCAAAATTCCCAATGCTATCATTAATCTTAATCCCAAATAATGATTAATACTATATTATTATTATTGATGGAAATGGTGCCAAAAGCCTTTTCCCAAGCAAGCTGAGCCTGTTTTACCATGGAAAAGACATATATCATCTTATTCCATGGATCATTTTAACTTGAAGCCATTAGAGATTAAAAGGAAAATTCCCAGGGCTTCTACATGATGCTGCTATTTTTCAGTAAACACACTAAACATGATAAACAGCATTAGAGTTCGAAGTTCAAAACCGCATTCAGATCAGGTTGTTTAATATGTTCCTGGCTTTCGTCCCACAGAAGTTTTCGTTTTGACAGAATGTGTCTTTTACATTTAAAATCCTCCATCAGGTTATGTTTGAGGAAGCATACTGAACTCGATCTCAGAATTCAGGTTTAAAAACAGGATAAATATAGAGTGCAGCATCCATTTCAAAACCACACTAAATATAAGTCTACTAAACATAACTACATTCTGTTTTCTGTTTTACACGGTCACAGTACCAAAAGACAAAATATACAATCCAATAGAAAAGCAAGAGAGAAAGAGTGGGGTTACTTACCAGTTGGTCATTTAACATTAAATGTTAAAGTCGCACAGTCTGTGTCTCACTCTGAGAAGTACTTTCACTTTCATTCAGACTTCTTAAAAAAGAAAGCACACCTGTGCTGTTTCAGCTGCATGACAGTTACACAACATTTTATTGCCCTGTTGTGCATATGAGGAAAGTGTGATAGCCTGATAATATTGTGCCAGCTATTTGATAGCTTTTATACACTTTTCTGGCCACAAGTTTCAGGATCTTGTCAGAAGGTTGAGTAGTACAGAGGCAAAAAACAGGTTTATATTAAAGTGCTCTTTCTAATATATTGTTGTTTCTATAGTAACTATTTGTTCACTGGAAGTGTTTGTAAGGAGACTTTTTTTAACATTTACAGAAGGAGTCTCCAGTGTAATTTCATCATTGATGTCACATTGTATCATACAAACATACAAACATATTTCAAATTTCACACTTTTTCATACCAATTATTTCACCTTATTACATAGGTAGTATAAATAATGCTGACTTTAATCATGAAAGATTAACAGTAGTCCCATTTTCATTCAGGTGACATCAACCATAATTCTTCAGACCTGTTCATAATGTAAGATGCACTCATGAATTTGTTTTCATTTGGAGTTCAAAATGTGTAAACATAAGGCTTCAGAATAGAGCCATTAACCATAGGTTTCTTGTAGGAAACAAATTTAAAGGGATGTCATTGCCATTTTCTCAAAAAGAAAAAAAAAACATCTCATAATTCTGTTTGTACTTAACTGGAAAAAAATACAAAACTGTCACACATTTTTTCTTCAGGCACTTGGATTTAAACAACATACAAACAAGCAGGATTAGATATTTCCTCATTTCCAGGAAGAACCATCACTTTTCATTTCATAATAATTCTGTTTCAGAAGGCGTAGATCCTTGCTAGATAATCCGGCACATCAGGTCATCATAGTTATCTTTCAACCTCTCACACACACAGCACTTCTATTCTATTTGGATCCCAGATGCAGTGTTCCTCCAGGCCGCTTTGCACCATGCCGCAGTTCGGTGGCACCCATGTCGTGTCATTTCCATCCCTCCGACGAAATAAGGCCTCTCTCAAAATCATGGTCCATGGAAAATTTACCTGAAAACAAATTTTCAAGTTTGAGCTTGTTTTATGATGGAAAACTAATATAATATGTTATTTCATGGATCATTTCAATTAAAATATTTAAAAGATAGGGTTGTCAAGCAGCAGACCCAACAATGTATTGCAGTGAGCTGAAACAAACACTGAAAAAATACTGTAGGAGAGCCGATCAGCGCATGAAAAAAGTGTCTTGTGTAGCAGATCCTCTGTTTCCAGCTTATCCAAACACAGGTTTATGTACATTTTTTAGCTGAAGGTAGCTCATCAGACCAGAGATTAGATACAGAGAGAGTTCAAAAGGTCAGAAAGGGAAGTTATTTTAATTTTCTCTTTTTAGGCTGATTAGTGAAGTGACAACATGGCTTGTTTAAAAAAGTCGATGATGAAGACAGCATGTTTAAAGAAGAATGGACAGAGAAATGTCCATTTATTCCTCTGCTTCAAGTTCAAAATGGAGGTGTTAATCAGGATGAAAAAAAAATCACAAAGCAGATGGGTTTTAATTTAATACAGGAGCTCACATATGAAGCTTATGGGACAAAGAAAGGCTGTATCCATTAACAAGAAAATATACTGGTTTGTCCTGATCACCATGGTTTAATGATTATATATATATATATAAACTAATTTGTTTGTATTTTGTGAAATAGGTCCAAGTAAATTTGTTATAAAATATCACAGGTAAAATAGACAATAACTGGACTGCTGAGTGACACAACAGAAAAGCATTTGCCCTATCATCAGGAGAGTTTTTTTTTACTTTCTGCTCAGATTTAGTCAAATGCTGCAAAACTGATAGGACGGCACTTCAGAGTACAGATGGATAATGACCCAAAACATACCGCAGAAGCAGCCCAAGGGCTTCTTAAGGCAAAGACATTAAGTGTTCTTAAATGTCTGATGACCTCTACCTGAAGGCAGAAAGTCCCACAAACATGCAGCAACTGAAGGCGGCGCAGTAAAGGCCTGGCATATTATCTCTAGGGAGGCAACTGAGCATTTGGTGATGTCCATGGGTTCCACAATTCAGACAGTCATTGACTGCAAAGGATTTGCATCCAATTATTAAAAATAATCCTAATATTTATGATTGTTAGTTTGTCTACTTTTGAGTTATTTTAAATTACTTTTGAGCCTGTTAAAATGTAGGGACTATGTAAAAAATGGCTGTAATTCCTGAACAGTTAATGCAATATTTTTGTTAAACCCTTTAAATTAAAGCTGAAAGTCTACACTTCAATCACATCTTGATTGCTTCGTTTCAAATTCATTGTGGTGGTATACAGGGGCAAAATTCTGAAAATTGCGTCACTGTCCTAATACTTATGGATCTTACTGTAGTTGGTTCTAGTTCCCAAAATATAAACAAAATTGTGATCATGTTTTTGAATCCTAGGAGCCAAGGGAACAAAATTGGCTCTGGGTGGGAGGGGCATACTCTCTCTCCACTGTAAGTCACAGTGTATAGGTATGTGGAATAGGGCAGATAACGCTTTCCTCCAAGAGTGTTAAGCTGCCCTGTGACATGAGCAACTGTGGGCTGGCTTCAGGTATCTTGGAGGAAGTAACTGTTAGCCTTCACCCTCCCTGGTTGGTAGCTGTTGTGTGCTAATCACATGAAATGCCTGCAGAAAGCTAATTGGCTGATGGTGGCCATGTTTTTTCTAGTTTGATCTTGATCGGACTTATGTTTCCTGTGAAACAGCGATTTGAACATAACTCCATTCCCTATTGATGAGCCTACAGATGTTTGAGTAAATTAAGTTCTGCCTCTCTAAAATTGATTGGCATGTGGCAGCCATATTGTTTAGAAATCTCAGTATGTTTTTGATGTTTCTTTGTCTTACATTCAAATCAGGTTGTTTGGCTTTCGTCCCAGGAAGTATTGCCATATTTTGTTCTTTAAACTGAAACCCTCTCAAGCTATGTTTGAGTAAACATACTTAACCCAGGTTTTTATAGTACACACACTTAGCAACTTAAAGAGTTAGTCTTTTGTTTGAATTTAGTTGATGATATAGTGCATATTTAGCACTCACTTATGGTAGATGATTGGACCTTAAGGACCACATGTGTACATTTAAGGTTAACTTACCAAGGAACTACACGTTATTAATGAGGAACTGCAGATTGTTATTAATGAGGAACTAAAGGTTGTTATTAATGAGGAACTAAAGGTTGTTAATGAGGAACTACACTTTATTAATGAGGGGACTACACATTATTAATCAGGAACTAGAGGTTGTTCATGAGGGATTACAGGTTGGAGGTCTTATTATTGGGTCTCTCAGTGCTGAAAACGGAATAAATATAGAGTGTAGCATTACTTTCATTCTCTAAATATACCTCTAATTTCTATTTGCTCTATACAGCAGCAATACTGAAAAATATAATATACAATCCAACAGAACAGCAAGACAGAAAGAGTGGAGTTACTTACCGGCTGATGAGTTTACTTCATATGTCAATTTTCACAGCCTGCTTGCTTTTATAGTTCACTGTGTTTTTGGTTTCCTTTAGAAGTTCTAGAAAAGAATGTACTGGTACTGGTAAAACTAGTTTGAACATTTAAAAAAAACATTTTTATGCAAAGTTGTATATTTTACTTCAGATAGAAACAAGACAATGAAAGTAAAACCTGCTTCACTACTCGATAATGTTGTTTATTTTGTACACTTTTATGGCTACAAGCATCAGGATCTTTGAGACATAGACACCAGGCTCCAGCATCCCCTCAGATGAGCGTCTGAAACCATGACATTTGATTTTCCACATTGCTTCCAATGCCATACCGTGGTGCATGATGTAGGATTTGTGGCCTGCTTGGTCCAGGACTCTATTATAATTAGGGTCCTTGGAAATTTAATAATTCAAGGGTCAAATTTTCTTACTTTATTATATGTCTCATTGGTCCAGGACGTAGCAATACAATTGTATCTTTTATTTCAAAATCCCAAACTATATCTCATACTGATGTAAATAGAACCAAAAGACTTCAGGTTTGATCTTGTCATGCATATGTCTAGATTTTAGACAATTTTTAATTGGTGGCATTTTTATTGTAATTCGGTGGTTGCTACAAGGAGGTATGCTAGCAGGCTCACAAGCTCAGACATGGGGCTGTCAATCAAGCATGCTAATTAGAATATTAGTATTTTATCAGATTTTATTGTTTTTCCATTCAGATTTGGTTGGATATTTAATATAACACTCAGCTTTGGTTGAGTCATGAGAATATATTTAATATTTCATGCCAAGTATAAATCATCATGAAAGTGTTAATCATGACCGATTGAGAGCACATGCCACATTCTCTGTAGAGGATGGCCTGCTAGTCAATTCTCTTCATTTTCCCAAATCATACCTTGAGCACTTGATGGCCAGTCTCTCCCACGAGTCAGGATTCAGGATTTTCCAAACTTCTGTTCACATAGACACCAGGCCCCAGCATCCCATAAGTTGGCTGTCTAAAACCTTGATCATCTGTGCTGCAGCCAGCATTATACTGTGGTACATGATGTAGTAGCTGTGGCCTCCATAGTCCACCAAGTACCTAAGTCCTCTCTCAAAATTTAGGTCCATGGAAAATTTACCTGAAATCAAACATAATAATTCAATGCAGTCTAGCTATGTTTAAGTAAATACAATGAAATATATAACATACAATCAGAAAGGCATGAAAAAAAAGAGTGGGGTTATTTACCAGCTGATGATTTTACTTCTCGTATCAGGTTTTACAGTCTGCTCAATTTTATACTTTTGAAGAGTACTTTTGCTTTCCTTTAAAGTTATTAGAAAAGAATGTACCCCTGCTCTGTTTCAGAAGCGTGACAGGTAAAACTAGTTTGAACATTTTAAAAAACATTTTATTGCCCAGGTGTGTATCATATATCTGAATTAAAGTAAGACCTGCTTTGCTACTTGATAATGTATCTTTTGTATACTTTTCTGGTCAAATGATTCAGGATCTTGTCTCTCCACACTATTGTATACTGGTTTCTCCACATACAGAGATTAAAATAAAAATTAAACATGTGTAATCGTTGATACAGCAAAGTTATCTATAAGGAGATGTTTATTAATATTCAGAGGTAAAGCTGTATCTCTGCATTTTCTGACATCTTCAGTGTCACGTATTTCCGTGATCCTGCAAGGCTCTCAGCGCGCCCAGCAGATTGCAGCACTACAGCGCGTTCTTCCGCATTGTGTTTGGTTACGTTGCCACTTGTGCTTAGTTTTGGTTCATGTCTTGTCTCCTCCCATGTCTTGTCCTTGGTTGTCTCCCACATGTGTCTTCATTACTCTCACCTGTTTTCAGTTTGCCCTTTGATTAGTTTGTGTATTTCAACCCTCGTGTTTCTTTGTTCAGGGCAAAGTATTGCTCTGTGTTTTTCTGCCTGACTTTACCGAGTCGTTTTGCTCTGTGTTGTGATACTCCGGTTCTGTTGTGATATTTTGTTGTGATGCTCCAGTACTCCCCTAGTTTGTGTATTTTGAATTATCCCTGGCATTGTTGTTCATTGATCAGTTGACTTCTGCCCGTTTCCTTTTCATGATTTTGACTCATGTTTTGGAATTGTTTTCGAGCTCTTCTAATGAAACGCGTAACTGCACTTACATCCGTCTTAGCCTTCTCTCACATGACGTTCAGGACCAAGGAATTTACATTTTGTAGTTCCTTGGTATAACATGATAAGCTGCATTTTTCTTTTGTCATATTAACTTTAAGAAAAAAGAGAATCTGGTGAGGGAATGGCTGTTTAGCACTGCTGTAATGTAAGTGAGACGAGAACCTAAATTTTCACAACATTAAATATAACTATAAATGGATAGAAATTATGAAATTATTCTTTACTAAATTAAAAATTGTTAAGTTTGGCAAATTGCTGTGGTCAAAGACGAACAAAACGCTTCAGGATGTGATGTTACAGGAAACTAGTCAACTTTCGTGGTGCTTTCCTGCAGTGACTCATCTCTGTATTACAAATAATGAAGTACAAGCTGGTTCACTACATTACAAACATGCATTAGATTTTTTAGCATTTATTAAAAAAAGAAAAACACAAATAATGTTCCTCATTCTTTCAGTAATAATATAAACAATATGCATTTAAAAGGTCCAAATAATTTGTGGCTTTTTACTGTCTGCATAAACCTCACCAGAATTCAGCTAATTTCTTCTTTAAATTTAACTTATCTAAGCAATCAAAAGCATACCTAGCAAACCTAGTGAGCAAAAATTGAAATAGCAAGTGAAACTTAAACTAGCAAGTAAGAGTTATCTTGGTGAGTTAAACCTAATCTAGTGAGTGAAAGGTAATGTTGTGACTTAAATAAAAGTCAGTCAGATGCTAACCTAGCAAACATTATTTACTGTGTAACTAACCCATGTTGAGGGTGGTTGCTACAGTTGTGGTTGAACAAGAATGATGTAGCAGGCGGAGTCTCAGACACGGGGCTCTCAATCAAGCATGCTCAATAGAATATTAATTGAGTAGGTCTTTTTTTTAATTCAAACTTTGTTTGGATGTTTTGTGTAATACTGAAGTTTGGTATCACACAAATGTATTTAATATTTTACACCATTTCCATCTATTTCACTTATTTTACATAAAAAATGATAGAGTTTAATCATGACAGTTTGATAGTAGTCCCAGTTCTTGGTCAGGTGGTTCGTCTTTTGTTTGATTAAATTTGTGACACAGTGGATTGAAAAGAGGTTCATACCTTCATATTCAAAATTGACTTGAAAGTTTTGGAATTGGAATAGTGGTGAGTAAGCATGGTTGTTGATTTGCAGTGTGGTTCTTGGTTTAGTGAAACATAGCAGACATAGCAGAATCTCCAGTGCAAGTGAGACTGCGTCTGATCCAAGAGCTGCAATAGCAGGAACAATGCAGTAATGTAAGCAAGACACAGTCATGTCCCAGGCATGCTTTCCAGACTCATGTGGTACCCTTGAGGAAAGAGAACCTCTGGTCCAGACCTGGCTGGAAATATACTGATGAGGCAATGTTACAGATTTGATAGATTATGGGATGGGGTGCAAGAAAATTTCAGAACTAAAGAGTCCCTTTAGTGATTTAAGAGACAGAGAAATCTGAAGACAGTATGATGGTGGATAAAAGGGACAGAATGACAAAGGAAATAACAGGAAGGACATGGAAATGGAAAGAGGAAGTAAGGAAGGGGAATTTAGAATCTCACAAAAGTCACAACCTTTCAAGTCCTAGTAAAAAAAAATTAATCACTAAGCCAACCCTGTACCAAGGATTCAATTTTATTTCAAGGCCTGACACAATGTAAAGATAACCACATGTTTGAATTCTACCAGGACATTCATCAAATTGATATCTGAAACAATTTTAATATTTTATTGTGGACATGATGAAAGGTTTACTGGTAGCTGAGGAAAATATATTCAGGCACTATTCTGTCTCCAAGTGTCAGTATCTTGAAGGTGCAATCTGTCTCTTCTCATTTCCTGGAATAGACTCTAAAATCTACACAGTTAGAAAATCATGTACAGCAAATTTTCATTAGTACACCTTAAAACCTGGTAGAGCTTCAGCACCTTTATTCAATCTGGATCCCAGATGCAGTCTTCCTCCAGGCCGCTTGATACCATACAGCAGTTTGGTGGCACCCACGCCACTGACATCTGCAGAGGATGGCTCTGTCTGTCAATTTTTTTCATTTTCCCCACTCGTACCTTTAGCTTCATGATGGCCAGTCTTTCCTTGGCATCACGATTTAAGGGGTAATGCAGAGCTTTTTCCATACTTCTGCTCATGTAGACTCCGGGCCCCAGCATCCAATTAGATGAGCGCCTGAGACCGTAATGCTTGATCTTCCAGGCTGCTTCCAGCATGGTACTTGATCCCTGCTTAAAGAGAGTAGAGTTTATCTGGAAATAATGCCAGAATATAAATAATAAAATTTCAAAGCAAATGATGATGCACACAGTTACTTGTACCTGTAGCATTACATGCAGAATAAGTCCATGTGTGCATCAAAATACACATTTAATCTATAACTCTGCTATTGAGTCGCCAGATCCTAGACACACACACTGACAATATTGAATGGTAAAAAAATCAAAACAGACTAAAAACGGTGAGATGACTATATTCAGTTTATACCAGGTCCCGAAGTTCCACAGTCAAAGTGGTCTTATGTTTTATACCTCATCCTGAATGGTATTTTCACTTATGATGTCAGAAAATAGCACACATCTGCTCCATTCATCTGCCGTACAGGAGCACAGGAAATGAGAGACAAGGAGACCGAAGGACAAACTGAGAAACATGAGGACATTTACATTTAGAGCAACCAGAGCGAGTTACAGAAGTGTGTTGTCATGCTATTAGAAATGCTAATAAGAGCTGAATAATAGCAGATGTCTTTCTAAAAATATTTTGTTTTTCAAGCTAGCAGCATAGATGTGGATACTTCATTTTGGCGTTCTACTCTCTTAGAAAAAAACAGGTACTTCAAGGCTTCTTTGGATCACTAAGGGTTTTTACCTTCTTACAGGGGTTACACTTGGAATTCACTTGGAAACACTGGAATACACTTGGAAAAAGTTTGGAACTTTTTTCATGAGTGTAGAGATAATTGGTAAAATAAAGGCAGAGAGAATGATAAAGGGATAAATAGAGTATCTTGTCTTCTTTTTGCTAAACACCCTTGTTTTTTTTCTTCTACCCATTTTCATCCATTTTTGTATTTGATGCCAAGCCTCTCCACCCCACTCTGATTAGAAAAACTGGACAGAGAGAGAGAGAGAGAGAGAGAGAGAGAGATGGAATGACGAAAGAAGGAGAAAGCAAAGAGGGAAAAATAGGGAGAGAGTGAAAAGAAAGTTGAGAACACTGTAAACAGAGTTTAAGGGGAGTTTTCTGGAGCTGGACAGTGGAGCAGCAGAGAGACAGGAACGATAAACACAGATTTAGGGAGTGAACTGAAGTTTGTGTGTGCGTGTGTGTGTGTGTGTGTGTGTGTGTGTGTGTGTGTGTGTGTGTGTGAGGGAGTCGCAGCTGTAGCATGATATCATCTGAATACGACGTTATTCCCACATGCTAGTTACACGCAGTTGGAGCAGAGGGAGTGTGTATCTATCTTCCTCTGCATGTGTGTGTCTTCTTCTCCATTACACAGCAATGTCTTATTAACTTATATTTTACCTCAGGTTGTCCAATTACTGCTGCTAAAATGGTGCTAATCTTGCATTTTAAATTACCTCAGGATGTTAGATGATGCTAATTTTGCATTCTTTTTTACCTCAGGTTGTTAGATAGTGGTAATTTTGTGTTTTATTTTGCCTCAGGTTGATAGATGATCTAATTTTGCGATTTATTTTACCTAAGGTTGTCCAATTACTGCTGCTAATTCAGCGCATCAATTTTTCTCTGTCATGCTAGCACCTAGCAGTTAACTTTGGTGTACCTGCCTGCTAGTTTGATAGCTAGAGGTGTTCTAGCTCATGATTCAGAGACCTATAGTATGTTTTATTCTTTGTTTTTCTAATGTAACAGTTAATACAGTTATACAACATAAGCAACCTGACAGGATTTCTAAGAGGAATTTTTACTCATAACAATATATTTTTATTTTCTTCAATTTTTTGTCTGTTTTTAATCTTTTTTATGTATATTTTATATTATCAAAATCTGTATTTATTTATATAAATGACTTGTAACTAGTTAAAATTTTCCACATAATTACTAGTCACAGTTTCTGTGGCTGTATATCAGAAGCCATTCTAGTAGACATATAGTGCACTATTAAGGGTCTACAACACTGTTACTCCCTGTGTAGTGAGCGCATGTAGTAAATAGGAGGCTATTTGTGATTCAGCTTTACTGTGTGAAGGAATGATTATGTCTGTGTGATGACGTTTAATATGACAGATTTTTACATGGATCTTTTTACATGGATTTTTGCATGGATCCAAAAAAATATATAAAAGTGTTACCTGGGTTTCCTAAAAAAAAAAATGTCATCGAGACACACACTCCTCGTGTGTGTGTTCTGTTTATGTATTTGAAAGGATTCAGATGTAAAACACACTCCAGCAGCCGAAAGCTCGAGCCGTCACACAATGTTACACAGAAATCAGATAGAGTGGATTCTTTCTCTCTCCCTATTCTTCTTCCTCGGGACAGGTCCTGCTGTTTTCTTTCTCTCTCTCTCTCTCTCTCTCTCTCTCTCTCTCTCTCTCTCTGCTGCCATGTTCCCTCAGCCACAGTTTGTTTAGACAGTGACATAGCAGGAAAGCAGCTTTAGACAGCAGAGATTCCAGCGTTCTGTGAGAAAGAGGGAGAGGGAAAGGCAGTGTGGGACAGAGACAGTAAGAAAAGCTTTGGTTCTGTCAGTGTCTCCGCTGTAATCTCTCAAAGATAACTGTGACAGAAGGGACAAGTGGGGAAATCCTCTTGCTCTCCTCATTCATCATACACTTGGCCCTTTCCCAAATACAAGAATTTATGTCTAGCTTGTGTACTTAAAAGAATGTCAGCCAGAGGGCAAAAGCAAAAACAAGGAAACACTATTTTTTGTCCAGCTTAAACACACTCTCTTCTTCAAACACACTTACACATTGTCTCTGGAATCTCTCTGAACTTTGCTGTCTAATTATGTCATGTCCTTCTCACTTTCTGTGTCACTCTCGCTTGATAAATGCAATAACGGGATAACAGGAACTCGTTTTGTGAACTTTGCACAACATCACGTGTAACTATAAATGGATAAATTCTACCAAGTGTTGTGCTTTAATAAAGGAAAAAAAATGTGTCGGCAGATTGTTGTTATGGGAAAATAATCAAATTGGGGGATAGCTCATCACACTTCATCTCTCTCTCTGTCTCTCTGTCTCTCTCAGGCTCAGTGGATCAGCAGTGTGAGTTAACATGTCGGCCAGTCAGCTATCATTTTTATGTTCGTCATGCAGAGCGAGTGAGAGACGGAACCCTATGTGTTAATAACACCCCCAATGACGTGTGTGTGTGTGGGAGGCCGATGCCTGGTAAGAACACATTACACACACACA
>CM074945.1:11716732-11731927 GCA_037577455.1 Pangasius macronema | reverse complement strand
CACACACACACACACACACACACACACACACACACACACACACACATAAGAAAGCTGACTAATGTAAATCTCAGCTTGATCAACTTCAAACCATGTAATAATCTGTTACTGCACTTTTATTTATGTAATATACTAATAAGTTTAAATTATTTGTTTTTATTATGTTTATAGCAGTTAGCTGACGCCTTTATCCAGAGAGCCTTATAGAAGTATTTCATAGCTGATGGGACTATTTGAGACACAGACATAGTGAATGTTACACAGCTACCTAAAAGAAGCAAAATGGGGCAAGTCTCAAATAACTGGTCATCTCATGTCCTATATAGGGTGTAAAAGCCAGTGTTTTATACCCTATGTTGTGTAGGGGTTATGTAACTATTTGAGACACACCTATAGTGAATGTCGTTTAACTAGAATAATAATAGGGCTAATCCCAAATGATTGGACATCTAATACCCTACATAGGGTGTAGGAGCGATTGTTACATTGTACCCTATGTTGTGCACTATGTTGGGGTTATTGAACTATCTGAGACTCAGCCATAGTGAATGTAATATAGCTAGAAGAAACAAAATTGCGAGAATCCCAAATTGGACATCTTAGTACCCTACATAGGGTGTAATTATTTCATACCCTATTCTGTGCACTGTGTAGGCGCTATTGGACTATTTGTGATGTAGCCATCTTGAATGTTAGCTTAAAGAATCAAAATGGGGCAAATCTCAAATGATTGGTCTTCTACATTGAGTGTAGGAGCCAACATTTATACCATATGTAGTGCATTTGAAAGGCTGTAGGTGGCTAAATATGGGGCAAATAAGCATATTGAATGTATAGTGTCCTACGTAGGGTGTAAGAGTCATTATCTAATGCTCTTTTTCTACGCTTTTTATAAGTGCACTACTAAGGGTACAATACAGTGTATTTATTTGGGATCCCTACTCCTTATATGTGCACTAGATAGGGTATGAAATAATAATGGATTCCGTACCCTATGTAGTGCACTTGAATGTGCTCCCTACTCCCTATATGTGCACCAGATAGGGTATGAAATAATAATGGATTCCGTACTCTATGTAGTGCACTTGAATGTGCTCCCTACTCCCTATATGTGCACTAGATAGGGTATGAAATAATAATGGATTCCGTACCCTATATAGTGCACTAAAATGCGCAGAAGGGAGCTATTTGGGACTCAGCGCCCTACTCCTTGCACGTGCACTAGACAGGGTACCCAATAATAGTAAATGTTACTCCAATAAAGAGCTATTCATTAGGGACGCCCGTGACCCCTGACGTCATCTCCAGTCGCCCCACCCGCTCTAGTTCCGCTCGCGCGCTGCCACTCCGTCCTCTCTCGTGATTCCTCAGCCACGCCCCTTGCGCTTCCTCCACGCGCAGACAGAGAGAGATTCTGATTGGTCAGTTTGAGACTCCTCCCAGAAAAAAATGAGACCTCACAGACGGTAAAACTTTTTAAAGGTCCGTTATGTGAGCACGAGGAACTAACAGACCGACATAACACGGTTAACCCCGTCTAAAGTTCGGTTTGTAGTTCATTTTCACTTACCGGTCACGGTAACCGGCACGTACTACCGGTTTCTGCCTGGAGGAAGATTTAAAGAGACGTGTTTTGTTTTTTTGGGGGTTTTTTTCAGTAGACAGAAGAGATGTGGGTAGGCGGTGGACGGAGTCAATTCAGCAACCGTAAACTCACTGCAAACTTACCGTGAACACGGATTTAACGGTAACGGAATACCGGAGGATCTGTTTTTCATCTCACAGCCACTTTGGACTGGTTTAACGGAGATTTATTCGGTTTATTTGACGGATTTTCACCAGTGGAACACCGGCTGCCCGGAGGCTCGTGACCAAAGCAAGTAAGATGATCATTGTTTTTAACCGTTATTTAAAACTTTCAATAAAAGTCCACTAAAATGTGTGTCTATGAGTGTGTAGTACAGGTGCGCGCGTGATGTGCACATTAATTAGACAGCTACAAAACTTCATCATGACAACGTTAGCTTTTTAGCTAGCTAGCTCACATTTAAACCGACAAAAATGTTAAACTTTACATTAAAAAACACACAAAAATGATATTCAGTTTAGTCGAATTAGTGAGACCGTTAATGGCCTACAGAGTTATTTTATTTATGAAAATCACACACACACTTGCTTAACTGGTTTCAGCTTTTTTTTTTAATCTCAACAGTGTGGTGAAACGTCCATGTGTCATTGTTCCGCTATTTCATCCTGGGCTGTGTCTGAAATCACTCTCTACTTGATATCTAGTGCACTGGTTAGAGTACACTAATGCACACAGTGCTTTAATACAAGAAGTAAAGAGCTTTGTTTCAAATGCCTTTGTACTGGACATCTAGCGTCCTAAATGATGCACAGGTAGACTTCCTGAATGGCTCTTCTATTGGAGAAGTAGTGCACTAGTTGTAGTGCACTTGGTATAAGGAGTAGGGAGCTGAATAGCTTTCCTTTTGCCATCTAGTGCACAAGTTAACGGGTGGAAATTATTATTATTTAATACTATGTCCTGAGTTGTAGTGCACATACATAAGAGTTAAATGACTGAATCCTAATGACTCCCTAATAAATAGGATATGTAGTGCACTAGGTAGGGTGCACGCTCAATATAGTACAGAAGTTGTATATCTAATGACTGTATTGGACATCTAGTACACTAAATAGGGTGCATAAGGCATTATTATATCTTTGACATTATTTTACTTTTACTAAATAACTAGTAAGCCAAATCCTAAATGATTCACAGATTGATTGATTCCAAAATGGCTCCCTATTGGAGAATGTAGGGAGCTGAATCTTTAATGATTAAATAATTTAAATAATATAAATCTGTTCTGCATTCAAAAGTCACCTAGATGAAGGCACCTAAGAAGACAGCATTTGACTGAGACATGAATCAACACCTTCCTGCCTCTGAATCTACCCTTAGTAGGCATTTTTTATTGCGTTTCTGGCACACTGATGTTTGTGCACTGTTTGATAATAGGGTGTAGAAGACATTCGTTAATTCATACCCTATGTAGTGCACTTATATAGGGATTAGAATGCTTTGTTTGTTTTGATTCAGGTTAATTTCTAGAAATTCAGTGGGCTGTACCTAAATGTACCATTAGTCAAAAATTATCAAGATCAGACCTGTCAGTCTTGAGCAATGTTTTATTGCTATTGATGATAAGATGCAGATATTCTTCCATATTTGCAGGGAGACCTCAAAAGTGCTCGTCTCTGGCCCGCCTGCGATGCTTCTTATGCAGCTAAAACAGTGTTTTAAGCTAGCTGAGGAAGTGAATAGAAAGGATAGTGATGTCACGTGATCAAGTTTGTAATTGGTTGATTAAGTTTAACCTAAGCTCCACCCCCTTGGCCCAGAGAAGTCAAATCTGGACTGTGTTGCCATTTACTCTACTCTGGTGCACTATTAAGGGTGCAAGTGTATGATTTGGGATGCAGCATCTTTCTGCTAAAATGGTGAAATGGGATAAATGAATCAGACATGAGTAACAAGAGGCTGTGTGTGTGTGTGTGTGTGTGTGTGAGTGTGTGTGCGCGTGCACGATTTCGCTATATGAGTCATGAACTGGACAGCTGTTGCACGCACACGCACACACACACACACACACTCTGCAGTGATAGGTCAGGGTCAGAATGGCCAGAGCAGTGTCACATGACTTGACCAGCCAGTCAGAGCGCAGGATTTAGATGAAAGCAATGGAGTTGCTAGAGTCTGTATTTGCAGGTTTGGAGTTAAACTAAGAAGAGAAGGAGAGAGTGTGTGTGAGTGTGTGAGAGGGTGAGTGTGTGAGACATTGCTTCCATTCTGCTAGGTGTAAGGAGGCACTGACCACATACACATTCACGCTTGCTTAAGTGCCAAATCGGTCACATTTTTAGCACTCAGCTACACACACACACACACACACACACACACACACACCTCAGATCCTGTGCAATATCAGTCACTTACTTTGCGTGTGTGTCTGTCTGTGTATGTGCGTGTTTTTGTGCCACATTGCTTCCTGTCTGCAAGGTGTAAGGAGACACTAACCACACACACACAGACCCTTTAGACCCTGTGCAATATCATCCACTCAACTGCACAAACTAAAGTGTGTTAGCATTCACACTGACAACTCAAATAAATATTAGCAATGAGATTAGAAAAGCTTGCTGTTGCATTGCATTATGGGACTCCATTACTGACTACACAATCCACTTTCTCTCTCTCTCTCTCTCTCTCTCTCTCTCTCTCTGTCTCTCTGTCTCTGCCTGTCTGTCTCTCAGCATGTTGCAGTGGCTGAGTGATATTTTCTGGCAGGAGCGTCTCTGGTTTCCAGAAGGTTTAGGGTGGGCGGATCTTGAAGATAGGGAGGGGCGTGTCTACGCAAAAGCGCAGGACTTGTGGGTGGCCCTGCCCATCGCGTTTGTCTTTCTCATACTTCGTCAGATCTTTGAAAGGTAAGCCATATTCCGAATGGATAAAATACAATTTAGAAGGCAGGTAAAATTAGCGTTTATCTGAGGAGCTTGATTAACCGTGTAAATTAGCAGTTATAACAATATTTGTGTGTGTGTGTGTGTGTGTGTGTGTGTGTGTGTGTGTGCGCGTGTGTGTGTGCGTGCACGCGCAGGACGGTTGCTACGTATCTGGCCTCGTTGCTGGGAATAAAAGAAGCCATACGAAGAAATGCAGCTCACAATCCAACACTGGAGTCCTACTACTGTCACTCCAGCAAATACCCAACACAGGTACACACATCTACTACATAACGCAGGTACACAACTACTAATACCCAACACAGGTACACAAATCGTCTACATAACGCAGGTACACAACTACTAATACCCAACACAGGTACACAAATCTTCTACGTAACGCAGGTACACAACTACTAATACCCAACACAGGTACACAAATCGTCTACATAACGCAGGTACACAACTACTACTACCCAACACAGGTATACAAATCGTCTACATAACGCAGGTACACAACTACTAATACCCAACACAGGTACACAAATCTTCTACATAACACAGGTACACAACTACTAATACCCAACACAGGTATACAAATCGTCTACATAACGCAGGTACACAACTACTAATACCCAACACAGGTACACAAATCTTCTATGTAATGCAGGTACACAACTACTACTACCCAACACAGGTATACAAATAGTCTACATAACGCAGGTACACAACTACTAATACCCAACACAGGTACACAAATCTTCTATGTAATGCAGGTACACAACTACTACTACCCAACACAGCACACAAATCTACTACATAACGCAGGTACACAACTACTAATACCCAACACAGCACACAAATCTCCTACATAACGCAGGTACACAACTACTACTACCCAACACAGGTACACATATTCCCCCTCTCTCTTTCTTTTTCTCTCTGTAGAAGTGTGTAACGGAGTTGTGTAGGCAAAGCGGCTGTTCAGAGAAGCAACTGCAACGGTGGTTCAGACGGAGAAGAAACCAGGACAGACCCATCCTGATTAAGAAGTTCAGAGAGGCCAGGTACACACACACACACACATACACACACACACACACACAGAGTAAATTTCACATTGCTAGTTTTGCAAAAGTTAACTTCCTTAGGAGTGTTCATGCTATGGTCTCCCATATTAGTGGAGTGTGTGTGTGTGTGTGTGTGTGTGTGCGCGCACCATTGGAGTGTTAATGTGATACACACAAAGCTGCTGATAAGCGCCACAACACTTACCTTATTTATTGATTGATTGTCTATACATTTACTACCTTTTAATAACAGTAACATAATGTTAATAATAGTAATAAATAGTACACAAAAAGTACACTTCACACACAGTGAAAATAACTTCTGGGAGTGAATTTGTTTTGTGTTCTGCAAATCAATTGACATTTTTTAAAATTATGAATCAGTAGTCAAAGTCAATAATACTGATAGCTCTGTGTGTGTGTGTGTGTGTGTGTGTGCGTGCATTGCAGTTGGAGGTTTGTGATTTATCTCTTTGCCTTTGTTGCTGGTCTAGTCGCTCTCATTGATGTGAGTAAATTTCTCTCTTTCTTTCTTACTTTTAATAAACACATCTGAATCTTGTTCTCTCTTTTTGTGCATGTGTGAGTGAGAGAGAGAGTGTGAGTGATTGTATAATATGTATCTCTGTTTGTGTGTAGAAACCATGGCTGTATGATTTGGAAGAGATGTGGAAGGGATTCCCAACTCTGGTGAGTCACACAACAGGAATGCGTGCGTGTGTGCGTGCGTGTGTGCGTGCGTGTGTGCGTGCGTGCGTGTGTGCGTGCGTGTGTGCGTGTGTATGTGCGCGTGTGTGCGCATGTTTTTATTGTAATGGTCCTGTCTCTTTCTCAGTCAATTAACCTTAAGTTTCCAGATAAAAGTAATGCCAGCATGAAAGTGCTGAAATTTAAAAAGCTACTTTTATTTAAATGAATGTCTTAAGTGAACACAAAGAATATCCAAAACATTTGTACATTTCTGAGTGAAAGGATTTAAATTCTAAACACACTAATAACACATGATCAGTGTGTTTAGATGGTACTACAACTGCAATTAAGAAGGTTTCAAAAAAGTCTTAAGCTGAATTTGCCTGGATCACTGTTAGATCTAGACACTCTCTCTCTCTCTCTCTCTCTCTCTCTCTCAGACGGTCTTACCCTCACAGTATTGGTACTACATGCTTGAGTTAGGATTTTACTTCTCTCTCCTCTTCAGCGTGGCTTCTGATGTCAAACGCAAAGTGAGTTTTATGCACACACACATGCACACACAGCCATTCCTAATTGCAGGTTTAAATAAGTGTGTTTGTGTAGCTCACATTTTACTAATCAGTGAGACTCTGCACAGCAAGCTCCACCCCCATTTGTTAATATACTGCAGAAAAAACTTCCAGATGTGGAAACATGTCTTTTTATGTGGTATAATAAATAGAGTATTTAGTGATCGTGGCTCTGCAGTGTGGTTGTCAGTTATGAACATGGTTTTCCCATAAAATGCCTAAAGAGTCGCCATCACTCTAAAAGCTTCGTTTGTAAAACTGAAAAATCAGTCAGTTTCATTGGATAAATTATATGTTTCTGGGGGCGTGGTGTGTGCACATCTGGATGTGACAGTGGTGCAGGCTGATGCAGAAAATCACCCTGAGAAAGTCCAGCTGTTTTACAAAATTTTTCTCTCTCTCTCACTCTCTCTCTCTCTCACACACACACACAGGACTTTAAAGAGCAGATCATCCACCATGTTGCCACCATCACACTGATCAGTTTCTCTTGGTGTATGAACTACATCCGTGCAGGAACTCTCATCATGTTTCTGCACGATTCCTCTGACTACCTTCTGGAGGTATACACACACACACACACACACACACACACACACACACACACACACACACACACACACACACACACACAAGCATGTGCAGTTAAATGATGCCTAATTGTTTCAGGAAGAATAAAACAAAATTGAATGTGCACATCCTGCATTAATTCCTCTGCTTGCAAGGAGTTAAACGTGATGGAAGGAAGGAAGAAAGAAATGAATGAAGTTAGGAAAGAAAGAGAGAATGGAAAGCAAAGAAAGAAAGAATAGGAGAATTTTAGAAAAAAGAAAGAAAGAACAGGAGAGAGAGAGAAAGAAGGGCAAGAAGAAAGAGGGGGGAAAATAAGAAAGAATTGTAGAAAGAATGGTAGAAAAAAAAAGAGAAAGACCAAGAAAGAAAAATATTGGGGAAAAAAATTAAAGAAACAAAGAAAGGGGGGGGGGGGACAGGCAAACAGTAGAGACAGCAAGGGCAAAAAAAGAAAAGGGAAAAAGAAAGAAAGGAAATAGACATACAGAGACAGAAAGACAAAGAAAAAAAAGGAAAGAATGGGAGAAAGAATGAACGAAAGGGAAGAAAGACAAAACAGGAGAAAGAAAAAGAAATGGAGGGAGAGGGAGAGAGATGCTGTTAGTTTCTGTTTAGAATGGCTCCTTCTGGTGGCTGGGGAGGAACCTCACCCTCACCTCACAGAGCCATCTAGTGGAACATAAAAACCAAATAATTTACCTACATCTTTGCCCCACCCTCTCTCCCTCCCTCTCTCTCTCCCTCTCTCCCTCCCTCTCAGTCAGCTAAGATGTTTAACTATGCAGGATGGAGAAAGACGTGTAACTACATCTTCATTGTGTTTGCTGTGTTCTTCATCATCACCCGACTTGTAATCTTCCCATTCCGGTACCCCNCACACACACACACACACACACACACACACACACACACACACAGATATAAATGAGATAAACCCTTGTGTGACGTGTGTGTGTGTGTGTGTGTGTGTGTCAGGATCCTGTACTGTACGTGGGTGTATCCTCTGACGCTCTACCCTCCATTCTTTGGATATTACTTCTTTAACGGGCTGCTGCTGGTGCTGCAGTGTTTACACGTGTTCTGGGCTGCACTCATCATCCGCATGGCACTGCGCTTCCTGCCCCACAACGTACGTACACACACACGTCATACCTACTACTCATAATCAAGCTTTAATGTGTTCTGTTGTAATAACATTGAATAAAGTTTTTATAATAATTAAGTTGAATCATTGAATAAAGTTGTTTATTTGATTTATTTTAATGGAATTAAAAGTATTGTTCACGTTAACTTAATCTCATTTTATGCTCTGATTCTTCATCTCTCCCTCACTCGTGTTCCTTATTCTTCAGGAGATCGTGGAAGACGAGAGGAGCGACAGAGATGAGACGGATGACTCTGAGGAGGAGGATGAGGAGAGGAACGGTGAGATAAAGAAGCATGGAGCGTTACGGAACGGCTACACCATACACAACAACAACCACCGCAACCACCGCAAAGCACACTGATGGAGAGACTGAGACACGGAGAGAGAGAGGTTCCAGTTATTCTCTCTTCTCCCCACACACACACACACACACACACACACACACACACACACACACCACTTTACCGTATGAGTATGCTACTGCTACAGACGCTGCTAACTCACCTCCAGGCCCCGAGAGGAGCCTCCAAAAAATGATGGCTGATGATGTCATGAGGTCACATGACCACCATTTTGGTGCTTCCTCTTACATTCTGTAAAATGAACACTCCTTTATGGATGTAATGTACACATTTTTCTGCAGCAACACCAATTTTTTTTTTCCAAATGTTTGGTGTTACACAAAATGCTACACTTGAGCTTTACCCACAGAGTGATTAGCTAAGTAGATAGCTACATTAGTGTGCTAGATCTGGACTATTTATTTGAGCTGAGTGAGTAAGGCAACACAGGAAAAACATTTTCAGTTTTCAAGTGCATCACATTAAATAAATAAACTGATGACAGGACACTAATTTTTATTGAGTGTGCGACATTTCACTAGTCACCTAGTTGGGGATCTAGCACTCTAATACGGACTTGGTGCACTACTGTGTGCATAATGATGCCAAAGTGCCAGAAAGATAGAGAGAGAGAGAGAGGAACAAACTGCGGCGTTGTTTTTGGTTTACTGAATCACGTGCCTTATCTGTCCTTTCTGTCCTCCCTCTGTTCAATTTTAATACCAAACCTGTCTCACTGTCATATGCCACTCATGTTGAAGCAGAATCTACACATGAATCTACACGGCTGATCCCTCGTGTGTGTGTGTGTGTGAATATTATATATTTACACATATGTATTGCAGATTGTACACCAAGTGTGTAATGAAGCGATACATCTGGGACACGTCCTCTAGCAGCTTTTCTGATGGAGTTAGCTAAAAGGACCTGCCACATCCCAAACCGTATATTACCACCCTAAACCACAAATGTAACTAATTAATATGTTAAAAGGACATAACATCAGCTGTGTGCCAAACTCCATACCACCATACTAAAAAGTATGCGCAACATTTAATAATTAAATGAAGACGGGCCTTGTTCCAAATCATATATTAATATACTAAATAGTATGCTATGTCCAAAAAAAAAAAAAGGTTGGCTGCGTTCCAAATTGCAAATTAGTAAATAGTATGTATGTCAAAACAAGATAATTAAAAGCTAAGTGTGGCTGTGTCCCAAACCACATTAAAAATAAATGAGACAGCATCCCAAATTGCATACTACCAAAGAAAATAGTGTGAGAGTCACTCCATGATCTTTTTTTTTTTTTTTTTTTAAATCTCTTTGTTTTAACTTACTGCTGCATCCTCACCACTCCCAGCCAAAACTTAACTAGTGTTGTTATTTTTATTCTTCTGTTTACTGAGCTGCAATGTTTGATGATCATGATGGAGCTAATAAACCATTATACCAGCTGCTGTGATGTGCTTTGTGTAAACATCTCACAAGCATGGTTTTGTGTACGACAAAAACTTCGTTGTATTCACCACGCATTTCACTGCACAAAAAGTTCTGTGGGCAGAAATGCCTTGTTGATGAGAGAGGTCAGGTGAGAACGTCCAGACCGGTTCAAGCCAAAAGAAAGGCTACGGCAACCACTCTCTACAACCGTGATAAACAGAAAAGCATCTCAAAATGCGTCAACCTTGAGGCGGACACGCTACAATAGCAGAAGACCACATCAGGTTCCACTCCTGTCAGCCAAGAACAGGATTCTGAGGGCCACAGGTTCACCCAAACTGGACAGCTAAAGATTGGAAAATAACCATCATCCCATGTTAAAGAACCTGACGCAGCTATTTTTATATAAGGAGAACAGCTGGATGCTTGCAGCCAGGAACATGGCTCCCTCCAACATCACCCAGCATCAGCCCTGATCCCTGTGTCCCAGCACCTGGAGCAACCATCCTTCTATCCACCCTAAGACGACGGAGAACAGATTGTTGTATACGGTTTAGCGCATGGGGACCTGACGGAAGCCATGTTGACGTACCTGGACAGCCCTGAAGAAATCCTGTCCTTTATTATGGATCTTGTGCAGTGGAGAAACTCCACAAAGAACATTACAGGGCCAGTTAGGAGCTTAAGGATTTGAATGACGATTGAAAGTGCGCCCAGGACGGACTATTTTATTTAATAGATTATTAATGATCAAATACAGTTTGACATTTTCAGTGTGTAAAATCTACAGCAGGGGTTTCTAAATAACCCAAAAATGGAAATTGAAGCCCGCCCCCAAACCTCAGCATTTTGGCATCTCTTAGTTTTTTTTAATTGTCATTTTTATAAATCCATATTCAGTAAATATTTCTGTATGATTTCATAATAATTTTCTTCCCTTCTGCTGTTCCACTTGCTTAACTGAAGATATTCAGCCTACTCAAAAGAATGCCTTTCAGTTCTTGACCCAAAATCAAAGAGAGAGGTAAGAGGAAGAACTCGGCAAACTCTGGCTGGTAAGTAGCAAACTCGCATAAATTCCTAATGATGTAGTAGTTATATTGCACCTGCTAATTAGTTAACTAACACATGCAATTTGATCTACTGAGCTGTTGTGTAGCATATTAAATTCCACTATCTACTGCTAGAAAAGTAAATGAAATGGCCAGGAAAATGGTGAGTAACAAACGAGTGATTTAGTGTGGTGACATTAACATACTACTATTATAGTTCAGTACAATATATATATATATATATTTTTTTTTTTGATGAAATGTGTTTAATCAGTGTGAAAAATTCTTACATCATAAACCACAAGTACAGCAGAGTGCTAAATGGATAACAACCAAAAAAAAATAAAAAAAATCCAAGCTTATTTTGTGATACTGTGCTACAGGGTTAAAAACATCTGGGGTGTGTTAATTTCCTGACAAATTTAAGAAGTTTTGGTCATTACTAGGAGTGGAATTGCTACTGTCACTTGAAAAATGACAAGTGATATTTTAAATAAAGTACTGCAGATTTGTTTTTTGGTTTTTTTTTTTTACCCTACTTACATAAATCAACAACTGGGTCTGAAGTTACATGCATAATTTAAAAAAAATGCAAAACATCTGAAATAAACCAGGAAATGTTCACTCCATAACCCTCTTTTGCTGTATCCTAAAAAGTCTACTAAAACATTCATATGCAAATAAATATGTGCATTCTAGTTCACTTTACAAGCCAAAAAGGATAAAAATGGAGATCAGTGTAGTATGAATTCAGTATTTATGATTATATTTCTTTTGGGGGAGCTTTCATATTCCTTGTACCTTTGTGTTCAGGCCTAAAGCTTGGGGCAGCCTGGGAAAATCCAGCCCGTGTCTGATTACAAACTGAACTGTTCAGACTTATGTCCATTTCACCATGACACCTAGCTATACAACAACTTGATCAAATCATGACGTTCAATGTGTGAGGAAACATCTTTAGGCAGACCTGGCTAGGTTTTTACAGTGGCTTATTCCAAAAAAATAAATTGAAAAATCCACATAATTTTGATAAAACATAGTTATGTTATGGAGAGAAGAACTTAGTTTTGGCCAAAACCTTATTATTTGTCAGAATTCATCCGCAGAGGTATCTGATGGGTTTTCCCAAACCGCCCCACACACACACACACACACACTCAGTTACCATACGACAAAATTCACCTTATAAATGTTATAAAGTCTGTTACTCTAAACAACTCGTCAGCCTCCAGAGCACCACTGACCACATGTTTCAGTCTCAGTACAGCAGTTACACTGACATGATTGTGTGTGTGTGTGTGGTGATGGTACAAGTGTATCAGGTGCAGCAGTTTTCAACACTGTAAGTACTTACTGGCTGTTATATTAAACCCACTGGACTGTTTCTCAACACTGCTTCGTCTGATGCACTCCATATCATGTCCCTGTAACCTGTGCACTTTAATGGAGGCCTATACCCAGATTATATAAAGATCAATTCCTTGAGAGGGCGGAGCCTTATAAATAGAAACAAAACAATTAAGTATGTGAAGCTGGAACTTCTTATTCTGTAAAATTTAACCCAGTCACATGAAATGTGTACGCAGACTTGCAGCTACATTCTCAAAAGGAGAAATGAGTTCTTACACAGAGGTGCCAACACGGCTAACAAGACAATTCTAACACGCAGAGAGTGAAGAGTGAAAACACAAATACCGTTAGCCATTTTTTTGCAAGATATGCCCCATATGCAACCATAAGAAAATTGAGGAAAAAAAAAAGTGTGATCCTATTTTTCTTTTACTCTACCTGTTTGCTAACTCGCAAAGCTAAGCTTTGCAGATTCACAGGTCAAAGCTCACCTATCTAAAGTGCACGTCCTTCACGTCCTTCACATCCCTCGGACTTTCCCCTTCAGTGAATTTCAGTCTTTAAAAAAAAAAAAAAGTATAGTTTTAAAAACCATAACTGCTACAGCTAAAGAGCAGCTGTTGGCACCTCTGCAGTTGTGCAACAGCGAGGAAACGGTTATAAAAATAATGATGACGTGAACGGTAGATTAAAACAAAGATGTAAAACTGACTCTCTAGATCCAAAGTTCCTTCAAATACAGTCGGTAGAACATAAAAGCTACTAAACACTGAACAGGATCAACTAACACACTCCACACCCTTACTGTCTGTTTAGTAAGTGCAAATAAGAATTAAATAGCAATAATAATAATAATAATAATAATAATAACCGTTTAATAGCCGTCAAATTTACTTGGCTCAACTGAGCTTTACAAAATAGATTGCTGCCTTAAGGTCTGTAGCCATAATCGGCGGAGTGGAATTTACATGGCTGCATGATTGGTACTGTTGTGTCTAAACGAGAAATGTCAGGGGGAGGGGGTGGCACGGGAAAATTTTGATAGGGTATGTGAGGTACGACCGTGTTGGTCCATTTTGAGAAATGAGGCCCAACAGATTTGGCCACTAGGGTGGACAGAAATCGGCGAAGTACGGGTGTTGTAGTGCTTCCTCAGCCGATATCCGCTGCATTGGATTGCATTTCAGAAGGTTCTGTAAAGAAAGGCAGATTCATTAAAGGAATGAACTTAGAGGGACGATCAATTAGGTTTTCTTCCTGTACTTAATAATAAACTGTTAAGTGTAGCGGTTACAACAGAAAAAGAACAGAATCATCAGCATGACATATGACGTGTCATCATGACATATTTGCATACTGGGACACGACAGGATGTTATATTTTATGATGCAATGACATGTGACTTTGACATTACGATAAAATTAAATCCCCCTGAAAGTAAGCACATGTTTTATTCCTCTCTAATGACCTACCTGTAGTAAATCCCGTCCTGTGCTACTGAGTTTAGGGACGACGTTCACGAGCGACGTAGTTGCAGGATACATCGGATATGGCTGGAATATGAGAGAGAGAAAAGAGAGGCAAATATTCAACGACAGAGTTACTGTTACAACCCCAGAATGATTCTGTTCCTCTAACGTTAAATCCCTTAGTTCAGATACCGTCGATCAGCTCAGTGGTCACAAATTCATAGCATTCAAGCAGTGTGAGATGTCAGGAATAAATGCAGTGAGTCCTAGATTACATTACATATTACCTTATAATCAGGGAGTTTGGTCATGGTCTGCCACTGTTCCTCCGTCGGTGTCCCCAATAATGTTATATAGTGTTAAAGAAAGTATAAAACAACTGAAGACCCACTACCACCACATATAATATAATATAATATAATATAATATAATATAATATAATATAACCACTGTTTTAAATATAATGTAAATCTCAACACTCACAAAGAGGCAACAGAATTTAATTGTTTAGTGTTAATAAATGTTGACGTTTCTGAATTAATTTGCATTTATTTACTCACAGTAACGTTTTTGTCACTGTAATTTAGCAAAATCTCAAACACCATTCTTAAACACCAGAATAAGGCTGAATCCCAAATAACTTCCTACTCACTATACATGCTTTCTACATAGGGTGTAACATAATGGTAGTGTTTGTTAGCTATATGACCTATTTAACTATATGAGCTATATAACGTAACACCATTTTGAGACTGAGCAAAAGAAAATAATTATGTTAATTAATAAGTGCCCGTTTTTAATTGTGTGCAATTAATTGGTCATAAATAAATTACATATAATTAAATGACAGCCGGGGCCCCCGGCCCCCGCCCCCCCCCCCCACACCCACACACACCCACTCGAAACTGGATTTTGAACCTATAAGTAACTAAATGTAATCACAAAACAAATATAATTATGACTGTAAAATGTAAAA
>CM074945.1:11710506-11716632 GCA_037577455.1 Pangasius macronema | reverse complement strand
TATAGAATGATCATGTCTTTATTAGTGGGCAAACCAACAAAATCAGCAAGGGATCAAATACTTTTTACTCTCACTGTGTATATATATATATATATATATATATATATATATATATATATATATATTTTTTTTTTTAAATCAGGTTCGTTGCATGATGGCTGTGCTGCTTATGATTGGCCAGAAGCTGGAAGTGCCAGAGATCATCAGCCAGCTATTGGATGTTGAGAACAATCCCAGGAAGCCTCAGTACAGGTGACACAATTAACGATTAACTTTTATTTATTTTATTTATTTATTTATTTATTTATAAGTATTGGTGCTGTTACACTGTCACTTGATTTATTGCCTTTAGATAATATTCCATATTTTTTGGTACATGTAATTGTGGCTTGTATTCATTAATAAGACGCACTACAAAATTGGCATAATGGCTTTTACTTTAATAATAATAATAATAAAAATAGTACATTTTATTAAGGTGCTTTACAAAAAAATCTAACCGTTATAGTGGAATAGAAGAAAAATGACCAAGAAACTACAACTTACTAGCAATAGAAGCTTATTTTATGTTACTATATTGGAAAGAGAATTTCTCTTTGCTTTAGTCAACCAGTGTAATGGCAATTTCAACCTGGTTATTTTTGTATCACAGGAATATGCCAATGGTTAACATTTCTTATTCATTAAAAAGATGTACTTTTTATCTATTTATAATTACATTTAATGTTAAAAGTTAATGAGGTGGAGAAAAAAAAAAGCAGCTTGTCACGTTACTGAGACACGGCGAGACGTAAGCTGCCCTGTTATGTTGATTATCTATCATAATTATTAGATTGTTGTGGATTTTTATTCCCAGTATGGCAGTGGATTACCCACTGGTGTTGTACGAGTGCCATTTTGATGGCCTGAGTTGGATTAGTGAGCGTGAAGAGGAGAGCCACGTGCTCAGCTCTCTCCTCCAACACTGGACTCAGACTGCAGTCAAAGCTCAGGTGCTGCACGGCATGATCCATGGCCTGCAGAGCACAGACACAGGTATGTGTGTGTGTGATCAGCCACTGTGTGTAAGGAATAAAACACCTTAATTATTTTCCATTTACAATCAACACCTTCTGGCCAATCAGATTTGAGAATTTAACAGCGCAGTGGTATATATAATGTGAGCTAATTAGCAGAACTAAATAAAAGTTTCATATTTGATCCACAGATAAAGCACAGATTATGCAGTGCTGCCTCATGGAAGGATCCAGACAGCGCAACTATCGTCCTCTGCTGGAGCGGCCGCGCTGCGAGAGTCTGGAATCGCGGATCCAGCACTTTGTGAAGAGAGGGCGACTTGAGCGGGAGGAAGGAGAGAGCGGGGAGGAGGGCAGCACTGTCTTCAGGGGCAAGAGGTCAAAACATTCACATCAAGCGAGCTCTAAAAATCAAGAAGAAAAAGAAGAGAACCTCCTGAACCGAAAGGACATTCCTTTACATCCCTCATAATAATCATTTATCAGTTTCTGTTTTTAAGATGCACACCTGATGAAAAATAAGACGAACGATCTCTTGTGTTCGTCAACCACTTAATTCGAAGGCTTCAGAACGCAGAAGTCACTGGGGCGGAGCTTAAGTTCAATCCAATCAGCCAATCACACACTTGATTGTATCACTACTAGTGTTTTTTTTTCCACTTCTTCGACTTGAAGTACTGCTTAACATGAAATCATTTACTACCTTATTTCAGTGACATTAGCTAATTAATGCATGACTGTGTTAATGTTAGACAGGTGCACGTGTGTGACTTATTTTGATGCCAATTTTTGAAAAAAGACTTTTTTTTTATTGTATTTTACTTTACAGTGTTTATTTGTGAATTTCTTCATCACATCATTTTCAGCTGTGCATATTTTCAGTTGGATTAAAAAGTCATGAACTGAACACTTTATTCATAAAGTAAAAAAACATGACACTTGATAAGTCTGTTTTATTGAGTCATTTTTAATCACTTGGCATTTTTAAAGCTTTGCTTAACTTAAAGCAGTGATATGTGCTTTTTAGAGGCTTCTATTAACTGCAAGGAAAATTGTGTGCTCCAATGAAAAAATGGACAAGCCCTGAAAACATGGTCTTTCTCCATGGTTTACCCCTTAAGCTTTTAGTGAAAAGGCAAAAGGGGGCTGAGCTGAGCATCTGTGTTCAGGTTGGAGCCAGAGCAATTTTCTGGGCTGGAAAAAAATCTCAACAGAGGCAAGAAAATAAGAAACTCCAGATCCATTGTATGGCAATTTAAAAAAAAAATCCCCTCGATTTGTCTTCTATGTTTAGTCATTGCAAAGTCACACAATTCTAATGTAATTTTCATATATCATGGCATGTTTAGAAATGCTGTTAGAAAAAAAATTACAAATAGCCACTTTAAATATTTTTGAGTCATAAACACGTTCACACAAGATAGATCATGTATTCCTTTAAGACAAGTAACTGATGGCGACACATTTAGTGCTGTTTATGGGTTTATGAATCTCCAGTGTCTGCACTTTGTAATAGTCACAGATAAAGCTGTAACTTTCAGTTTTCCTGAACGGGAAAGTCTTTAGGTTAGAAGAGTTTATGCATTCCAGTTTTTTTTTATTTTTTTAATTAAAGTTAACTTAATTACATGTAACTACAAACGGATAAAAAACGATGTTCTTTAATAAATAATTGCAATCCTTTGCAAATTGCTGTGATATAAGATGAATAAAACACGTTTGGACCTACTGATATAGGAAAATGATTGAGATTGTTGGGGTGATAACAGCAACTTTGCTTCATTGCACCACACTGACACTGGTTTAATTATTTTCCTATAACAGCACAACAGTGATTTATTCCTTACACAACATTACTGAAGGTTATATTTGTACTACAGATTGTAGATTGTAGACCATTTATCCTTAAGAACAAGAGATTTGTGCTATTTTATGAAACGCTTTATTGTAAAAATCAACATCATTAAAGCCAAACGAGGTTTAAGGTGACTGTGACACTTTCCACACATCTTTCCTCACATATTAGCAACGTTAGCATGTGGAGTAAACACGTCTTAGCTTTGATTACACTGGGTTACAAGGAACACTGTGGACATTTCATTTGCGTATAGTAAGTGTTTTTTTTTTTGTTTGGTTGGGGTTTTTTTGCCTAAATATTAGCCAACTCATGATGATTTGATGCTAACATTAAAAAAAATCTCTTATTAATCAGACTTCCCTGGTGAAAAAACATTACAAATCCTCATAGAATTTGTAATGGTTTTAATGGTTATAATGGGAATTGTATTGGTTTTAATGGAAGCTGTAATGGTCCCTGTCAGTCTTTACTGATCATTTGTTGCCTTCTGTTGGTGGCATGTTATGTCTAGTGGACACCATTAAGGACCAGTAATGGTAATGATTGTAATAGTTACCTGGCGGTTTGTAATGGTATTTGTAGTGGAAACCATTAGACTTTCTGTGATGGTTTCTATTGTTCTCTTTTTGTTTGTTTTTGTTTTTTTCAGCAGGGATGTGTGCTCCATCTCAGAAGTGAGAGCTAGCCTCCATTCTTTTATACCCTGTGTAGTTAGCTTTTCTTATTATAACACATCTTATGTTGTTTCTGTCTTTTTAAAATAGAACAACAGCCATGTTTGTTCTCCACGCAGGGAGGCGCGAGCCGTTCGGAATTCGGCCATGTTTGTGTCCGGTAAAGTCACATGACAAGAGTTTAAGTATCACGTGAGCTCTTAAGCTTATTTCTTAGTTATTTATTTACCACTACAACGCTTTTCGGGCTCTAAAACAGTTTGTGATACACGGCTTGTGCAGGTAAGCTCTTCTTATACGCCATTTTATACACAGAAGTGCTTGAGCGACCTTTGTTTTTGTTATTAAAAAAAACGAACGAATTCAAGTAGCTTATTGAGCTAACACTATTTATACGGAAGCACTGCGTGTATCCCATAGGGATCTTTCACCCCTATTTACGACCACTAAGTAGTGTAAAAAGTCACGCTTTATTGAAACTACTTAGTCCACTTAATGTTTTTGTACTAAGACATTTGCCATCGAGCCGCTGACTAGCGAGTTACTTGAATTTGGCGTCTTTGAGCGTTTGTTAAAACAAAATTAATATTAATTTACCCAATATTAACAGTTTTGTCAATGTTATTAATATTATTCAGTGCATTAAATGAATAAAACACTCATTTCAGGCTCATTTTGAGACTTAAAAGTGGTATTGTGTCACTGGATATGACTGTCATACAGAAGAATTGCGTATTAAAGGTGTAATAGACGATTCTTTTTTATTCCTTATTTGTACAAATAACCTGTAAGATATGTAGAACATGGTGAAAAAAACAATGCATGAAGGCGTTGCATTTGGTAAAAGTGTATTAAGTCGCTGAGAAGACCTGTTTGTAAAACTGCCTCCCGGTCCGTAAGGCTTGTTTGTGTTTGGATATGCTTCCTGAAACTCTGGGGGGCGGAGCTTCGTGAACAAGGGCAGGAAGCTCGTGGGGAGGGAGGGAGTGGGCTGAAGGAATGAAATGTAAAAAAAACAAAAAACAAAACAATAGATATGGGAATTGTATTGGTTTTAATGGAAGCTGTAATGGTCCGTGTCAGTCTTTACTGATCATTTGTTGCATTCTATTGGCGGCATGTTATGTCTAGTGGATACCATTGAGGACCTAAGTCCATAATACATCCTACTATGTACAGGAAACCAATTTGTAATGGTTTTAATGGTTAACAGCTGATGGTTTGTGATGGTATGTGTAGCGGAGACTATTAGAATTTCTGTGATGGTTTCTGTTTTCTTTTTTTTTTCAGCAGGGATATCAAACCCACCTAACAATTAGAGAAATAATCTTAGAAAAATAGACTAATTTAACTTAATTCAATTTACAAATGTGTGTATATGTGGTTGAAGTGCATGTGTGTTCGTGTGTGCATGTGGTTTTAGGTTGAAGTTGAAGGACTTCATGTGAATATCTTGAGTTTTCAGGTAAATTCAAGCCAACCGACACCAAAGGTGAGTGAATACATCATAAATACATTTCTAGTCCATTCTGCAGAGCAAATGGAGACCAGGTCCTAATATGGTATCGTTTCTATAGCAACAGCAACTCAGTGGATGATTATTTTCCTGGATCAGCGTGTACTGAAGTCTTTTATTTCAACTTATACCACAGCATGTTGTAACTTTTTAGTGATCACGGTGAATTTTCTTGTTTTGTGGACATCCCACAACGTTAACTGTATAAAATAGTCACTAGTAAAATTTAATATGCATACATTTGTAATTATTGAAATATATGCATGAGGCTCTGTGAAAGTGGATGTCTTGAGTGGCGAAGTGAATATATATTTTTGCCATCACGAGAGCACACAGCGTTTGTCTAATCAGCACTGGTAGTTGCATTATCTACTGACAATCATACACTGTGGCTTGAGCTTATAAAGTGTCTTCTGGGAAAACCAACCGAGGTGTGAGCGTCATCATCCCTTAGAAACACACACACACACACACACACACACACACACACACACACAGTTGCTCTGTTCTGATAAAGCACTGCACTGTGTCCTCTTGTTTATGAGCTCTTATTGAAATCCTTTAGCCAGAGTTCAAAGGCTTTTTATCTGTGTCAAGCTTCCTTCCTTCATGATTTTCCCCGAAAAGGACATCTATAAAATGATATTCTGTGATGACACTAAATTATTAAAAAAAAAAAAATAAAAAAAAAGTAGCTACATTGCTATCGGGAAGTAAGTTGGCAGGTAACGTTTGTGTTTAATGCCTCAAAACAGTATGTATCTTTTTATATAACACACACACACACACACACACACACACACACAGAGGGTAAAATAAGTATTGAACACGTCACCATTTTTCTCAGTAAATATATTTCTAAAGGTGCTATTGACATGAAATTTTGACCAGATATTAGTAACAATCCACACATGCAGACCATAGATGTCCATAAATTAAGTTATGTGTAATAATGTGAAATAACACAGGGAAAAAGTATTGAGCACGCTTACTGAAATTTATTTAATACTTTGTACAAAAGCCTTTATTGGTAACGACAGCTTCAAGACGCCTCCTGTATGG
>CM074945.1:11680953-11697653 GCA_037577455.1 Pangasius macronema | reverse complement strand
ATCACCTGAGAGAACTAATTAGCATAGACTAACAGACACTTCCAAACAACACAACAGAATCAACAATATACAATTCAGCAATTCAATAATACAATAATTCTAGTGGTGAGAATCTAGATCCAACTGAGTCTAGTAGATACTACACAGTCAGAAACCTACCTTACCGGTAGAGAATAAATTCAAAATAGAACGTAAAACACACACACACACACACACACACACACACACACACACACACACACACTGTATATAAGTATGCATGAACTACTCTCTACTCCAGGCCGTTTGCTGTGAAGATCATGAGCACTGCTGTCCTCAGGGCTACAAATGTGACGTCACTCACAAGTCCTGTGAACACCCTTCCCTACCCAGCATGCCGTGGGTCAGAAAGCAGCCAGCACTGAGTGTGATGCACAGCTCCTACACTGACCCCAGCGCTAACGCGGAGCCGCAGCAAGGGCACAAGTGTGATGCACAGACCACCTGCCCCAGAGGCAACACCTGCTGCTATATGGCAAAACTCAGCAAGTGGGGTTGCTGCCCTCTGCCACAGGTCACACACACACACACACACGCATACACATGCACACACACACACATACACGCATACACATGCACACAACTACACGTTATATCATTTCCATTCGTGGCAGCCTACTCATTATTCTTGTTATATTATATCCTATTTCTATTTCTTATATTCAGCTATCAATATTCTAATTCTTCTTCTTTCTATTTCTGCTTCTTCTTCATTCCCTTTTTCTTTTCCTCATTATTTTTCTGTTTCTTCTTCTCCTTTTTTCCCCTTCTTTTTCTCTTTCTCCTGCTTCTTCTTTTTTTCCTCCTCTTTTCCTTCTTCAGCTTTGTCTTGTTCAATTTCCATTTTTTTTTCTTCCATTTTTTTCACTTCTTATTCATCATCTCTTCATTCTTTGACCTCATCTTGTTCTTCTAATTCTTCTTTTCTGCTTTGATCATTCCTTGATTTCTTGTTCATGCATTTCCTCTCCTAATTTTCTAATATCTCTATAATTCTTCATTTTTCTTTCTCTTTGTCCTCCTTCTTCTACTCATTCATACTGTAATCCGTTGAACATAAGCTACTGGGACACTGGGCGAGGGTGTCTAACCCGGAACACCCAGTGGCCCCAGGCTACATCACTCATCATGTGTCCAAATGCATCACAAGATGTATTAGAAATCTTTTTTTTCTCATTACGCTGCTTCTTCTTCTTCTTCTTCTTCTTATAATAATTATAATTACTACATAGTAATTATCATGAGTTTAGCTTTCAATGACCTACAATTCATGATCATTCATTTGAACTAGGCCAGTTTACACCCAAAGCTTTTTTTTTTTTCCCTAAATGTGCAATGGAAGTTATCTGTCCAAACTATGTAGTCTGTGTTTCCATGAACTTTTTCACTATATTAATACAACATTCCCACCTCAGCATTTCCAGCTATGAATTCTTTTTATGCATTTTCTTGATTGTATCAGAATCTGATTAAACACGAGTGTAAGGTAAACCCCTCGTCTGTCTGCAGGCTGTGTGTTGCGGGGACGGAGATCACTGCTGTCCCAGCGGCTACACCTGTGATAAGGAGAAACCCATCTGCACGAAGGGAAACCTGCAGATCGCGTGGTTCAAGAAGCAGCCGGCCATGATTACTCAGGGGTCAGAGGTCACGCGTGACCTGGGGGACGTGAAGTGCGACAACACCACCAGCTGTGCGGCGGGCACCACGTGCTGCAGATTGCGCACAGGGAAGTGGGGCTGCTGTCCACTGGTCAAGGTGTGTCCGGGTTGGGTTTTGAGTGGCAGCTTACTCACTGAGGCATGTATGGTGGACAGTTGTGTCTAATAATGTACAATTTTTTTTATTTTTTTATATATTTTGTAGGCGGTGTGTTGTGAAGATGATCTGCACTGCTGCCCTCAAGACTACACATGTGACCTGCAGAGCGGAACCTGCATTAAACCTTCCACCACACACACCCTTGCACTCACACTCGTACACACTCTCTCTGAACAAGATGAAGATGAGGTGATGTGTGATGCAACAAGACGTTGCCCTCGGAGTCAGACTTGCTGTAGAATACCAGGCAATGAGTGGGCCTGCTGTCCATTTGAGCAGGTAACATTTTTCTAATTCTGTGTTCTTGAATTCTCTAATCTGATTGGTCGGAATATTTGCTAGCAGGTTATCGTTTTTATAGTAACAGCTCATTCATAGGAATGCTCCACATAAGCTGGTTACATGTGTAATTGTTGATGTGGTGAAGTTCTTCGTAATGAGACATTTTATTTAATATTTTCTGGAAGGAGTCTCCAGTGTCAGCAATCAGAGGTTTGTCACAATCAGAGGTTTTCTGCCAATTTAATTTGATGTGATTTTTTTTTTTTTCTGTCTATCTGTCTCTCTTTCCTTGTCTAGGCGGTGTGTTGTAAGGACATGAAGCACTGTTGCCCTAAAGGATACACCTGTGACCCTGAAAAACGTTGCACTAAAGCGTCTCTGCTCACGTGGTGGGACAATTCGCTGTAGAGAAACATCAACTGATTTAGCTTATAATGCTTCCCAAATCAGGATGAGAGACTATACAGCATAGTCGTGTTTAGATTTTTCTTTTTGGTGTTCTACGCACTAGGAATGCTGAGCGATCATTTTGTTGTTTATAAAAGACACTTACTTTGAAACAATGACACTGGCACATTTCCAGTTTTCTTGAATCTGAATCACGCAAAGCTATGACATCTTTCGAGAAGTTTTTATTTCATTTATTCATATGCGGATTGTGCCGTTTAGGTTCCGCATGTAGCACCCGATTAAAACTTTGCACCCTCTTTAGGACTTTCTAAGAAAAATTTGGAGTTTCTCTGTTTACTTTGTAAATTTCTCTTCAGGTAGGAAACAGTTAGAAAGACCGTACTTGCTATTTTTAATGAAAACGTTCTTAAGCATTGCGTCACTGAGACAGAACTGAATGTATGGCGGATCTAAACTCTACACAATCTGACAAATCTTAACAGCTTTCAGTTCCCCAGGCACAAGCTGCGAGTAAGGTATAAGTCACCATAAAAACGGCTAACGTTGCAAATTGGTTAGGAAAATTAGCAATTTAAGCGTGATCTTCCTTCACCTTTAATAGCCCAGACCTAAGGATCAAAAGCACACCAGGCGAGGTACTTTCACGCTTGGACCCCTCGATTCATTCTGTGTTATTTTTAGTAGCCTGTTTTATTAGGACGAGTCATCCAATGTTGGCTTGGGAGCTGTATCGATGAAAGAAAATGTATATTAATTTAGTAACCACTTAAAATTTGGACTATTCATTATTTTTCATTATTTATGTTTTGTTTTTTTTTTTAAACCTGGGCCTCAGAATTATGTGCAACTTGGAAGGTTTCAATTTTTGGTCATTTTATTAGTTTATTACATTGAGTGCCTCTGATCGCATGATGGAAAGTTTGCTGCATGTTAAGATTTTGAAGGGCAATAGCACAACTCAAACAAGCTTAGTTTTTAGAAACTACATTAAAGATTTATTGAAATAAGACTTAAAATTTTATTTTAACTAGCTTTTAGCTGTGGGAACATGTTTAAATCAAGATTTTGTTTTGTTTTTTTCCATTTGTATTTTAATTGTTCTATGTTTCTGATGAGACTTGTGAAATTTGTGGAAATAAACAGTTTCAAATGGATTTTTCTTCATATCTGTTTTGATAAACAGAAACCCGGGTGATGTGCTGTGCTGTGGCGCGTGTCGCCTGCTGATTGGTGTGTGAGATGAGTTAGGAAACACGGCGGTATGCGAGTTATGTCAGCGAGGATGGATGGAATATCTGGGGGCGGCTTTGACCAGACCCCAGGGAGGACGAGATAATGTACAAGTAGTGAATGATACATAAATCTATAAATCATAGAAAAACACCATGATGATGTAAAACAGTGCTATAAAGTAACAGAGTTGTATTAGTGTTTTAAATTTGATTATGAATATAGTTAAGCATGTAGTCCATCTGACACGCACTCTCCTGGTGCCTGTGAGCCAGTGGGATTAGGTTCCACTAGGACAGCGTGGGTGTGTGTATGTGTATGTATTTCTTGCTCTTGCCGGCTAACGCACTTTCAGAGTGAATGAACTGTGAGAAGAGCAAACCTTCAATCTCTTTCATGTTGCTATAACTCAAGGAGAAGAAACCAAACCGAACAAATGGGCTCTCTCCACCGGTATGTCCATAGTATAAATTAGGTTTATGTGTAATTAATGTGTAGTTTAAATATTGCTAATAATATGCAAATTTGATTAAATATGTAACAATTCTCAAGCATGTAATACCTAATTATGTGTGTGTAACAGGTAAGGAATGGGGGTATCTGCTCAATTTAAAAAAATAAATAATTACATGAAATGTTTGTTAGTTGTATTAACACACATTAATGATGCATCAAAACCTTGTTTGCCATTTTATTTATTTATTTATTTATTTTTAAATTGTATTATCAATTCTGGCTCATTAAATCATATCAAACCTGTTTATGCTGACGAGAATGTACAAGCTTCATGTCCTTGAAGTTCCGTTAATATGGATAGTCTGCTGGGAGATGGGGTTGAACTTCAAAGGATGATAAGATATAGATCAGGAGTGTGAGGCAGGTGTGATTGCGCACGAGTGTGTGAGAGGTACAGTAAGATAACGGAGGAAAAATGTGGCTGTGTGTTGGAAACAGAGAGAGTGATGGAAGCAGCTGAGGCACAAGCTGGTGCTTGCTCCAAAATGTCTCTGCTATTAATACACCCCGGCTCTGATCCCACTATCTGCTCGTTCTCTCTCTCCTCTCTCTCTCTCTCGCTCTCTCTCTCTCTCTCTGTCACACACACACACACACACACACTAATCTGTTTCAACCGAGAATTTATTTCTGTTAGCAGAAAAATGCTCGTCTTCATTAGATTTATCTCTAACATGCTCAAAATACTCCTGCGTTCATATAAAATGCTCTCACATTCACAAGTTACATCAATTACATTTGCATAAAATGCTCTCACATTTGCCTCTTTCGTTTGCATAAAATGCATAGTAGTTTTAGCCTATATTCACATGCAATGCTTATAAATTTACTATTTTTGCCTCTCGCATTCATCATTTTTACCCCACATTTGCATAAAACGCTCTCATGTTCACTAGATTTAGTACGTATTGGTGTAACGTCCTTTTGCATTTGCTAGGTTTTGCTGCTCAAATTTGCATAAACGACTCTCACATTCACTACTTTTACCTCACATCCACATAAAATGCTCTTGCATTTGCAAGTTTTACTCACATTTGCAAAAATACCTCTCACAATTGCTAATCGTACCCTAAATTTGTACAAAAATGTTCTTGCATCTGCTAGTTTACTCTCATATTTGCTAACCTTAATAAACACTTGCATTAAATGCTCTCGCACTTGCTAGGTTTTGACTCTCGCGTTTGCATAAAATATTCACAATCACTGCTGTGTCTCGACCAATAATTTTACCACGCAATCGCATAAAATGCTCTGGCACTCAATAAGTGGTAAACTGATGAATGGGAGAGCGGTTCTGTGTATGAGAGGTAAATATAATGACCTACACGTGTCTCACTTCCTCCCTTCTCTATCTCTTTTGTACGTAGTAATGAAGAGGATGACGATTCCTTAACCGACATGGAATCCGAGTCTCTAACCCAGAAAGTCAATGAGGAGGAGACCGGAATTACAACTGTGATTGCCCAGGCAGAGGGTATGGAGAAGGGGGAAAAATGGTGTAGCTGGAGGTGTAGGTGTTTTGGTATTGAAGTGCCAGGTGTGGTTACAATATTAAAGCAGCACTAAACAAATGATGGTGTGGTACGACTGTAATTGAAGGAATATAGTACTATTGCACTTAAAATGGTTGGAGTTAGAGATGCAGCAAATGTAGCTAATTAGTAACTAGTATACCATTAGAATAAAAAAAAAATAGGTACAAATCTATGATTTGCAGCCACACTACTGTCAGAGCTGCTGTTATAGAAAACCTATCAGCATCTTCTGACCAAGCAGAATCAAGAATTCAATAGTACTGTGGTACAAATTTGTTATAACTATAAACAGAAGACTAGTTGCTGTTAATTGTGAACGTTTCCTCTATTGCAGCTGAACAGTGTCAAGAATTCTGTCCATCTAGTGTGAAACATGGCCTGCTTCAACCACAATGTGTGGCTCCTTTCCGTAGAACAAGTCCTAAAGCACTCAGGGAAGGGGTAAGGAGGAAAAAAGAGCACTCTGAATTTGGGCGGCCACTCTGGAGGAGTAGTGCAAGAAAGAAATCTCTAAAGATGGAAAAGGAGAGGCAGACTGCCATTGACGAACCTTACAGCAGTATAGTGAGTCTCAGCAACTGTAGGTTTAAAGTGAGCTGCTGCTCTGATATTTACACCAGCATTGGATCTCCAGAGCTCAGTTCTCAGCCAGAATCTGTGTACATTTATGCTGAAAGCATCAAAGGTGGTGACACTTCCTGTTCTAGTGTATCGCAAGACTGGGGCTCGCTTTGCCTCTATACAGAGGTCGAGAAGACCTGCAGTGCCATGCAAGACCCTGATTCAGAGACGGCAAAAAAAGACAGTAGCATAGAAGCCTTGTTCGGATCGTTTTCTTCTTGCGACGGCGAGTCCATCAGAGGTGACTGTGACTCAGATTCAAGCTGCGTTAATGCAGACTGGGAGCGGAGCTTTGACTCCGAGAGTGACTCGTGCAACTTGGTCTACAGCTTTGCTGAGGCACAGTGGGGTTCTGTCTCATCATGTTCAGGCTCTGCTGCCTCTGGTTATATCATTGACTATAATTTGGAATCCTCGTTCTCCACCACAGAGCAACATGGCAGCTCTGCTTTTGGCAGCCATTTTGATGCAGGACATCGTGACTCACCAGTTGGCCAATTTGAGGCAAGGCATTGTGACTCAGCAGTGAACCATTTTGAGGGAGGATACCATGACTTGCCAGTCAGCCATTTCAAGCCAGGACACCATAACCTGCCAGATGGATATTTTGAGGCAGGACACTGGGATCTACCAGTCGGCCATTTTGATGCAGGACACTGTGACTCACCAGTCGGCCATTTTGATGCAGGACACTGTGACTCTCCAGTCAGCCAGTTTTACACAAGAGGCTGTGATTCTCTATTCCTGCCTCTCAATGGCCCACATCATAACTCGCTAGTAGTACATTTTGAGGTGGGGCCCCATGACTCACCAGTTGGCCGTCTTGAGGCAGGACACTGTGACTGGCCAGTTGGCCGTTTTGAGGCAATACACTGTGACTCACCAGTTGGCCGTCTTGAGGCAGGACACTGTGACTCAAAAGTTGGCCGTCTTGAGGCAGGACACTGTGACTGGCCAGTTGGCCGTTTTGAGGCAGGTCACTGTGACTCGCCAGACGGCCATTTTGAAGAGGCTTCCTGTGATCTGTACAATGCTTTTCCTGAGTGTAGTGATGCAGTCCTTTACAGAGGTAAAGAGCATAACTGCTTTTTTCATTTTAAGGACTATTCTGAGCTAACTTGGAGGACACTACAGGGCGTTGTGACTCATCCTGATCGCAATCGCATTGCACCATTTTTCCACGAGATGATGAAAGAGACGGAGCATGATAGAAATCAAGAAAAAACAAAGATAAACAAAGGCTTTCTTTTCCATCCACAAAGGGTAAAATAAAAACTTGCATATAATTTTTAAAATAATATTTAATACTTGTGACGAAAGTTCCAGAAATGTTCTTTACAAACAAATGATCAGAGACTAATTCCCAATGTTACTATCTCTTAGTTTTTACAGACGAAAAACTCAGAATATCGGGAAGGCCAGGAATATTCCATGCTTCGCCACGTACAGAATGGATCATATGGAGATGTGTTTAGCGTGCGTGACAAACGGACAGGGTTTACATGTGCTGCCAAAAGGGTAAGATCTCCATAAATACTTAATCTGGATGTTTTTTGTGTGTGGAACATGTTTAAATACCATTGTTGATTTATTGTCCTGTAACAGCATTATTCATCATATTTTAGTTATTACTTGCACCAAAGCGCTCGATTCTGATTGGTCCAATGCAATTCATGCTTCAAGGCAGTTCAGAGGTTTATATTAAAGCGCTTGTTCTAGCGAGTTGTAGTTTCTATAGTAACAGCTCATAACGCAAGTAACGTGTTTCATTGCATTCTACATGGTTAAATGCAACTATCAACAGATAAAAAATGAGATATTATTTAATAAATATCTATCAATAATAATAATAAAAATAAAAAAATAATATAATAATGATAATAATATCATTTCCAAACTGCTGTGCTATAACAGAAATAAAACACTTCAGAATATGCTGTTATTGGAAAATTAATTTCAGGGTTATTAACAATGGCTTTGTATTGTTGATTATTTTAATATAACAACATTTCATGGAGTGTATTGTTCCTTATATCTGCATTTTTCTGGTGTTATTCTCTTACATCATTCATCAAACTAACCGTCTACAGATTCCTCTAAGCAGTTTCAGCTGGGAGGAAGTGGGAACATGGAGCAGGTTGGACTCGCCGCGTGTCCTTCAGCTCTACGGGGCTGTACAGGAGGGTCTCAATGTCGTCCTCTTCATGGACCTTAAAACGGGTACATTCTGAGTTATTGCTTACAGTAAGACCTTATAAGTGGTGCCGGAACTAGGGAGCCATGTTTTATGAGCCACATATACACATTCAGGCATCAAACACCATCAAGCAATCCCTGAAATTCTTTTTCATTCCCCCTTTCCAGGCTCCTTGGCACAGTTCCTAAAAGCAAGAGGGCATTTTCCTGAAGATTTGGCTCTTTATTATCACCATCAGGTGCTGCAGGCTCTGGAACATCTGCACAGCAGAAAGGTGATTCACCTGGATGTTAAAGGTGAGCGTTCCACACGACATTACCTTGACTTATTGGAATATTAAAGCTATAGTGGTTATAGTGTTTTGTTCTCTACTTAATATCGTCCAGTTTAATGCATTTTATTCTAGAAATGCTACCATGTTATTCTCATAGTCATAGCATTACAAGAATAATGTCAAAAATCTTTTGTTTGTAATATGGCTCTTTTTTTTCAAATATTACTTGCAAAGTATGATTTATTCTCTTTTGTCAGTCACTTTTTTGTTCTTTCTTGTATTTAAAAAAAAATTGGAAAAGCATTCAGGAAGTCATGATTGTTTTGATGGAAAGACTTCAGGGGAAAAAAAGTCAGACTGAACATAGACATGAAAGAAGCACACAAAACAATTTTGTTATTTTGTTGTTATTAATTAAGGAAGGACTGAACACATGGTGTCATGCAGTTACAGAAAATAAATATCAACAGAGTGGTGTGATGCAGCGAAGTTACTCTTACTGCACTGAAGCTGAAAATCTTCCTGCAACAACATGATTCCTCTTATACTACATTAACTAGCCAATGATTACCAATTTTTTATTTATTAAAGAAGTGTGTGTGTGTGTGTGTGTGTGTGTGTGTGTAGTGGACAACGTTTTGCTTTCGAAGGACAAGAGGGAGTGTTTCCTGTGTGATTTTGGATTATCTGAGATGCTGGACAGGACCGGATACAGCACCAAGACCTTCAGAGGTAATACACTGCACACACACACACACACACACACACACGTTTAAACTGCATGCCAAAGCAACAGCTAATATTACACTGCATGTGTGTGTTTTGTGTTTGTGTTTTAATGTCTTAGGTAACGGTCTGCGTGGCACAGAAAGCCACATGTCTCCTGAGGTGGCTCGTGGAGATCCTCGCTCAGACAAAGCAGACGTCTGGAGTAGCTGTTGTATGTTACTGCACATGCTCAGTGGCCATCAGCCATGGACACGCTACTACACACACCCACTCTGCCTGAAAGTAAGAGTCCCCGACCACCATAACTGATCAGATCATTTCCTGTGTGAAATTTCCAGCCATTTAAAAACTAAAAAGTAAGTATATAAATAAGTGAATAAATAAAATGCATAAATAGATTAGTAAATAAATTATGAAGCAGTGAAATAAATATATAAATAAGTAAATAAATAAAAAGTAAACAAGTACAGATAAATAAGTAATAACTAAATGAATAATTATTAAATAAGTGAATAATAAGTAAGTGAATGAATGAATGAATGAATGAATGAATGAATAAATAAATAAGGACATTTAAGCAAATAAATAAAAAGGTAAATAAGTAAGAAAATAAATAAATGCATAGTTCAATTAATAAATAACCACATGAAAGAGAAATAAGTCAGTAAATAAATATGTAAATAAAAAGGTAAATAAGTAAGTAAATGCAAGGAAATAAATGGATATGTAAATAAATAAATAGGTAAGTAAGTAATAACAAGTAATAATTAAATAAATTAATAAAATAAGTGTATAAGTAGTAAGTAAATACAGTAAGTGAGTAAATAATGTCATAGTAAGTAAGTAAGAAAAATCATAGTGTTTCACAAATAAAATGTACATCAGAAACTATAATCAGTTAAAATCAAGAAATGTTGATAAATCAGGGCCTATTAAAACTATATTAATATAGTTTAGGTCTTTTTGAGTTGATTCTTAACAAATATCGTATAGATCGTGAGTGAGCCGGCCCCTCTGTGGGAGATCCCTGCTGGCTGTGACCCCTTGACTTTTGATGTCATCAGAGGGGGATTAGTCAAGGAGCCAAGAGAGAGGGACTCAGCCAGGGAGCTGCTCGAGAAAAGCAGCAGAGCTCTGCAAGCAGGTCGGTGGTGTTTAGAGATGTGGTTACCAGGTTGATGCTGTTACTTAGACTTTATGGATAGGATCTGAGAGTGTGTGTGTATGTGTGTGTGTGTGTGTGTGTGTGTGTGTGTGTGTGTGTGGTAGTAGTAGGCAGCCTCTTTGATCCGGTCCAATCAGCCACACAGACTCCTCCCCACCCTCAGATCTCCCCACCAATTCCATTCCAAAGTGTTCTCACCAAACCCCCAATGGTCCCGCCCCCGGTTTCCATAACAACAATCCCTAGTCATGAAGTCATTCAGTGGGTCAGCGGATGGAGAGAACGAGCAGCCGAGGAGGATGGGACTGATTCAGAAGACACGTGCGAGGACAGCAATGGAGGGATGGACGGGACAGAAAGATGGATGGAAAAGTACTGGGGATTGAGAAACGAATACACACTTTCTGAAGACACTGACGAAGAGCTGATGCGCTTGTCAGGAGAACGATGGAGAGAAAGTGTATCTGTAGAGAAGAGGAATGAAGAGGAAGAAGAGAGTGATGAAGAGATGGAGAGTGATTTGGGGAGTTTGAGGGGGCTGGGCAGCGAGGACGAGTGGGAGCCCTTTCACCGCCTGCAGATCCTCTGCGGTTCAAAACGGCGACATAGTGGAGATGATCCATTGTCTGAAACAGAGGAGGAGTGTGAGCCCTCTATGATGACAAGTGAGTTAAACCTGAACATCTTGCAGAATTGTGCTTTAAAAGTAGCATTCACTTCCTTATTACAGTGCTTGGCCCCCTCTGTTTTGCCTTATTTTAAAGGAATACTCCAGCAGTTTTCAAGCTAATCTCAATCCACCACTTCTGCAGAGTATTACCAAGACCAAGAATTTCTATATTTATTTCAATATCTCCTTGTAGTGATTAAAGAACAGAAAACATTTTTTTAGATGCCCTTATGATAGAAGTCTGGGGCAGTTGCTCAACTTGACAATAAACGTTTAAGATGTGTATACAGTATAAGCACGTTTTTTTCACCCTGACAAAAAAAAAGATCCTCAGAAATTTGGTCGCTATGATAGATGACTATTTAATGACAGTACTGGAATGTTCTAGAAGTTCTCATTTTGGAGAGGTTTCTCTGTCTGTGTTTTTAATATTTGTATTGCTGTTTTTGTCTTAACAGGTTTAAATCACATTAACGTGTGTGAGCAAAACTCCAGATTAACTCTCGCCTGCCATCGCAGCGTCTGCACTTCTGACGCCGATCTTACTGACAAGGTGCACATCTGAGGTTGCTAGGTGTTGTCTGTCTGTCTGGATCTCTCTCTCTCTCTCTCTCTCTCTCTCTCTCTCTAACCCATCTCAACCCTTTTGGTTCTTCTTTAAAGGCTTCTGATTGGTCGGATGATTTGAGCTCTGGCGTGTTCTCCTCCTACAGCAGCCTTACAGATGAGCGGAGCTTCAATGTGGATTGGTCCGTCTCCACCAATCAGCCGCCTTCTTGCAGCTTTGAAGGTAAAGTTGCTCAGGGTGTTCAGGTAAGTACACTTCCTTGCATCTTTTAGGGTTCCAGCTTCATCACAAGGCCAAGGATTTTTTTCTATGTTTAAAAACATAACACAAAAGAAATCTGAAACAAACCGTACAAACCCTCTAAAAAGGATTGCTGAGACATTTTTTTTTCTTTTTCTTTTGACTGTATTTTTATTCTAAACTGACTGTTTAGTAAGAACACCAAGTAGTCATGAAATCTAACTTTTGGTGAATATGTGACTGCGTGTGTTTGTGTGTAGGCCTCGGAGTGGATATCTGGGTGGAGGATGTTAGTGGGGATACTTTGAGGATCAGAGAGAGACTAAAAGTGAAGCTGGGTCATGTTGCTAGAGGCATAAGTGCACAGGTGAGGAGTCTGATTTGAACTAAATGGTAACTGAATGTAAATTCATGGTTTGTTTTTGGAAAATAATATACAGTTGTACTGAAATAATATGAAATGGGACATTCATTCGACACCCGATCAGTGAACAAATCTACTATAGCAAGGCTAATATGGCGTCTCGTTGTGTGTAATAAAAGATCTCCATGAGAGCGTTCAGTTTAGCCACGCTGGATGGGAAGCTAGTCTCCCCTGACACAGAGGTTCTGGATTCGCGCATGTGGCTGCTGTGTGTCCCTGCTCCAGACAACAGCACCAACTGGACCTGGAGGATCCGTGACGGCAAAATGGAGACCCAAGAGGCTGATGGACTGCAATCGGACACCTGCTCCACTCTAGCAGCCTGAAGACTATGGACACTACATTCCCTTTCTTCACTTCAGTTATGTGCTGATTTTTTCCCCCAAAATGGTGAATGACCTTAAAGTGCTAATTAAAATAATTATTTGGATAATTAACACATTTTTGAATTCCTTTTTCCAGAGCCAACATAACCATAACCTTATTACAAGTATCTATACTCTTAAAGGAGTGGGGTTATAATTTGTGAGATAAATTGCAAGTCCAATGACAAGGCTTTCCTTTCCCCTCTGCTCCTGGTCCTCTGTTACTCTGCTTTATGCTTTTTAATGAAAACAGCCTTTTAAAGAAAAATGGTAGAACTAAGCAGCTGTATCTTCGCTGAAGGTGGAGCTTTTTTTTGGGACAGAAATATGTAAAAAGAAACCTGTAATAAAAAAATTGCACAATTGTAATTTAATCTTGTGAATAAATGCATCTTTGAGATTATATGATTATTACAAGTCTAGAAACACTTTTTAACATTAAAAACTTCATCTTTAATTTGTTAGATGAGGGATATGCTAATCAGTATATAGGAAGCTGGAGTAGCTCATAATATCAGGTACTTTTAAAAGGCTTTGCTGTGACTAACAGGTATTTCCTGCACTGATTCACTTCTCACTGATGGCTGATCTGGCTTTCATCTGTTGCCATAGTGCAAAAGTCACTTTGTACAGTATTTATGATAAAGCCTATTTTAAAAAGAATGATCTCTAATACAAATTTATAGTAATTTTCATATGAAAAATATATTTAACACAGTAAGAAACTCAATATCTAATAGAATATACAAAAAACATTTTCAGTCTAGATTTATAAAGTGTACCAAATGCTCTGTTGAACACTATTCTAAAGTTTAAGGGTGAGTTAAGACCTACTGTTCTATAGAGAATCATTCACAGCTCAGCTGAAGATGGACTATACTGCTTCATGAGGTCAGCAAGAAACAGACCAGAACGAAACCATCCTGAGCCCTACACGTTCCATCAATGAGTAACATATAAGGCAGCTTGTATAAGACCGACACAATAAACTCTAACTTTCTTTTCCTGATAACTAGCTGAAACATTGAAGCGTCAATATTACTGCTAATAAGACTATTCATAACATTGCATTTATTGTTGATCGCTAACTAGCCATGCTGAATCTCTACCATAACCTGCATTCAGTATCAACGTTTCAAACGTATTTCTAAGCTAGATTTTTCATTAATACAACATTAAATGTTGCTGGAAAATAGTATGAAAAAAGATCTTCCTCTTTTATTTTAAGGAGCTAATAGTGAAAGAGCTTATTATGTCAAATTCTGCCTTATATGTTACTCATTGATGGATGATTTCGTTCTGGTCTGTTTCTTGCTGACCTCATGAAGCAGCGTAGTCCATCTTCAGCTGAGGTGAGCTGTTCTCTATAGAACAGTAGGTCTTAACTCACCCTTAAACTTTAGAATAGTGTTCAGTGGAGCACTATTGGAACATTTATAAACTGTTCCAAATGAAATGTTGAAATGTTTGAGCTCGTTTATTTATTTTTTTTTCTTCAATTCCAATGCCATTGTAACTGCCCTAACACTGTTATCCCGTGATGTCAGAGGGGGACACAATTCTACAACGTTAGTCCTTCTCACAGGCCTCATCCAGCATTAAGTAACAATTTATCATCAGAATCACTAAATACAGCACACGTTTCAATAGAAACATATTTAATATTTTTCAGAGTGGAGTTTTCCTTTATCAGCGTGAGACAAAATGCAAACATGACGTGTGTCAGCACTTCTTAAGGTGTGTCGGTACTTGCGACAATAAATAGGAAACGATTACTTCCTGCTTTGTTCCAATTGGAGGGTAGCTGTGAGGGGCGGGCAGAAAACTCAGTTTTAATTGACGCGATTGGTCGAGTCTGCGAGAGTGGGCGGGCTTTGTGAAGCCGGTGTCGGTGAGGTGTACATGACGCCATTTTGACGTGACAGCGGTGCCACTAGCGGTGACAGAGAACTCTCCAGAATCATCGTCTACGAGTCGAATTTACTAAAAAAAAAATAATAATAAGAGCTTCCTTTTATAACAAACGACAAGTAAGTTCACCGATATTACAATTCTGTTATTCCTACCTTTTAACCTTGTTGGAAGACGTTAATATAGTTTGACGTAGTGATAGATAGGAAGTCAAATAGCTAAGTTACCTCATTTTTTCCCCTCACACCCACATTTCGACAAATACCACCTCCTGCTCTATCATTGGCTAATAGATTGATACGTACGAATGGTCGACCAATTATTTAATGGGTCCTTCCTGCGTGTAAGAAGTATTAGCCACTCCGAGAGCAGGAGGCGGGATCTGTTAGAATACGGGTGGGTAAAAAAAGCATCGCTTATGTAGCTAACAGCTGGTTACCTGTCAGCTAACTTGCTAGCTGGCTAGGAATTCACAATTAACACGGCTTTCTAAAAGAAGAACGTTTTTGTTTATGTTTTCTTATTTGGTTAAGTAAGAAAACGTCAATATTCATGACAGTTTGTATGCTAGCTAGCTAAATCGTCAAGTATACAAACGAGTTAGCAAGTTAGCTGTAATTAACTCTGTTTTTGTGTTTATTTCGTTATTGCTAAGCTTTTCGCTTTGTAACTTCAATAGACAGTCATACAAGGCATATATTTATGTATTTAATTATTTTTTCCATCTTAAATTATTAAATCATTAGCCCACATTTTTATAAGTAACAATAAACGTGGCTAAGACCCGCCTACTTTCACTGGACGAGGTCATTTGATTGACATGGCAGATGACCAATCAGAGACCTTTTCCCATAGGCGGTTGGCAAACATCTTAAACAAACCTCTGATGACTGTTTTTAAAGCTTTATATATATATATATATAATTTGTTTAAGTTAAGGTGTTCCAAAGTTTCGCAGGTTGTGTCAGACTAGTTTTGTTATAAATCCCTGCTGAAAAAAGCAGTGGAAACCCTCATAGAATTTGTAATGGTTTTAATGGGAATTGTATTGGTTTTAATGAAAGCTGTAATGGTCCCTGTGGGTCTCTCCTGGTAATTTGTTGCCTTCTGTTAGTGGCATGTTATGTCTAGTGGATACCATTAAGGCCTGGTAATGGTTTTAATGGTTAGCTGATGGTTTGTAATGGTATTTTTAGTGGAAGCCATTAGAATTTCTGTGATGGCTTCTATTGTTTTAATGTCAGTCAGCTTTTTTTCACTTCCATATTTAGGATGGTTGTGATTTGTTTGTTTAATGACGTTTCTCTTTCTCTTTTCTCCCAGTCAGACCTGAGAGGATGGGGAATGTCTTTGCGAATCTCTTTAAAGGGCTGTTTGGGAAGAAGGAGATGAGGATCCTGATGGTGGGCCTGGACGCCGCCGGCAAAACCACCATTCTGTACAAACTCAAGCTGGGCGAGATCGTCACCACCATCCCCACGATCGGTACGGTCCACAAACTCGCTGACAACACCTTGTTCAAGATAGCAGTCATAACAACGGTCAATTTGGCACTCAGTTTTATCACAGTGTCGTCTTCTTCTTCTTTTGGCTTTTCCCTTCAGGAAATAAGTCCAAATAAGTTTCCCTGCCTGGCAGCTCCATGTCCAACATTCTCCTACCAATATACTCACTCTCCCTCCTCTGAACATGTCCAAACCAT
>CM074945.1:11636815-11673423 GCA_037577455.1 Pangasius macronema | reverse complement strand
ATGTTGGTGTCCGAGTCTACGGTGGCCTGGTCAGCAAATTCACTCCAGTCAGTGTGTGAGAACTGCTGCTGGAGAGCGGCTTCAGCCCCGTCCAGCCAGTCTTTAACAGTCCTGATCAAGTACACAGTGTAACACAACACCTGTCCGTTTAGATTACTGGGTAAATAATGATATAATCTGGATATTTCATGTTAAAAAATCACAGTATAACGCAGATGTAACATTTAAAAATGTTTATTTATAAATATATCTTGTACTTTCTATATTTGTAATAAAAGTTGTCAGGGAGCTACGCTTCCTTTTAATTGTTTTCACTGTTCTAGTATTAAAAATGAAACTGTGATAGTGATACAGTGTCCATGATTTTATATATAATTATATAGCATATGTTTAATATCACAGTGTGTCCTGTAAGGAATTAGGAAGAATGCTTTTAAGATTTTAAAACATCAGTGTCAGTTCTCTCTCTCTCTCTCTCTCTCTCTCTCTCTCTCTCTCTCTCTCTCTCTCTCTGTCTCTGCACCTGTCTGTCTCAGGACTGATCTTTGTAGTGGACAGTAACGACAGAGAGCGAGTCAACGAAGCGAGGGAGGAACTGACGAGAATGCTGGCGGAAGATGAACTGCGTGATGCCGTTCTCCTCGTTTTCGCAAACAAACAGGTCGCTGATCTGTGTATATTGTGTTATTTTCTACCATTTTAATTCAATTCAATTTATTGGGAAAGTGGTAACAGTAACACCTGTTGTTGATTATTTTTCTACAACAGCATGACACGCATGTATTAATTATTGAGTATTATTTCTCCTGCGTCATGAACTTAGCTACACACAATGTTAGTAACAATAAATGTAATCATTCATTTAATCATCTAATCACCTGCCTTTTTTTTTTTTTTTAAAGGACCTGCCCAATGCAATGAACGCGGCTGAGATCACAGACAAGCTCGGGCTCCACGCGCTGCGCCATCGCAACTGGTACATCCAGGCCACGTGCGCTACGAGCGGAGACGGCCTGTACGAGGGCCTCGACTGGCTCTCCAACCAGCTCAAGAACCAGAAATGAACCATTCCACCCACCCTCAGATCTGTGTGTGTGTGTGTGTGTGTGTGTGTGTGTGTGTGTGTGTGTGTGTGTGTGAGAGAGAGAGAGAGAGAGAGAGAGAGAGAGAGAAAGAGAGATGTTGGCCTTGCCTAAACCTTAGCTGGTCTCAGTATATTTTTATCCCCACAGAGAGAGAGAGAGAGAGTGAGAGAGAGTGTGTGCATGTGTGTGTGTGGAAGTGCCATTTTACCAACTCAAGTGTGTTGTGTGTGGACATGAGTGCATCATTCAGCACAAACCTCAACGGTTCTCAATCTTCTTTAGTCTTTCATAAGGGTTTAGGCTTCGCTGCCACCCGTTTTGTGTGTGTGTGTGTGTGTGTGTGTAAATGTGTGATTCTGAGTGCAAGTGTTTACTTAAAGTGTGTATGAGAGAAAGAAAGTGTGTCTGCTTGGACCATAGATATACATATTATAACCCTGCGTTCACTCTAGAAAGCGACAGGTGACCAGTTATTCCACGTGCATGCGAGGTTTCTTCAGTTCCCCACTCACAACTTTATTTTATTAACTGCACGTAGCTAGTACAGTTAGCTTGCTTTGCTAGCTAACTGTAAAGCAAAAAAGAAGCATAAATAAAACAGCCACTGTTAGCATGATTATCGCATTGTTTAGCTTTTGAAGCTATGTGTAGTGTAATGCTGGTCAGGCCACGCCCACACACGTGATCAGTAATGGTTGTTATACGCCCACAAGAGACAAACTACAAGCTACCTGCTAGCGTGAACGCAGAGGTGGAGATAGATGATGACATCATTCTGTACAGAGTCATGCTGTAAAATGATCGTCTGTGGACGTGTAACTTATTCCTAAAAGAAGGTAAACGTTGAGGTTTGTTGTTTTGTTTTGTTTTTTCTTGCAGCAGAATGTTATTTACTTGTTACATGACATTTCATGTGTAAGTCTTATTTAATTGCTTTAACAACTGAAATGCGAGACAGACAATAGCTTGTGCATGTGTTGTTTACTGTTAGCTAAGATTATTTATTTGATGAAGGTCAGTTAAGCAAGTTAAGGAATGGGAAAAAAATGAATCTGTTGCTTTCCGAAGGAAAAAATAACCTCCGAAAATCAGTAGAAATTAGAGGATTGTACATGGCAGTGGCTTCAGTAATGTCAGCTGTCCACGTCTCTAATATGTATATCTACGGCTCAGACTGAGGACGGACCCCGGCGTGCCTTTCACACACCTCTCCTTCAAAACAATTCTTTTATACACACTCTCTCCTTTTCTCCTTTTTTTTTCTCATTCTATTCAAAAGTGGATTTCAGATAGCAGAGGATGACGGGTGGGTTTGCGACCTGCTTGACAATACTGCTCTTAACTTGGCTTTGTTGAATTGTTGAAAAATTTTCAAAATGGCACATGTGTACAAGTGTAAAGAAGTGCAGTTTAGTATTTATAAATATTTTTAATTTATGTTCAAGTTCTTTGTGTTATGTGGCTAAGTATTTCGTCTGTACATGATCGCTGATGGCTCAGCCTGCTGCTTAGCATGCTAGGTAGCTAATAAGTTACAGAAACGCATCAAGAAGTGGAAGAGGAAATGTTCCTCAACAATGTTTAATCAAAACGGTTTATAAGGCAAATCCTGGTCATTGGCTACATAAGCTGATCTTGTGACAGTTGCGTGTCATACAAGGGTGTGTTAAAAGCAGTATTGGAGAGCAGGATTGTTTGTTTGGTTCCCTGCAATAACTCATAAAATCCACCAATAGTGTTACAGGCATGTTGAATATGGGCCAGACGTTCTTTTCTATGGGTGCACTTTTATTCTATTTAAATAATGAAGAAAATTCAGCCCTGGTGTGTGTTGCGTAACAGGAACAGCATTGTAACCTGTATCAGGTTGGGAAGATCCTTTTCCATCCTTGATTGTCCTTTGCATCATTTGAAAATCACCCCCCCCCTCCTTTTTTTCCTGCCACCTCTCTTTTGATTCTGCAGTTTAGTTTTCAGTCCTGAACGGGTGTAGGATAGAGACAAGACAGAAGAGTATGTCTGGGTTCTTGACTGTACACTACCTTTCAACCAAGCACAATCACAGTACATTCCCCACTCCCTCGTACTTTTGGACTTGATTTAAATTAAAAACCCTTCAATCGCCGCATGTTTCTCTGCTTTTCATTTCTAAGAGTTTTATAATTCCTTCGGGTCTCTATGCAATCACTGGCTGCTCGAAATCTGTCTTAGAGCAGATTGGTCAGAAGGCATTAAAGCAGTTCACAGTGAGTTTGATCTAATATGGTATTGTTTCTGTAGTAACAGTCCATTTACATAAAAATATTTTTAAAAAGAACTTCTGTAAGGAGATGCAACTTGAGGATCTTTATGATAACGTACACTACAAGGGTTCTTGTATAGAAACAAGTTACAGAACCCAAAAAATGAATCATGGAGCATTTCAAGCACAATTACATTAATATGTGCTTGGATAAGGTTGCTGAATTTTGCTGCGTTATACCACACACACACACATACACACCTGATCTGATCTGTTCTGAAGTTTGTTAACTGCACGTTTATAATGTTTATGCAAGAACTGATGTCTGTGTGCTCTGAGAACACAGTGATGGAAACATGCATAAACATTCCTGTAATTTTTATCAGTTGACTCTGATAACATTGATCAGTGGCGTCTCTCACATTTAATGATGCACACACACACGTGCGCACTGAGCTCAAAGGTTACTGCTGATAAAACAGTACTATCAATACTATGTAGTCAGGACCGTTTACCCAATTCGGTGTGACTACTAAGTGTGTTTTACAGAAAAAAATCAACTCATAGGAGGCTCAAACTGCACAGGCAACACGTCATCTCAGATCTCTTGTCTAATATGCATGTATAATATATATTTTTATATTAACTCTAAAAACATGATGGTTTAACTGGAAAGCATGTAATCTGTTTGCGCGTGGAAACAACATCATTTATTCATTCATAAGAAGAAGAGAAGAGAAAAAATCTGTAATAGAATCCACAATTGTTTCTTTACCCTTATGTAAAAGTTTTTCCCATGTGATTATGTGAGTAATATGTGCTTTATGTGTGAAAACATAAAACCAAAGTAAGAAATTATAATGTGAAAATAAATCATGTGAAAAATGAACAGTGGGAAAAAACATGATGTGCAAATAAAAAAAAATCACAATAAGAATGAGTGAATTGTAACAAAAAGAAATGAAAAATGAATTGTGAAAATGAAAGCACAAAAATGAATGAATCATGAAAAAAGTCACAATAAAAAATTAGTGAACCGTGGACAAAAAAATTGCATGTGAAAATAAATGAATCATGAAAGAAATCACAATAAAAATAAATTAATCATAAAAAAAGACATGAAAAATGAATTGGGAAAATAAAAGCATGTGAAAATGAATGAATCATGAAACAAATCCCAATAAAAACAAATGAATCATGAAAAAAATCACAATAGAAAAATGAATGAATTGTGTGGGAGAAAAGTCACATGAAAGATTATATCTTAAAAAAGAAAATAAATGAATCATGAAATTATATGTGAAAAATAAATGAATCATGTAAAGATATCACATGCACTACATGTAAAAAGTGTACATGTGAAAAACGTATTAAATATCACATCTAAAAATGTGTAAAAAGGTACACGGGACATTCGTGTGATTCTTTTGTAGGTGAAAGGTCATCAGAGGTTGTGAGTGAAATGAGTGTTTATATTGGAATGAAGTAACTAAAAGAGTATAATAAAGTCCAACATGTTTTTCAGGTTAAGTGAAACCTGTGCTGTCGTGCCACCGTTTTTCAGGTTAAGTGCAACCTGTGCTGTCGTGTCACATCCAGCATTCCTACTCTGGCACACAAACAGCTGGAACTGATATTTTTTTATGAGGCTGTATGTCTTTGTGCCAAAATTAATCATTAAATCATTAATGCGGAACTCGTTTGATGTTAAAGATTGTCCAACTGTGGTCTGCAAACTCTAGGCTCATGCCTGTTTCCTCACGTTTCACACATTTTTCACGTGTAATTTTCCACAGGTGATCACATATTGCTCACATAATCCTCAGTGAAAAACATGGTTGTGATGAGCGTTAGGAAAGAACCTGGGGATATTCCATAAATAATGTTTTTTCCCCCTTTCTTCTGCTTAAAAAAGAGATTTTTATACCACATTTCTGTTGAGTGCTCGATTCATTTCCTATAACAGCAACGCTGACAGTAGTTCCAGCTGTAATATAAATAACTGGTTTACATTAATGTGCTCATTCTAATATGTTAACATCTCATTCACAGGGGCTTGTGCCATGGACATGTAATGTCACATAATCTAATAATAAGCTAATAATAAACGTGTTATTATTTAAAAACGCATAACCATTGATCTGGTGGAGTTTTCTGTGAAGATAGATTTATTTAGCATTCATGGAAGGAGTCGTCAGTGTCAGTGGCGCTTTGTAACAGTTAATAAGGTCAGGACAGAGGAGTTTATACTTTTCAGTTTTTCAAATGATAGCTAGCTGTTTTTTTTTGTCTTATTAACTTCAACAGAGCAACAAGATGCTAGCAGAGACACCTGAAGTGCTGTTTTTTTTTTTTCTTACAACAAGGTTAAATTAGCACTTAAATAAGCATAAGTGGACAAATCCGTTGGTTCTGATTTGCTCTGTTTGTTAAATTCTCACTCATTTTAAATTACTATAAATTATTATAGACATCTTTTTGTAGCTATTTGTATTTGTCATTATTTTATGAGTGCTTGGAAATGGTTCAAAACTAAAAAGTAATTCTGAAAGGCTTAGAATTAGTGAGATCAGATGAGATCATTAATGAGAATCAGGAATCGGTATTGGAGGGGAAAAAACTTTTTTTTTTTTTTTTTTTTTACTGCCCAGAAGTAACTTTGCTGACATAAAACAGCTTGTGTATAACTTACTTTTTGTCCTCCTTGTGATACTATTGTCATTGTTCAAGTCCAGCATCATATGAGAAAAATCTTTTCGAAAAAAAGCAAAACCAAAGCTTGTATTTACACAAATGCTCAGTATGTCTGCCATTTTGCTGAACTTATGGGACATGCTGTTTATTAAGTAAAAAAAATGAAAGTATGGGACATATTGGGCATTTCTGTAAAGAAAGCTATTAAGTAGAGTGTCAAGTTAAACAAAATGGCTGACATTGGACATTTCTGTAAAGAAAGATATTAAGTAGAATGTTACACAAATTACACAAAATGGCTGACATATTGGGCATTTCTGTAAAAACAAGCTTTTGTTTTGCCAGTTATAAAAATCTCATATGATGCTGGACATCCTGTATATCAAGAACAACAGATATTCCCTTAATTTGAGAAAAGACTTGCTTGTTGACTTGGCACTTTTGTCTGCCACTGGTTTACACCTCCCAGCGATAGGGCTCACCAGAAGCATAATTCATAAAGAGAAAAGGTTCTACGTAGCGAGCTGAAGGGCCCCACCTCCAGGAAGTTCTTGCGTCAGCCGGCGCTCTTCGCCGGGTTTGTTGGGTGGAAGAGGAAGTTCATTCTAAAGCATAAAACATTACACGAAGCTAGCTGCTATAGCTGTCCGAGCGCACGTGCAGCCTCGTCCACACTTTCCACGCGGCATGACAGTGCTGTGTTTGTAAAGCGCCTGGAAGAAATAAGATGTGTGAGCTGCTGAACTTTTCTCCGAGGCGTGAGAGCGCGTTAGTTAGTTAGTTAGTGGACGTGGACGTGGCCAGTCCATCGCGCGCACACACACACACACACACACTACAACGTGCTTTCACGTCTTGCAGTGTACGTGTGTGATTGCATGAGGTGTGCAGAGTGCAAGGTTCTCTGTTTGGACTTGTGTCTCGCGCATATATGAGAGAGAAGCTCAGTATCCACAGCTCGAGCCTTTACTCAACTCTTCCCTCAGGAGCTGCTTCATCTGCTGTGAACCTTTAACACTCCCAACATGTCGTGTCTGTTAGTGGGGAGTCTGAAAAGGTAAGTTATTTTCCTCGAAACGCACGCATTTATTATTATTATTATTATTATTATTATTATTATTATTATTATGTATAAAAAAGCACGAGACAGGATCCTAGTAGAAGTGCTGCTTCACATAACCTATGGTTACTGAGTAACTAAAGAAACATGTTATGTTTTGTTCTTAGTAGACAGTTTACATCTTAAAAATGCATCCCTACCACAAACTTCTTTTCTTAATAAAAACTGTTTTCAATTATTTTTTAAATGTAAATTTATTTAAAAAAAAATAATACTCTTTCTGTTTCCCCCCTTAATACAATTCTTCTTTTTAACTGTATTAATTATTTTAATGTCACAAAATGACTTTTTTTACTTGTCACATATGAATTTATGCAATCACCTATGCCCTGTGCACTTTGATTTATTTATTTCTATCTATCTATCTATCTATCTATCTATCTATCTATCTATCTATCTATCTATCTATCTATCTATCTATCTATTTTTGCCTTTTTTGGTGGTGGGAATAAATGATTTTTTAAATGCAACTAAACCTTGATTTACAAAATAAACCTCGTCCCATGATTTTGTGTGTTTTTTTCCTCCTAATTAATTAATTAGGAGATTAACATGAATTTGTCTTTTTTTTTCAGACAGTTATTGTATTTTTTGCCCTATTGTATTATTTATTTATTCTTTTTTTCTTGTTTTTGTTGTACATTTATTTATTGACCATTTATTTATTTATTTATTTATTTATTTATTTATTTATTTATTTATTGTCTTATTTTTTGTCTTGTTTTGTCATTTATTTACAGATTCAATATGGCCCTGTGACCTTTTTCTTTTTTTTTTTCACTTTTTTTTTCTTAATTAATTTATTTCAATGCAGTATGGATTGATTTCCAAAATCAAATTGGCCCTATCTGGGGGCAAGGGGAATGGTGTGGTGTGTGTGTGTGTGGTGTGTGTGTGTGTGTGTGGGGGGGGGGGGGGCGACTAGGAATCCCCCCATACCCCCTTTAGGAATTGTGGGCCCCTTGGAAGAATATAGCTCCACCAGACCCCTCACAATCCCCCCCAACCCATTGTGGGAATTGCCCCCTGAAGGAAACTCTCGACCAATCACAGAGCTGCATTTCTCATAGCCTGTGTAGCGTATGAGCTTTTGCCGAGGTGATGTTAATGAGTGCTTGGGGATTACACACCCTGCAAGTGAGTGTGTGTGTCCTTGAGGCTACGGTGGACTTGTTCCTGTAAAATACTGCGTAAACATCATGATGATCAACACAGCAGTGAGCAAACACACTGATCACACACGTACCATGCAGGATATTTTAACATTACAGATGTTTCTTGCATGAATCCAATAATGATGATTTAGTCACTGATTTCTTGTGCAGGGATGAGTAATGATACTGATAGCGTTTATTCATTAATAAATAATGCTACGAGTCTCACAGCTGGAAGCGTTCAGTGTGGCTCCGAGCTTCAGCTCTTTCATTCAGCTGTCAAACACTCCTCCACTTTCATCTGTTACTTTTATTCCACATTTTCTTCTGAGAAACAAAGTCTAATTTCTGCGTATTCACCTTAACGCCTCATTTGCATGCACTGATCATTTAATTTTTGCATGTATGTAATATTCTTTCTTCATCCCTTTTCTATCTTTTTTCTTTGTCTATTCTACTTTCTTTCTTTCTTTCTTTCTTTCTTTCTTTCTTTCTTTTTCCTAGCTTTATTTTTATTTATTTATTTATTTATTTATTTTACTTTTTCTATCTTTCTTTATTTTTGTTATATATTTTTATGCATATTGTATATTTTTGCTAAATCTTGTTGTTGTGTGTGTTGTGTGTGTATCTCTCAGCCTATCTTTGCCTCTCTACATGCACAGTGAGCAACAGGACAAGATAATCGATTACACATTAACTTAACTCTGTGTGTGTGTGTGTGTGTGTGTGTGTGTGTGTGTGTGTGTGTGTGTGTTGGGGGGGTGGGGGGTGTTGGTGGATTTGGGACATGCTTGAAGGACTGTTAACTCATGGAGAGTGGGGCAGAGTGGGTGTCAGTGCAGTTCAGCTTACATGATTGGCCGATTCTGAGGGAGGTGTGGATTTGGCTTCTAAGAAAGGAGAAAGAGCAAAGCTCAGTAGCTATCTGAGAAAGACAGAGAGAGAGAGATAGGTAGGTAGGTGAATGGATACTCAGATAGATAGATAGACTACAAATCATCCTGCACTATGTGCTGCTTCCCTCAAAATATCTCATTTGCACAACTTCATGTACAAATATCTCATTTGCACATTTACAGTATGTATGTAAAAGTTTCTTATAAAGTTTTTTTGTAAAGTTTCTGTACAGTAAATTTTGTATAGTCAACCAAATTGTTTTTCTTATACCTCTATGTTCGTATTTATGTCTAACCTGTATGTAGCACCGTGGTCCTGCGAGACACGACATTTCATTCGACTATATGTCCACACATATAGCAGAATGACAATAAAGCTCAACTTGAACTTGAACTTGATAGATAGTGAAAAAACAGCGTGGTGACATCAGCACTGACGTCTGCTCCCATTGAAATCCTGGAACCTGAACGTCATTTCACATGCTTTCAGAAAGATGAAGAGACATTTGTCATCAGGATGAGAGAAGGAATAAAAAAAGAGGGAGGGCAAAAGACAGAAAGACCAGCACACCTGATTATTTGTTTCATCAGTCAAATAAGTTACAAAAAATATTGACAAAAGACTGGTTTATGATTATTTTTCTTCTGCTTAGTGCTCAGTGTGCAGAACGACAAAAACTAGATTCTCTTGTTCAGTCCTACTCGCTTTCTTAATCGCTATGCATTAACCTCTTACTTTCTCCTTTTTTTCTTTTTGTCTTTCTTTCCTCATTTTTATGAACTTTTTCCTGAAGTTTGTCTTTTGTTTGTTTTTTTTCTCTATTCTGTATTAGTTCTGTCATTCTTTCTCTCTTTCTTTTGTTCTAAATTGTTCATTATTTTTCTTTCTTAATTTGATTTTTGTTCTTTTCTTATGTTTTCTTTTTATCCATTGTCTGTTTCTGGGACACAGATGCAAATTGTAAATTGCCATCAAGTCATCTCTATCTATCTATCTATCTATCTATCTATCTATCTATCTATCTATCTATCTATCTATCTATCTATCTACTTCATTTGTTTTGTTTTATGTACTAGCTTTGCCAGTCTTTTTTCATTCTTTCTTTCTTTCTTTCTTTCTTTCTTTCTTTCTTTCTTTCTTTCTTTCTTTCCTGCTGTGTCAGCCTTTCTTGTGGGATGGAACTGGACGGGCGTGCACATTTTGAATAGCACTTGAGCAACAACGCTGTCTAAATATTTCTAGGTGTTGGGTAAGAAATGTTCTTGGAACTCAGCCAAGAAATGTCTAAAGCTCACTACTTCACGTATGTGTGTGTGTGTGTGTGTGTGTGTGTGTGTGTTTGCTTTAAAGATCCTCTGAGTTCCTCATTCTTCTTACCTGCCCTGTAATACCCAATTACTATATATAGTGTGTGTGTGCGTGTGTGTATGATTGAATTAGAGACTGTAGTTTTACTCTTATGTGTATGTGTTGATTCTGATCATGGCATGGGTTTTATTGTCAGTCTGTAACTTTTACATTTATTTCAAATCATTGAGATGAATTAATTTGGCTTGGGTGGTATGTATGTTTGTCCGTATCACTTCCCAAAAAATTCCTTGTGATGGGGAATTTTAGAACATGCATTGACCCCTGATACTTAATATTGTGTTTGCTTCATATTAACACTAAAGGTCAGCCCATATAACTGCACTGAAGCATTTCATCTCTCAGTATGTCAGTAGTTGATGTCGTCATGTCAGTCCTGATGCTGTAACGCTACTGGTGTGCATGAAGCCGCTAATGTACTGTGTTTGTGTTTGTATCTGGAGGTGGGATGTTTTGGGTGCTGCGGTTGGGGTCCGCTCACTGGCCTCCATCCCCTCTCTCCCCAAGGCTGTGGCTGAGTTCGTCTCCGACGCTGTGGCTGAATGCAAACCTGCTAAAGTGCACGTGGTGACTGGCACGCCTGAGGAGAACGCAGATATTCTGGCTGGCTTGGAAAAAGAAGGCATGGTTAAAAAATTGCCCAAGTATGAGAACTGGTGAGTAATGCCACCTCAGTTAGTGCGCTTTATGACATGTATGATAACTGCAGATCCAGAGGTTAAGGAATTGCACATGGAGCAGAAAAGCCATACTGTGGCTTGTTACAACACCTCACCTTGCATTTATAGACATCAACAATTTTGCAACTGTTTAACGAATGACGTGAGACTGTTCTGGTGTAATTTTTCAATATTTCCATTTAATTTGTCTGTGATTGCTTTGTTTATTTTAGACATTATTTTAGTCTAACTACAGACCTGAATACTATTCAGTAGTTACCACACATGGAGTGGAGTTTGAGGAAAACAAAGACGTGTCACACCTTTTTTTCATGCACTTTAAAACATTTCAAGGTGCTGGTCTAGGCGATATTGAAAAACGTCTGTCTTAGACGCTTCTACTCAAGAAAATTCTAGCAACTCAGAGGCATAAACTACACACAGGCGATTTTAATAATCGGAATAGATTTAAGCAGGTGCGTAACCCGACTCTGAATACACGCAACTTTCCTGTGTGACTATTGATATTTCACTCACACATCAAACTTTCTATCTATTTGTAGTTACATTTAATGTTGTGAAACGTTTGTGAGACAGTTCAGGTCATCACTGATGTTATGGCAGCTATAAACGTGTTTTATATATAGCAGAAATGCATTATAACTCCTGATTTGATGAATCAAACAAACCTCCCAGATTTATAACACTACTGTGTTGCTGTTTTGCAGCTGGCTGGCTCGTACAGACCCTAAAGATGTGGCTCGTGTGGAGAGTAAAACGGTGATAGTCACTAAGCGGCAGAGAGACACAATTCCCATTCCCAGCGATGGCATGAAGAGCCAACTCGGCAGCTGGATGAGTGAGAACGATTTCCAGAAAGCCAGAGAGGACCGATTTCCTGCCAGCATGTCAGGTGTGTGTGTGTGTGTGTGTGTGTGTGTGTGTGTGTGTGTGTGTGTGTGTGTGTGTGCGTGAGTGTTTGTGTGCACGTACATGTGTTCGTGTGTGTGTGCATCTGTTACTCTACTGTTACACTCTATGAGGGATTCTTCAAATGGTGGCCATTTTGTTTTTCTTTATGCATTTCTTTAACACAAAGAACCTGATGAATGCAATTTGCAAGTATTGTAACTTACTGTTATTGTAACTTACAATTATTGTAACTTAAAGTACTGTACTTTATTTTCTACTTCACCAATGTTCAGTGTTAATGATAGGTGAGGAAGGATTTGGATTCGAGCTTTCTGACTGTAATATAAACTGTATTTATTTGCCTGGAAAAGATATAAATGTCTTTCATAACCACTCATTAGTTATATACATGATATTACATCACTACATGATATTATAACTCTATTATAAACACTATACTAATTACTAGTCATTGGTCATGTGTGAACTGTCAGACAACCACACCAGCCGATTCAGAGAAACTACATTTCTGAATACACTGTTCGTTCAAATTCATTCATTCATTCATTCATTCATTCATTAATATGCTTGCTTGGTTGCTTACAGGTGCCCACATTGCTAAATAAAACCAGCAAGGACACTCACTGCAAATTAACGTAACTCTAATATCTTATCGTTCTTTGTCTCTAGGTCGTACGATGTACGTGATCCCGTTCAGCATGGGTCCAGTGAACTCCTCTCTAGCTAAGTTTGGTGTTCAGGTGACGGATTCACCGTACGTGGTGGCCAGTATGGGAATAATGACCCGCATGGGCAAGCCTGTCCTGGAGAAACTCGCAGAGGGCGTGGAGTTCGTTCGCTGCCAGCACTCGTTAGGTCGACCTCTGCCGCTTAAAGGTACCGACCGTTTATTACAGCCAGGGCAACCACTGCATTTCTCTCAATTCTCTACTTCTTTCTTTATGAAACCTCCTTTATTCTGTCTGTTAATTTACATTCACAAAATAAGCTATTTAAAAATCAATTTTAGAATAGATTTAAATCCATAAATCCATGTACAAAATATTAAAGTTATGACTTTATATTATATGCACACTACTGTAATAATGTAAATCTTGGCATCAGATTGCATCCACTCCTCAGTTTGTTAATTGTTTCGAATTGTCCTAAAGACACAACGGTGCCAATATTTACACTTTAGCACTAGCATTTATGATTTTGACTCCTTTCTGTGGTGATCTGCTTTTTCTGCTAGATCAGCAGTCAAAGCAAATAAACTTCCCCCGACGGAAAAGCTAATTCACAGACGTGAAGGCTGGTAGCAGTTACTTTCGCTTTATCTAGATGAACTTTGACCTGCTCATTCGCAAGCCTCGGTCTTGTGAACCAATAGAAAACCAGACGGCGAGCGGTAGTCTCTTTGGTTAGAGAAAAGAGAAAAGGAAAACAAATTAGTTGTCTTGTAAACCAACCTACACTAGTGGGTTTATGGTAAAACTACATTTTTAATCAATTCTCTCTGAACCTGGCTGAAATGTTCTTGTTTTTATCCCTGTTTTGCAGCTCCATTGATAAACCAGTGGCCTTGTAACCCAGAGAAGGTACTGATCTCGCATCTCCCAGATAGCAGGCAGATCCTGTCTTTCGGAAGTGGTTACGGTGGGAATTCGCTCCTGGGAAAGAAGTGCTTTGCGCTCCGTATCGCCTCTCGCATTGCTAAAGATGAAGGCTGGCTAGCAGAACATATGCTGGTGAGAAACTTGGGGGAACATTCTTGTTTTTTTTGAGAGAACAAAAATATATATATATTTTTTTAACTTAATGATTCTATTAAAAAAGATGTGTATAAAAAGTTTTAAAATATTTTGCTACACAGTTGAGCTCTGCTGTTCTGTGCGAATTGCACATCTCATAGATCTGGCGTGTATTGTTGAAATGGAAGCTTGTTTGTTCTTGAGACACAGGATGCAGACTGAAAATTGACATCAACTCTGTCCCTCTCTCTCTTTTTAGATTCTGGGAATCACAAATCCTCAGGGTGTGAAGCGGTACATTGCGGCAGCTTTCCCAAGTGCTTGTGGGAAAACCAACCTAGCCATGATGAAACCAACACTGCCAGGTTGGAAGGTGGAGTGTGTGGGAGACGATATTGCCTGGATGAAGTTTGACAGTCAGGGTGAGAGACGAACGTCTGAGCTTGTATGTTATTTTGCTAGTATTGGCGGAAAATGCCTGTTACTGAAATGAGATGTTATTTTCCAGGTAAACTCCGAGCTATTAACCCAGAGAATGGATTCTTTGGTGTGGCACCTGGTACCTCTCTGAAGACAAACCCTCATGCCATGGAAACCATTTCGAAGAACACGATATTCACAAATGTGGGTGAGATGAGTGATGGCGGCGTTTGGTGGGAGGGTCTCGAACCGCCGGCGCCTGGCATCTCTCTGCTCGACTGGCAGGGAAATTTATGGAAGCCTGGTAATATTATTCACTACAGATCTCATTTGGAAAACAATTGTGATAAGAAATTGTCCCATTAACCTTTATTTCAGTCTATTTATATTTGTAATGACGAGTCACCGGAAAGGGGATCCATTTGCAGCTTTAATATAAAGGAAGACACAGTAGAACAAGCGGGGTCGAGCGACAGCAAACAGGGCAGTCAGACAAAAGGCAGGGTAATAAGACAGGCGAATGGTCGGGACAGGCAGCAAACAAACACAAAACAAGAGAGAACAGTCCGGAGTCAAACACAGTAATCCAGTAACAAAGAGAGTAGCGCTCGGAAATGTTAGCCAGGGCAAAACAAAACTTCGCAGAGAATGAGAGTGAGGCTGAGGCTTAAATGGTTCCGGTAACGAGCTGCAGGTGAGCTCATAATCAGTGCCATGCAAGGGATGATGGGAAATGGAGTTTAGAGGGGGAAGTCAATACTCGGGTGATGGTGACCTCTGGTGACGATCAGGGGGAACCACAGAGGCTGGATTCGTTACAATATTCATCATTCCTTTTTTTTTTTTTTTGCTTTTATTTAAGATAAAGCACATTTTAAGAAGTACATGAGTAAAATAGGTGATTCTTCACAGGTAATTCGAAACCGTGTGCACACCCGAACTCGAGATTCTGTGCCCCTGCGGCCCAGTGTCCCATCATGGACCCCATGTGGGAGAGCGATGAAGGAGTGCCAATTGACGCCATCATATTTGGCGGCCGGAGACCAGAGGGTGATTACCATGGAAATTCATGGAAATTATGTTTTTTTTTTTTTTTTGTCTTGCGCTGTAATAACACCTACTTCTTTTTTCACAGGAGTGCCTCTGGTGTATGAATCATTTAACTGGAGACATGGTGTGTTTGTTGGTGCTGCCATGAGATCAGAATCTACAGCAGCTGCAGAGCATAAAGGTATTAACTTTAAATCAGCTAACATCCATATGGCACAATAATACATATGTATATACGGTGTATACAGGAATATGTAAAGAATAAAAAGTTTTTATTCTTCTTGTAAAAGAATGACACATTGTACCTTCTGGCCAATCAGAATCCAGCATTCCACAGCACTGTCGTGTAAATTTAAATGAAATTACCAAACCATATCTTATGTATACAGGTAAAGTCGTCATGCATGACCCCTTCGCTATGCGTCCGTTCTTCGGCTACAACTTTGGCGACTACCTGAGCCACTGGTTGAGCATGGAGACGAGGAAGGCGCCCACACAGCTCCCCAAGATCTTCCACGTCAACTGGTTCCGGAAAGATCCACAGACCAAGTCCTTCCTGTGGCCCGGATTTGGAGAGAATTCCCGAGTGCTTGAGTGGATCTTCCACCGCTGCGGACGCACCAGCGAAGACGAGGCAGCCAGAAAGAGCGTGATAGGATGGTTGCCTCAAGAGGGCGCCATCAACACACAAGGCCTGGGCCAGAAAGTCGATATGGAGGCGCTCTTTGATGTTCCTAAACCTTTCTGGCAAAAAGAAGCCCAAGAGATAAGAACCTACTTTACGCAGCAGGTGGGCGCCGACCTACCTGAGCAGCTAGAGGCAGAGCTAAGGGCGCTCGAGGAGAGAGTTAGGGATTGAACGAAAAGGACATGATGTTTTAAAATACACTATATTAAATGTTTGCTGTACTGTGCAAGGCATTTTATCTATGAGTTGGGGAAGTAAGCAATCGTTTAAGCTACAATCTTCGGTCCTGCAATAATAATAATAAAAATAAAATACACCAGTGACATAAAGCTAAGACTTAGTGACTGTAAGTCAATGCCATATTGAAAAAAAAATCACCTGGAGGTTTACTCTAGTCTTACATGTCATATATGTGTTCTGACAAACGTATATGCAATGACGAGCATCTAAAAGACATTGGACCAAATTTTGGGAGAGTTATGAAACTGTTGTTAATGTATTGACTTGACCTGACTGAATAAACCACTGAAAATCTCTTTTATCAGATGATGTCATCAAGTTGTTTCATCCTCTATGCTGTGAAGAGATGTCCATGTGCCTTTTTTCCCCATATTATTATTATTATTATTATTATTTAATTTTTTATGGGATTTAGGTCAGGGGACAGGGATGATAATGTGATTCTGTTCTGGATAATATTCCTGCTTGAAGATCCAACCATGCCCCAGTTGTAACCTCTTGGCAGAGGCATCCGGACTTTCAACTAAAACCTTCTTCACTCTGTCACTTCATGGAGTTCATGTATCCTAACAAGGTTCCCAAGGCCTGTGGAGGCCAAACTTCTCCATAACATCACACCAGATTGAACAGTGGAGATCAGGGACTTTTCCATTCAACCAACCTTATTATTTATACCAAACTGACCTTGAAAGTCTGTTTCAAGAAAGCTTTATTGCCCCCACAACCCAGTTCCATTTGAAGTTCCAGTAGTGTCTCAGAAAAAAAAATTAAGGATGAAAGAAAAAGTTCTGGTGCATCCTCCAAACACTTTGTTGGCATGGAGGTGGTGTCTAGTTGTAGATTTTGCAACATGGAGATTCCAATATGCTTCCATTTTCTGCAAATCTTCAACTGTGATCCTTGTTTGCTTCTCCTCACTTTGCATGGAGTGAAATTACACTTTTTCTTCAACTATGCATCTTCTTCCTCTTATTCGTAAGTGTGTAGATAAATGGGGGGGACAAGTCTCCTGTCTTTCAAAGAAAAAAAATTAATATAAGCTTGCATTTTGGCATCCACGTCATCTTATTTGTGGTTAATAAATGTTTTAAGGAGTATGATTTAGGATTTTTGTGAAGCTGAGTGCAACATCACCACCAGCGGTTGTAATAGGAACACGCAGAATGACATGAAGCGAGGATGTGGGCTAACTGTAACGAGCCCAGAACTGTAGCTTCACTGCCCATCAGAGACTGTCATGTCACGTGATCACACAGTGACACGCCCTCTAGTTTTACACCCCAGTGGGCTCCAATCTTACACCCCCATCAGTCATGCTTCCATTATAAACATGAACAAAGTGGATTATTTTTCTATCATCAAAATGTGTTTGGAGGAAACACTAAAAGTTGACAGATTGAGCATGTATTGTCTAATCAAAGTACATTTTACACAAAAAAGTGGACAGACCACAGAACCATAAGTTTAACATTTTTTTTATTTAAATGAAAGGGTTAAAACTTTTCTGTTTACCCTATTTGCTATTATGAGCTTAAAATTGTATATATATATATATATATATATATATATATATATATATATGTGTGTGTGTGTGTGTGTGTGTGTGTGTGTGTGNTATATATATATATATATATATATATATTTGTGTGTGTGTGTGTGTGTGTGTGTGTGTGTGTGTGTGTGTGTGTGTGTGTGTGTGATAATTTGGCCCATCCTTTTTAGAGCTTTTACAGCTTTTAACAAACACAAACTTATCCAGAGTGACATACTGATTCTTCTTCTTCTTCTTCTTCTTCTTCTTCTTCTTCTTCTTCTTCTTCTTCTTCTTCTTCTTCTTCTTTTTTTCTAAAATTTATTAAAGAACAAAACGCCATGTTTCTTGATCATTTATAGTTACATTTAATGTTGTGGAACATCCGCAAAACATCTGCCTCTCTTTTTTTCTTTCGCTCTCTCTTGAAGTTAATAAGAAAAAAGTAAAAGAGGAAAACTGAAACTGATGAAATTAAAAACTGAATCTGCCATTTATTTCCACAAAGTGTCCAATAATATAACTGGAATAATTATGATATACAGTTAATGATGGGTGGTTACTCTTATTTTGAAATAACACCCAGACTTCGATATCGGCAATTATTTAGCAGTTGATAAATTTCTGTATTTAATTCTAATTTTGTGGTTTGACAGCTGGAAATGAGGTAAAATAATACAAATTATTCCAGGAAATTATTATCTCAATTGGACATATCATGTATCATTGACGGGCCGCTGCTTCCCCCCCTGCGCGCGCTGCTGTTTTGGGAATTCCGGATCATACCGGATTTACTTTCACTTTCGTTCTCTATCGCGAGCGCAGGTGCTTCTGGTAGCTTCTGGTAGAAATAACTGTTTTAGTCAGTTCTGTCGTCCTTTACAGCATATATTTCAGTGAAAGAGCTTTTATTTAAGTTGAAACACACTTCCTTGAGCACGATGACTTCCATAGACATGAGTCCTGCGTCGAAAAAAGAGGTAAGTGCACGATTTTCATTTGTCATTGTAGGCCATGACACCAATCCTAACCCTAAACTTCTCAGATTTTAAGGAAATATCTGCAGGTTTATGTGTGAGAGTTTGTTTTTACAGGTCGATGGATTTACAAAGAAGCTCACTAGAGAGGTAAGGTGCTGATTCTGTGCAGGTTTTATTTCCTGAAATCCAGTTTACTGTAACTCGATAGCATTTTGTCTCTCACACAGGCAGAGCAGCTGGTCTCAACTTTCTTCCCTCAGATGATTGCAGAAATGGACAACCTGCTCCAGGTGATGTGTGCAGTCCTGAGGAAGACTATGCAGTTTATCACATATTACCACAGGATAGTATTTCTGATGATAAAATGTCTGTCTTTAGGCGTCTCTGGTTTTGGAAGACCTTTCTGCTCTCAGAGCTCCTCTGGACATCCCGATACCAGACCCTGCCAAAGAGGAGCTTAAGAGAAAGAAGAAAGAAGAGGTAGCTTTCTACAATTTAAAGAAAATATTTAACCTCGAAAACACATTAAATATTCTTTAAGTTGAAATCATCCTTATGTGCTTAGCACTTCTGGTGTAAATTTGTTCATTAACGGATTTTTGTGGACATTAATGGGAGAAATTTTTATTTCAGGTTTGGCTGTTAGCTCAAATACAAAACATCAAAAGCTATTTTTCTCGTTCACCATTTTTCAGCTATGTGCAACATCATATTTATGAGAAATACAGCCTAGAAATAGTGGAGATGTTGGTGCAAACACTGGACTCTAAAGCCCTATTCAGATTGCATTAGTTTAGCACAGGGATGTTGGTAATAGATTTTCATACACGTCTCTCTGATAAAACTCTTGCATCAAGACAGCAAAAAAATTATCACAGCAAGGAGTGAGTTTCTAGTGGGCTGTATTTTCTATGAAGCTGGAGGTTTGCCTCACGCAATCATATGAACATGCTCCATTCACAACATGGCGTCCAAGTGGTCGAAGAGTAGAGTAGCTCTTATTTTAGTTTGGGGCAAAATAGTGTTCCAGCAACAACTTGAAAATGCTATAAAAAAAATAATCACAACGTATACGAGAAGCATCCATTTTTCATGTCCTGACTTGGGAAGTGTTTAATATCTGGTGGAGGGTCATTGATATGCGCCCTACGAGAATACATACAGCAAGTAGCAGCAGTCAAACATTTTTTCCCCCAATGCAATGAAAGGTGACATCTTCATAGAAAATCACGGACATGTGTATGTGGAATAAAATTATCAGATGACTGCTGAGTTTGGCGAAAAACCAGTAGGCCTGTAATTTTCTAGGAGGAAGATGGAAAAACACAGAAATGCCCAATCCGAGCTAAAATAAAATCATAGAGGAGAACCTGTAAAATGGGAAATTCCCTCAGGACCCCATGTAAATTTAATCCGTCCGGATGGGGCTAAAGTCACAGAATTGCAATGCAGCAGTACAACCCTTAATTAAAGCAGAGGCACAGCTAGACAAAGATCTATGAGATGATGAGCGTGATGGCTTTGACAACAGTATTAACATGAAAGTTTTGGAAGCTGAAATGTTTGAGCAGACTGTACAGAGGAGGCGAGAGAGCTGGACAGACTAAGGGACTAAAGTGTTGCTGCATCGCTCTGTGGCTAGAGTGAAAAAAGTGAAAATAGACCAACATGTTGATAGTTTAAGTTTAAACTAAAAAAGTAAATTCAGAATTTTGATCACGTTAATTATGAAGATGGATTTTTTTTTCCTTTTAACATTCCTTTAGAGGATTAGGATACTACATTTGATTACATGAAACTCATAACATACAAAGAAAAACTTCTCCTGGTTGAAGTTGATTATTTTCCGATAAAATAATGTCCCCAAGTGTGTTTTATTCTCATACTACAGCAATCTGCCGACGATTACGATTTTAAATTTTATTTTAAAAAAACAACACGCCATACTTTTAATGCATTTATAGTTACCTTTAATGTTGTGGAACCTCTGTGAATCTTCCTCTTGTCACTTATGCTATAGCAGCTATAAACAGCTGTTCCCTCACCAGCCTCTCTTTTTTCGCTTTCTCTTGAAGTTTACAAGACCAAAAAGGTAGCTTATCATGTTACCAACAAAGCACAAAGTGTAAATCTCACTGTCCTGAAGTGCCAAAAAACTTCCTGACTGTTAGAAAGCACTGACAATGGAGACTCCTTCCATACATGTTAAATAAACATCCCCTCATGGAAAGCCTCACCACATCAACAGATATTCTTAAATTACGTAGACCATTTGCTGTACAATTTGTAAATGAGGACTGTTGTTTTAGAAACATCATCAACACCTTTTGACCAATCAAATTCAAGAATTCAGCACTGTGGTGTAAGTAATTATAAATTAAGTTAATTTATAAATTAATGTGTCATCTTTTTACAGAAAAAAGCAAAGGAGGGAAAGAAATCTGAGGAGGAAGAGGAAGGTAAATTCCCTAAAGCCATCTTTACTTAATGTTTTATAGAAGGTTACATCCTTGTAAAACTGAACATATGGCTTAAGATACAAACTGACTTTGTTATAAAATTGCAAGTTATATATTAGCAGCTAAAATTAGCATTTTGTGATGCAGCAGGTCCTCCCTGTGGACCCATAGCCAGTAACGAGAAAGTGGACAATCTCATTAAAGAGATAAAACCCCACATTCAGACGCTGAAGGAAAAACTCAATACAGTAAGACCTCAGATTTGAACCTGAACTCAACTTTCATTTGTTGTGTACAGTGTCTTGCATAAGTATCCCACCCCCAGAATTGAGGTAAAATGTTGTGTGATCTCGATATATATCCTGTTCCTGGAAGAACCCAGAGTTTGTTAGAGAACAGAATTAAAAAAACAGCACTATGAGGCACTAGAAAAGTGTTCTGTCAATTGTGAATGCCTGTGAGCTCATGTATGCGGAAGAGGGTAGTTAGCGCTTTCCTCTGAATGTGTTATGCTGCCCTTTGGTGCAGCATGAACAGCAGTTTGAAGAGATGTGCTACTGGGCTTCGCATATCTCGGAGGAGATGAGTCTTCACCCTTCACACTTGGGAGCTGTTATATGGTAAGGTAGGAATTGGCAATGGACTAGAATAACACCAGTCCGGTTTTGGTTTTAAAAACATATGCCAAACTTTGAGCATCCTGCAGAGCACTGTTAATGGAAAGAATATGCCACAACCATGACCTATAAAAGGCCATTCACCAAAAGACGGTGACCAGATAAAGCAGAGATTAGTCAGAGGTGCAACCAAGAGGCCAAGAGTAACTGATGCTACCACCGCCATGCTTTGCAGCGGGGATAGTGTTCTCAGAGTAATGAGCCATGTTGGGTTCTGGGTTGCTGGGTGACATCTAATCCTGATTAAATCCATTTCAATTCAAGAGAGTTGAACACTTATGCAAGGCACTGTACACTGAATTTAGCATCCTACAATTCATTATGAAATGTTATATGGTAAACAACGTGTTTAATAATCCAACACTTCTGTGTAAGGTGTCCATGTGGGTACAGCTACAGATCCCCAGGATTGAGGATGGCAACAACTTTGGTGTTGCTGTGCAGGTGATTGTCAAATTTGAGAGATTTTTTCATATTTGATTGAAATATTGTGATTACTGATATGATGAAGACTTTCAAATGAAATCACTGTAATTCTATAGGAAAAGGTATTCGAGCTGCTTACCAACACTCGCACCAAGATTGAAGGTTTCCAGACACAGATCACAAAGTAAGTGACAATACTCATGTTCAAACAGTTAGGATCCCTGCACAGAGACACTTTAAGACAAAATCAAAGCATACAACGTACACACAATCAGCAGAATAACTGACAGTGGCCTCTGCTGGCAGGAAGGAGTAGTGTCCTGGCTTGGTGTTACAGTTTGTAAAAGATATGCTTTCTTTTCCAGCTTATATTTTAGAATTGAATTCTAACATAATGTTTTGAGTTCAATCCTGATTTGTTTTGTGTTCAGGTATTACAGCGAGAGAGGAGATGCTGTAGCCAAAGCTTCCAAACAGCCACATGTGGTGAGGATTAAGTTCATTATTATTTCTTCAGAGAACTGTACATGACCTTCCGGAGGGTTATGTGTAAGGACTAAAACACTCAGTGTCATGCTGTAATAGGAAAATAATAAACAACAGGGTGATGCAATGAAGCGTTTGGAGTTACTGGTACCACTCCAAAGTTGATTATTTTACAATAGGTATCTCCAAATGTTTTTTTTTCGCTTATACTACAACAAAATGGCAACAATTACACATAGTACATTTTATCTGTGTAAAGTTACATTTAATGTTGTAGAATGACCACAAAACAAGTTAGTTCCTGTTATTATTTATAATCATAGAAGCTATAAACAGTCATTCCCTCACCAGCCTCTCTCTTTTCTGTCTCTTGAAACTAATAAGCTGCAGCGTTTCCTGAAGATGATAGAAAACATCACATTATTAAAGCTTTACCTACCTTTACAAAGCACTGAACCTGGAGACTTCTTCCATAAATGTTACATAAATGTCTCCTCATAGAATATTTCACCATATTACTGAAATCGACTTAATTGGGATTATGTATCATGAATCTACACAAAATAGCCAACAATGTTGATAGTTTGCAAAATTATTTACAGATGAATAACATAAAATTTGTGAAACATCTGCCCACATCGCTGTAAAACCCTTAACTTCGTTCTGGTGCAAACAGTTGCTGTCAGAATTCACATAATTTGTTGAATGAAGTGGACATGTTTGCAAGTAAAGTATCACGTGATCTCAATTTTCATGAAATCCCAACCCTGCTTATCACCTTCGAGAACACCATCTCCACAGTGAAGCATGTTGGTGGGAGCATCATATTGTGAGGAGGCTTTTCATCAATACTTTTTGCCAAGAAGAATGGACAAAAATATCAGGATCAAGATGTGTAAAGCTGATAGGTGGTCGTACCAAGTACTGGCCCAGAGGGGTGAATACTGTACCAAGTACTGGCCCAGAGGGGTGAATACTGTACCAAGTGCTGGCCCAGAGGGGCGAATACTGTACCAAGTGCTGGCCCAGAGGGGTGAAAACTGTAACAAGTTCTGGCCCAGAGGAGTGAATACTGTACCAAGTACTGGCCCAGAGGAGTGAATACTGTACCAAGTACTGGCCCAGAGGGGTGAATGCAGCCAACAAATGTTACAATGTTTCTTAATCTGTTTATATTCAGTGTATGAATTGTTACTATAGAAACAATAACCGTTTACTAATGCATTACAACTAGATTACTTTTTATCCATTTATTGTTACATTTGCATATTGCATGTCCTTTTTTAAAATAATAATAAAAAAAAAACAGATATGAACTTTGGTCTACTAGATTATGTTCATGTGTCTTCACTACTGTGTTACTACAGGGTGATTACAGACAGCTTGTTCACGAGTTGGATCAGCACCAGTACTGTGAGCTGCGCATCGTGGTTCTGGAGATACGCAACACATATGTACGTTTTCACATACAATACTTTACACTTGTGTTTGACTGTTACATTCTTTCGACATGTTGGTTGATTTTGGTTTTAATTCCAGGCCGTGCTGTTTGACGTCATCAGCAAGAACTATGACAAAATTAAGAAGCCTAGAGGAGACTGTAAAGCCCTTATCTACTGAGAAAAAACGCCATCAGCACTCGTGCTACATACACTCAGAATGAAAGAGAAACATTGCATATTAGATTTCGTTTTTTTGATGCTTCGTCAGGTTTAAGCACAAAACAGAGACAGATCTGAAATTGCCTTTGTTCATCTTTACATAATAAAGCAGTTACTTTGTGTAAATTATTTTAGCGCTTCAATTTTTTTTATTATACTCAAGGAAATATAAAACTGTCATTATATTCATCATATATTCAAGCAAAACCATTCAGATTATAACTTAAACTTAATGTTAAAATGATTATTAATATGATTCAATTATATTAACTATTAATATATTACATTTTTCATTTACACATTATTTATTTTCACATGTAAGACATTGTTTTATTCATCACATGTTATTCAGATGATGGATGTCACATGTTAACTTGAATTCACATCTGCAAGTTCACAAAGTACAGGAAGTAGGAAAATAATTAACAAATGGCAAGCTTTCTAAAGTGATTATACTCCTAGAAATCAACTAGATTTATATATGAAACCTTTTTAATTAGTATATTTAAATATGAATGAATGGAGTATGGGAGATCTATATGAAGAAATCACCCTTATGGGAGAATGTTACAATGCTTTTAATGTTTGTTAGGGAAATTGGACTGAGCACATAAAGTACGCAAAGTCATTTTTTTAGTGCATTTTTTTTAGCACTGGTAAAATGGTTGATTTAAAAAAAAAACAAAAAAAAAAGGAAAAAAAAAACAAAACACTTGGGACTTTTATTTTGACGTGTATACAGGAAACATGACCCGGAAATATTGGTTAGTATAGTAACAGTGGACTCAATACCACTTCCGGATTCAACACAACGCACATGGTTAGGAAATTTGTTGTTTTGTCATTATTAAGAGCTATATTTTAAAAGAATTTACAACACTGCTTTTTTTACTAGACTGTAATGAGGATAATATTTTGCTGAAATGGGAGATCAAGTGGAACTGATTGTTGGAAGTTATGAGCAGATAGTGCTTGGGTACCGAGTGTGTCCTGGAGAACAGGTAACATCTTTTAATCTAGCAGTCTTTTATTGTCCTAAATGTTCACTTAAGCAGCATGAAATTGCCGAGGAAAGAATAAAACACTCAGTGTTGTGCTAATGGAGGAAAATAATCAACAACACATCGTATCCAACCTACTCTCTCTCTCTCTCTCTCTCTCTCTCTCTCTCTCTCTCTAAAAGTTAAAGCTGGTCATGTTACATGTTACAGATAAAACAAAAAGTGTAAACTCCTCCGGTGACACTGGAGACTCCTTCCATAAATGTAAAAAAAAAACCAAACAAACAAAAAAACTCCAACATGGGAAAGTAATAATAATAATAGTAGTATGTATTACACAATTCATGCATTAAAATAGGGTTGGGCAATATAACAGTACAATATCAATATTATGAAATTATGTCATGGTTATACATTTATTTGTGGCATCATGATATCTTTTTCTAATATATATTTTTAAAATAGCAGTAGCAAACAAACTGAGATTGGAAGCAGCTGATTTGATCTAAAAATCTGTACTGAAAATATATTAGAAAATAGTACAACATTATTATTCATTTATTTATTTATTTTTGGTATGTATTCTTTATAGACATAATGGTGTTTAGTTTTTTGTTTTTTTTGGGGGGGGAGGGGCGGTTGGCAGTTGGTTATTAAACATATATGGCGCACATATTGTTTTTTGTAAAAATGTCTTGAATATTTTTTTGTTATATCACCCAGCCTTACGAAGAAAAAACAAAAAAAAACTAAAACAAGCATAAGTAGCAGAAATGAAAGAAAAAAATAATTTAAATAGAATAGAAATTCGACAAAATAAATTATTCTAAAATATTATATTAAAAAAATAATTATATGACTATGATAAAATTATCATATATTAGGTAAAGCTGGGGATTGAAGCTCAGATGTAAGAAATTAATATAAATATTAATAATATACATAAAAAGACAAATACTACAGCAGATTGATTTGTTCATGGATTGGAAAGTAATTGTGTGTTTGATGATCTTGGACATCATTGTGGAGCATATTCACTTAGACATTTAAATGTATAAGAGTGTCCTTTAAAACAAATAACTTGACTTTAAATTAAAATGTGCGTTATAGAGTGAGTATTATATGTATTCCCCAACTCCACTCTAGTAATGTTTATAAAACAAGCATATTAAAAAACAACCTGCAAATTAGCAGGTTGGTTTATGAGGAGAAGGAGCTTCACAAATTATACACATTATTTGCTTAGTTCTCTGCAAGTGTTCCACAATCCCTGTCTCGGGGGAGTTTTCAGATTATTCTGTGGTGTCCTGTAGGAATGGAGACTAGAGCCGGTGTTCACGCACCACGCTCATGCAGCATGCCTGTCCGCAGTGGCAGCCAACGAGCAGTTCGTCGCTACAGGAAGCAAAGATGAAACCATACAACTCTACAACATGAAGACAAGAACGGAGCATGGAGCGTTATTACACCATGATGGTGAGGGGGAAGAAAACAACAACATAAGAAATCATTACATCTGGAGTTCTATCTTTGAGATAGGATATATATACAGAATGAAGAAAGCTGTGTGTGTGTGTGTGTGTGTAGGTACTATCTCATGTCTGGAGTTTGGCTCTACATCTCACTTACTGAGTGGTGGGGAAGACGGCCTTGTGTGTGTGTGGAGCACGAAGACATGGGAATGTTTGAAATCCATTAAAGCGCACATGTAAGTGTAACTGAGTTGCGGATGTTTTTGTGTTACTGTGCCATTGGCTGAAATTGTGTATTTGTTGAATAGGGGTCATGTGACTTCTCTCTCATTGCATCCATCTGGAAAACTTGCGCTATCTGTTGGAACGGACAAGAAGCTAAGGTAAAGTAATGAGCGAGCTAATGAATATGTTGTGAAACTCATCATTGTGGCTTTGTTTTGCATTATATTTGAATTTTTTGATATATATATATATATATATATATATATATATATATATATATATATACATATATATATTTCAATACAGAACATGGAATCTTATCGAAGGAAGGGCAGCTTTCACCAAGAATATTAAACAAAGTAAGCTTTTAAAATCCTGAACTTTTTTTTTTTTTAATGAACATTCTTCCGTGCATTGTAGAGTCTCTTGAAATGAATTTGTCGCCTTATCGTTTATAAAGATGCACAGATCGTGCAGTGGTCACCAGCAGGAGAGAAGTACGTTGTAGTTGTGAATGATAAATTGGACATTTACAACCTGGAGTCTGCCAGCATCATTGCCACCTTCAGCTACAGGAAGAGGATTTCGTCTGTCAGATTTCTCAAGGTTAGTTTTAGGTTTCTATTATTTTTATTATTGTTATTATTGATATTTACTTACTTTACATACTTACTACCTTACCTCACTTAAGTATTTAACTAACTTAGAACTCAACTTATTTTACATACTTTACCTATTTACTACCTTTGTTTACTTATTGTACTTAACTTACTTAGTACCTTACTTTGCTTTACATAACTTACATAGTATCTTACTCAACTCAGTTATTTACTTTACTTATATACTTAATTGAATCTTAGTTTTTTAGCTACTACTTAGCTTACTTTACTTACTATTTTACTTAATGTGCTTACTTATGTGCATATATTAAAGAATAAAGGTTGTCAACCCTTACTCAAGTACTTAACTAACTTACCTACTTACTTAACTCTGTGCTTACTACCTTGCTTAACATGCTTAGAACTTACTTAATTTTCTAGTAATTTACTTAATCTAACTATACTTACTTACTACCTTAGTAACTTTGTTTACTTTACCTTACTTAATGTACTCAACATATTTTACTTACTTTACTTAATACCTTACTTAATTTACTTTATTTACTTTACTTACTACCTTACTTAATGAACTCAACATAGTTTACTGACTTCAGAGAAAACAGTTTGTATAATGGTATATTTTGGAAAAGTGCCCCAGGGAACCATGTGGATTATAATGTCATCCCATTGCAGAACACGCTGCTGGCTGTGGCAGGAGATGATGAACATGTACAGGTGTATGATCTCACCTCTGAAAAGTGCATCTGTGAGTTCAAAGCTCATGAAAACAGGTGTGTTTTGCTTAACACCCTCAAATTCTGTGTTTTACTCTTTCTGTTTTGTAGGAGAATATTTACATTTTACATTAAATGTCTAGTTACACATACACTGTGAAGTGGCAGTGGTTATTTGATTATTTTCCTGTATCAGCACATCTGAAGTGTGTTATTACACTTATACCACAGCAATTAAGGAAAGATGTGCTGTACTTTTTATCCATTTATAGTTACATGTAGTGTCCTGAAACAAGTTAGTCCAGTTACGATATAGCAGCTCTTACAACAAGAGCAAAGTACTCCCTCCTGTTGGAAAACTTAAAATTACAGCTTTACTTCTGACTGGTACAAAACCCTCGCACTGGAGACTCCTTCCATAATATCAACAATTGCCCACATTATTTACATGGAGAATTTGCCATACAAGAACGAGCACATTAATATAAACCTGTTTTTTGCAGCTGCACTACTTTAAATTCTTCAGTTTTGGTGTTGGTTTGTTGGTTTTGACTGGCTAACTTTAATTTGAAGATATAATTATTCTGTCTCGCACGTTGTTGCTAATTTGTATGTTTGTAGAGTAAAAGCATTGGACAGCTTTGAGATGAACGACTTGTGTGTGTTGGTCACTGCATCTAATGATGGATTCATCAAGCTGTGGGACTTCAGTACAGAGGTACGATAGCATGTGTGTACACACGTCACTGCGGACACAAATCACTGTTCTGGACCAATAAGCTCCTTTTTACTTAAACACCTTACTTACCTAACTTATGTACTTAACTAACTTACTTGCTTTACTTATTTACTACCTTACCTAACTTACTTTACTTACTTTAATGTAAAGTAATGCTTTACTTATTACTTACTTACTTTACTTACTTATTACCTTACTTTACTTACTTTCTAACTACTTTACTTTTGTTACGTACTTACTATTTCCTTACTTTACTTAAATTACTTACTTTACTTAATTATTGCCTTACCTTATTTTATTTCCTTATTATCTTACTTTACCTAATTACTTCTGTATTACTTTTCTTTACTTAATTATTTCATTTCCTTTTCTTTCCTTCCTAAGTAGCTTATTTTATATATGGTATTTACTTATTTACTACTTTATCTTACTTACTACCTTGCTTATTTCACTTACTTTACTTAATTACGTACTTACTACCTTGCTTTCCTTATTTTACTTACTTACTATCTTACCATACATAATTTTTACCTTACTTTACTAAATTTACTTATGTTACTTACTTTACTTTATACTACCTTATCTTCCTTATATCACTTACTTACTAACTACCTTACTTTACTTAATTAATAATTACCTTACCTTACTTACTTTACTTACTTACAAACTACCTTACTTTATGTTATTTATTTAATTTACTTATTTACTACTTTACTAACTACCTTTTGTTACTTACTTTACTTAATTTACTTTTGCTTAATTATTACCTTACTTTACTTAATTTACTTGTGTTGCTTACTTTACTTATTTACTACCTTACCTTCCTTACATCACTCACTTACGAACTACCTTACCTTATTTATTTTGCCTACTTACTGCTGTACTGTACTTAATTTACTTACTTACTTTACTTACTTTACTTGCCTACCTACTTAGTTAACTTCCTTATTTATATTAAAGAACAAAAGCTGCCAGCCCTTACATTCTTATTTACCTTACTTGCATAGTTAAACCTCCTCTTTAAATAAAACATCCTGTTTAGTATCGATTTGTAATTAATACCAGATTAAAACATTCTTAGTGTCACCCAGTGAAGATGTGGTTTAGGTAGGAAGCATAGTGTTACCTAACACAAAGAGAGCAATTTGAAAATCAGGTTTCATTTCCCTTGGTTTTACAAAAGGACCATGAACCTATGTAAAACTTGTCTAAGAACAGGTTTGCATAGAAGGCTGTCAGTAGAAATGTTTGCATTAGATACGGGGTTGCCGATTTCCAAGTCAGAAAGCAACAATCATTAAAGGAACATGCAGGCCATTTTTTTTTTTATCCGACTTCATCTACTTTCTAATAAATGATCATTTCTAACAGCTCGTTAATATTAAAACATTTAAACATTTATTAATGTATCTTTTAACACCGTCCTTCATGATGGTCCTCACAGAGGCAGGAAGCAGTGCGTCTGCTAGGACAGGTGGACACCACTGCCCGACTCACCTGTCTGTCTGTGTGGAGAAGCAGCGCAAAGGAAGGAAAGTCGGACACACAGCCTGCAACATCTCAATGTACGTTCGAAGATCCAAAATGGAGAACATCTGGAATGCAATACAGCTGTGTTATAAATGATCATTTCATTTCTATCCATTGTGCTATGAATGGCTGATGTTAATATTTGTATTTTTTGGTGTTTTTTTCCAGCTGATAAAGAAGCTGTGCTGCCACCCAAAAACAAGAGAGTGAGGATTAATACAGAGGAGGTGGTTGTGGAAGAAGACACTTCAAAAAAACAAGGCAAAAGGAAGAAAAAACAGAAAATGCAATGAGCAATGTTTTTATGTGTCTTGTCTGTTTGTTTATTTCTGTGCATTTTAGTGAAGACATGTAACATGTACATATCAGATGTATTAACATTTAAAACACATTTAAAAAGTGTAAAGTTTGAGGGTTTTTTTTTTTTTGGGAAAGTTAAAGATTTCTCCTCCTTGTCTGTGGAAAAAAAAACTCTTCTATTTCTATGTACACTTTGCCTCAAGTGTGTCTCCGAATCGGTCTTCATACTGCTGCTTCCAACCAACCAGATTCAGCTACGTAATATGAAATATAGTATTTATAAGTCGTTGTAAATGTCATTATTTGATAATATGTATCTGTGTCCTTGTTTTAGAATTTTGTTCACACAGATGCAAAAGTATGTAGGTGCACATTACACATTTGACTCCTTTAAAAATGAATGACAGAAAAGTACATAATGTAAATCTATGTAGAAATTATGTATGATAATCATATACAAGTCTCTCACAGATCCCTTCACCTCATTTCACCTGTGTACACCTCCGAATTCTTCCATGTGTTAAGTAGTTAAAGCAAAAAATGATGCAAATGGAAGCGCACAAAGGCTAGTCAATCTACTGAAGATTTACAAACACTGACACTGGAGACTCCTTCCATACATGTTAATAAATATCTCATTACAGAAGACTTAGCCATATCAATGCTTACAAATCCCCCTAACCCCCCCCCCCCAACAAGCTGTTACTATAGAATGAGTGCATTAAAGGTACATTAGGTAATTTCTCCAGATTTCTTCAGGATTAGGTCTCTATCATATGGAGCCCCTAAGGGAACAAGGTGATGGGAAAAAATTCTGGGTGATGGAAAAAATTCTGATTTCAGTGCCTTTGCTTTCCCCTGAGAAACTTTGTGTTCTCTTGCGTTCTCTATGTTTGTGAGACAACGCAAGGTTTTGCGAGCAAAAGCACCGACAGAAATTTTCCTTAGGGGCTCTGTACTATCAGGTTAGGTAGGTGGAGCTGAAGCTAAGATCTGAATTTTATATATATATATATATATATATATATATATATATATATATATATATATTGGAGCCCAAGCCCCTACCACCTACACCCCCCAATGAAAAAAAGCAGTGGTTCATCTAGAGTTAACTTTCAAGCACACTTTATAACACTATAAACACACAAACGTGATTGAAGCCTCATGATGATTTATGAGAACGATTGCTGTCCTTTTTCTTCATAATAATAAGCTCTTTTTTTAAGGTATACGTATTGTTAAAGCTTACTCGTATTACTGGGAAGAAAAAAAAATCTGTTGTACCTTTAATATAAGCCAGAGCTGCTGCTAATGAAATGATGAACACCTTCTGACTGAGCAGAACTGAGAATTCAGCAGTGCGGTGGTGTAACGCCATTTAACGTTTGTTAGGAAACCACAGCCATGTCCAAATATATATAGAGAGAGATAGAGATAACTAAGGTAAGCCTATGTTCACCTTGAGTATTCCGACTTTTATTTTGAAATGTCCTCGCTGCGTCTTATAATGGAGTACTGCCTGAGTACTCGTTCATCCGGGTACTTTTGCTGTTTACCTATTGAGGTATACATAGCTTGCTGCATTTAAGGTGGGATTAAATGCCGGTAGCATATTATATAGTGCGATTTCTAGCGTAAAGACTGCTGTTTAGTTTGTTTTAATTCAGATTTGTAGCATTGGGCATGGCTGTAGATTGGCTCGGATATGGTTTCGCTGCACTGACAGCAACAGGAGGCATCATTGGTTACATAAAAGCAGGTAATGTTCCATTAACTAGCTAACTAACTGTTAATGAGCCGCCATTGTTATTTACTGTAGGAATTATTTTTAGATAGTAAACAGACTTTTCCTCTTTCCCACCTATTATACACTGTTGCAAACTATTTTCAGGGGAAAGTAGCTAACGCATACTCAAACACAGCTCTCAAAGTCCCCAGATGACATCATCGTCTAATTTGCATATTCATCGAGCCTTCGTGATCATTTGCATATCAAAACGTATTTCATGAAGAAGGAAGGTTTGTTTCATTAGAATAGAAGATAAGTAAGGAATGAAACAAAATGCTGAATAATATTTTAAAGATTATTTTCCTACAGCAGCACTATGTAAATGTTTTTTATTATTATTATTCATTGTACTCCACAACACCAATAAGGACACGTCATAATTTTTTTAAAACTGTTAAAAACATTGTTAAAACATTAATGTTGTCCACGAAACTAGTTCTCACTTACGAAATATCTATATCAGCTATAAACAGCCGTCACCTCGCCAGACTCTATTTCTCTTCTTCTCTCTCTCTCTCTGGAAGACAAAAAAAAAACTTTTCATGTTCCCGAGAAACCAGAAAAGCGTTACAAAGGTGTAACCAAAGCACTGACACTGGAGTCTCCTTCCTTCTAACTAAATGTTAATTAACAGAAAATGAACAATGAATGAAGATCTACTTATTTAGATTTTTTTTGCTGTGGTATAAGAGGAATAAGAGGAATAAAACAGCTGTTATAAAGTGAAGGCTAAACTAATGTTTTCTTTATCTAGTCTAACAAAAAGGGTAGGGTTTCGAATAGTAAACCAGCTAAGCTAGAGAGAGACCCACAATGATCCAAAAAAATTGTTCTCGTGAATGAAATGTTCTGTTTTCTTTTCTTTTACATACCGGAAATTTAGTGGAACAGACAGTAGATGCTTTAAATGAGTCACTGTGTCTACTTGAATCATTTATAAAAATCTGATGTGTTGTTTCCTTTCTCCCAGGCAGCATCATGTCATTGGTAGGTGGACTAGTCTTTGGGTTTTTGGCAGCACTCGGCTCTCTCCAGGTGTCTCAGAATCCGAAAAACATCTGGCTTTCATTTGGTAAGTTCCGGTAAACTGAAATGTCATACAACAGTGCTGTCGAATTCTCAAATCTGATTGGTCAGAAGGTGTTGACTGATTTTCTATGGTGGCGCAATGCAACCACATATTATTTTTTTCCACTCAATTATGTTGTAATTCTGAGATATTATATTGTTAAAACGATATGTTTTCTCATAATAATGACATATTATGTCGTAAAAACAGCATATATTTTCTCATAATGCTGGGATATTGTGTTGTAAAAATGACATTATTTCATGTAATAATATTATAAGTTTATTTCATGTAATAATATTATAATGAACTCTCGCCAGGAAAAGCTGAGTTCATTTACTGTTCCGATCCATATATGGTTGGCTAAGAAATACGTTGTCACGTACAAAATATGTCATTTTTACATCATAATATCTCATTATTATGGGAACAATATGTCATTTTTATGACACAATATCTTGTTATTATGAGTAAATATGTTGTTTTAACAACAATCTTGGTTTTATGGGACAAATATGTTGTTCTTATGACATGTTGTTATTACAAGAAAACATTGTTTTAACTACACAATATCTCGTTATTACAACATAAGTGATGGAAAAAATAATATGTGTCTGGAAGCAAGGTGCCGCCGTTCACATGCTTGTGATACATTACGTTTCTGTAGCACCCGTTCGTTCGGAGGGACTTGTATTGAGGACACTCCACATAAACGGATTAAAAACCGCGTGTAAGTGTCGATGTGGGGAAATTCTCTGTAAGGAGATGTCTATTTAACTTTTATGGAAGGAGTCTCCGGTGTTAGTGATTTGTAATGGTTGGAAAGTTTTCTCTTTTTTTTTCTTTCTCTTTTTTTTTTTTTGTCTTGGTTACTTCAAGACAGAAAAAAATAGACGTAGCTGCTATAAAATAAGCGATAATATGAACTAACTTGTTTCGCCAGCATTCCCCAGATGTATGTAACTCAACAGATAAAAAGTATAATGCGATGTTGTATAATAATTAAAAAAACCTGTTAGTGTTGACAGATTGCTGTGGTGTAAAAGGAGTAAAACATTTAATCACACCTCTCTGTTGTGTTTTATTCCTTGCTTAGTGACATGTCTATGTTGACATATCATGTTGGTATGGTGTACTGCATTTTATTACCACTAGGGACGTACGGAACGCTGGCAGTTCTGATGGGAGTGAGATTTCTGAGCTCATGGAAAATAATGCCGGCTGGGTTGATAACAGGAGCAAGGTAATTCCCAGTTACACTGCTAATCCTACGTTACGAATTAAGTAGTGGAAAAATAGCATGGTTATTACATAATCATTTCATAAATTAAATAAGTGTTTGATTTCAGTCTGTATTTTTATTCTCCCTCTCTCTACAGTTTATTCATGGTTTTGAGATTAGGACAGGGGTTCCTATGGCCACGCAAGACGAGGTGAAAAAAGTAAGAAGGAAAAAAAAAAAACGTGGGCCAATGATCTGCTTGTTTTTCTCTCGACCATGTTTGTTGGCAAGGGCTGAGCAATATAATGATATAATATACATATTGTGATGAATTAATGCCATTATTTATGCCAAGATATTGTGATTTTTAAATATCTTTATGATTTTTAAAAAATAATTACAAACTCATTAGACGCAGCTGAATTTATGTTAAAATTTTATATTGAACATTTCCATTTCCCCCCTTTATTCCTTTATACATGTATTTTTTTCACTGTTCATTAATGATTTTTTTTTACACATTAAATAAAAGTATCATTAAAAACATGCACTTTTTTTATGCAGCGTGACTGTTTTGCTGGATGTTTCGTGTATCGTTAGTCTTTTAATTTTACCCTTTTAGGTGACCTTTCTGCTCATTATCAGATCTATTACTGCTGAAAATATCAACAAAAAGGCTATTGTTAGGGTTTTTGCTAAAGAAATCCTGACCTCATAACATGTCACAATTACACGCCGATCCCTAACATGTCTATTTCTGTTTCTAAGCAAAATAATTCCGAGTTGTGATTTAGGATCCACCTACAGAAAGGATCATCTCAACACAAACACATCATGAAATATTTCTTTTCAATTTTTTCCCCTGCTTTTCTATGTAGAACCCTTCAGTGTGGTGTTTCTCTACCTGAGAGAGTCCAAATAGTACCTTTTTAATGAAGCTAAGAACCCTTAACCATTTTTTTTTTAACTAAAACTGTGATCACAGTCAATGTTGTAGTGAATATTATCAATTGGATTCATTGTTGTTGTTTTTTTTGTTGTTGTTATTATTATTATTATTATTCTTAAAATGGTTAATGTTGGCAAATTGCTATGGTATTAGAGGAATATAACATTTCAGGACGTCCTGTTATTGGAAAATAATCAACCTCTTGGTGGTAAGAGTAGCACTGCTTACTCATCACACCACCTTGTCGCTGATTATTTGCCTGTAACACCATGTTCCGTTATGTTTTATTCCTTACTTATCTTATAAATATTAAATATTCTATATTAATCATAGTAATAATCTCATACTTATCCTTAAATATATATATATATATATATATATATATATATATATATATATATATATATATATATTTTTAATATATATGTTATTATATATGTTATATATTATTATATATGTATGTATGTTTG
>CM074945.1:11623377-11636715 GCA_037577455.1 Pangasius macronema | reverse complement strand
ATCCACCAGTGCGAAGTGTGAATACTTGTAATATTTTCCCTGGTCTTAAGATTTTGTTCAGGAGTGTACATCTCACAACCATGCCTTGGACATTTTGTAGTGTTAGGTCCTAACATTTCTGATGTAGCAGTTAAACAGGTCATTAACAGTGTTTGTTGAGTTGAAGTTGTTGAGTTGTTGAGATCATATTAACTTAAACTGAACTGAAACAGGCTTTGTTTTTTTTTCTTAATTTTCGGAGGGTGCGCTTTTGGTTTATTTACGGTAACGTGGACCTGCAGTGTCCGCAAAGGCATCAGGTGATCAACTGACTTCAAGCGTAGGTTGACTGGAGAAAACACAAAATGACAGGCAAAAATGTGAGGAAATAATCTACTGGGCTTTAGATATGGCTGTAGGACAAGCTTAGTCGTTTGAGGATGAGCTCATTTTCTTCATCCGTCTCATGCCTTTTTCATCTTTTTATGGATTATTATTATTATTACTATTATTATTATTATTATTAGGCCACTTGGTGTAACATGGGGTTGTGTTATAGTCTGCGTCCCCGGTTATTCGGGGATCTGAGTGGAACCATTTCCAGCGCGAATTCAGAGCCAGAGCAGCCGCCGGATCTGATCATCGCGCCGCGTGTTGGGGAATCTCAGCGCGGCGACTCCGCAGGGAACAGCAAGGCATCTGCGTCCCCATTACGCAGCGGCCACACGCACCAGTGGGACGCCGGTAAAGTCCCCGTCGGGGAGCGCAAACTCGCTGGAGACGCCGCCGCGGATGGAGCGCTCATCCAGAACGGAGGAGGAAGAGGAGGCAAGGCCACGGGAACCGTGAAGGATCGCAGCCGAAGACTACACCTCCTTCATCCTCCATCCAGCCAGAAAGCAAAGAACTGGGACAAACTGGTGGTGGAGGAAAAGGAGGCCGAAAAGGAGGCGCGGAAAGTCAGTAAAAACATTGACCGCGTCTTAAAAGAACTGAAAAGAGAATACAAACAAACACACAGACTGCTTTTATTAGGTAAGATCCAATTCTGTCTCATAGTCTCATATCCTCCATTGTATCCTCTGATCTAGCTAGCTGACCTTCTTTTTTTCTTTCTTTCTTTCCTTCTTTCTTTCTTTCTTTCTTTCTTTCTTTTTCTCCTCCCTCCTCTTGATTAAACTATTACGCAATAAATCCCATATCTCTCTTCCAGCTCAAAACAAACTCTCCAAACTCTCTCTCTCTCTGACACACAAACTTAAAAAAATATATTATTATTGTAAAAATGAACTATAACAAGTTATATTCCTAAACGTACTAGTGACGCCATATGATCAAAGTCACGTGATCTCCAGGCGCCGACGTCACAGTGCGCGCAGAGCCGGAAACAAACAACCCGTATAGTAATGGAACACATTTCAGAATGAAGTGTTTGTTTGTTTGTTTATTTAGCCCAAAAACTAAATACCTAATAGCTATAAATCTTTGAGATGTTATATGTGAAATATAAATGTGAAACTTTGCACTGAATTTAATATCAATGTTGAGTCTCTAAAATATCTTTAAAATAAAATTAAATAAAAAAAAGTCCATGTCTAAACTAAAATTGATATAAGAATAAAATACGTCACTTAAAAAAATCCTCATTTCTATAAGTTTTTTTTGTCTTTAACATGGATGTCTTGTTATTTGCCTTGTGCTAGTGTGCTTGTACACTCTAACATCAAAATAAATAATAAACTAAAATAATAAAAAAATATATAAAATGAATGATGAAAACCATTAATATTAATAATACTTTAATAATCTAATTATCAAACATGTTCCCAGCTGTAATAAAACATCATGTATAACAATTAATCCTGATTAAATAAACTGTTAATAAATATGGTGAAAATTATTTATGAATTATTTATACTTTGAGCTCACTACTAATGTCCTGGGTTATTCTTTTAAACAAAATGTCATTCAATTCAAATTCATATTTAATCATGAATATTTTATTCTCTATGTATTCCTACACAGTTCCCACTATCTTAGTGCCTTTAAAAAAATTAAAATTATTATTAAATAAAATGCCACACAGCACAATGGTGTGATCCAAAGTAAATATAAATAAGAGTCTTATTAATTAGATCTTAAAAAGTACTATCATAACAAATCAGTAACATATAGCATATAAAGAGATTTATTTTTTAAAATTTACTTTATTTTATTTAACACTTATAGAGATTATAATAAAATACATACACTGTGTATGTGTTTTCATTAGATTTTAGGAATGACATCTTACACTGCAGGTTTGGGATTTCTTAGGAAATATGTTTTAGCATGAACAAAGCTTAATTATAATAATTAGCTTAGCATTTTTCAGATTTCAGAAAGCCAAAAGTGTATGCCCCAAGTTCAGCCTTCTGAAAAAGCTCAGCGTTGATGTTAAACTAAAATCTGGTGTGTTGTGGTCTCAAATAAGGATGAGGCTTTCCAGAAGCACAGGATTGTTGAGAGAAGAAGCAGATACAAAAAGATTTTGAATGTCTATACATAGTGTAGCTTCGGTTTTGGCAGGGATTCAAGGGATCAAATAGGAAGGTTTCAAGTGGTTTGGGAGAAATTTGATTGGTCTCTTTGAACGGTTTCCAAAATATCATTCCGATTACCTGCTCTTAGTGGTGCAGTGGGATTTATCCCTCGTATCTCTATCTAAAGAGAGCGATGCAGCGGCGCTTTAGTGCTTCATTCTGTCCAACTCTCTCATCTCCTCATCTGTACACTCTGCACAGTTCAGCTTCCAAACAGTTCAGCAACAGTTCAGCTTCCAAAGCTTTGATGCTAATACCGACATCAACAGCTTCACACTCGTCACCTCGTAGCTTGCTAACTAGCTGACTCTCAACTGTGTTGTATAGCTGCATTGCATTCTGGGACTCCGAGTCTGTTTGCACCAGCGTATCCACCACTTCTCATTACTGTGATGTTGCTGTGAAATGGTGCGTGAATGTGTGGACTTTTCCATCGACGACACAAGATGCTGTTAGTTTACGAATATAAAATGCTCAGTGGAGAAATCCATACAGTGCATCCAGTCCAGTCCGGTATTGCTCGAGGAACTGAACTTTGCTTCCCGTGTAACTAGGTTTTATCATTCACTAGGGTTGAACTTTGTTTCTGGAGTTCCCTTACTGTATGAAGCAAAGAATTATCACGCAGTACTGATATACTGGATCGCACAAAATCATGTTTTTTTTTTGTTTTTTTTTGTTAGAATTCAAAGATCTTTTTGAAGGAGACAATTCAGTTCTATTTCCAAATGATTCATTTAATCCACCGTGACCATGAGCAGGATGAAATGTTTATGAATCGTGGCCTGATTTTGCTGTCATGGACAAACAATTGCACTTAGAACGCATAATGTTGGTGGGGGTGATTTAGTGCCATTGCGAACAAACACAGTGGACGATGGAGTTCTTGCACTGTCAGAAATTGTCGATTTCTAATTTGTTTTGTGTGCTGCCTCGGCGCTTATTTAAAATCCACCAACAGGAGGATGGTATTGGATGACGCCAACTCACAGGATGGCTACAGATACGGTAGTGGCGATGACAAATCACTTTTTGCTTACGTGAGCTGATCGATGACGTACGCAGAACATACTCATTTTCCTTAATCATAGGTCTATCATTAGAGCATCTTTACAATCTGATATGGATAACACACGTTCTCATACTGTCTAGTATAGAATTCGGACAGAATTTGTATATGTGAGCTGATCGATGCCGTAAACTACGCAGAACATTCTCAGAATTTCCTAGAATTCGGACAGATTTTATTAGGACCATACATTTCATACAGTGTGACATGTAGTAAACTATAAAATAGACTGTAAAACCAGGCTTTAATTAAAGTGCCTGTTGTAAGAGTAAAAAAAAAAAAGTGTCCCGATGCACACCTTTGATGCAGACTGCATAGACTGATTCTATCTATCTCTTTGGAAATAATTTACACATTGAATGTCTTCAATATACATAAAATTCTTCTATAATTATTTATAGAGCAATCAAGCGTTAATGACCAACATGATGTAGCAGAAGACATTGATGCGGAATGGTAAAAGTGGACGAGCTGAAGGTTTCAAGCTCATGCACCACATCAGATATGTTTCCAGAGGAATATTCGTGATACTTTGTTAGTCGGTGCTGTATTTTCATTATTCCTGAGACGTTTCATGACAAAATGGTCATTATAAACAGGAATAAGCTGTCTATAGTTGTCTGTAGCTGATTTTGTTAGTGAGCTGTAAGTGAATTCTTAAGCAAGGCTGAGGGTTCTTCATACGGCGAGATCCTCCTCTAGAATCGTATCAGACAGACGTCAAATGATGAGTCTCGGAGAATATGAGAACATGCCATGACTGGGTTTCATGTGACAAGCTTAGACTTAATGAGGAAGGGTTAGGATTTCTGCAGGAAGGTGATATTAAATTAAGGTGTGATTGGAGAATGCTAGTCATTGGATCAGGATAAAAAAAAAAAAAAGAAAACAGGAAGCCCATGGACGTGCTATGCGGGAGCAACGTAGATCATGTACACGTTTATAAATCATCAAAATATAGCTGTTTTTGTGTGTGTGTGTGTGTGTGTGTGTGTGTGTGTGTGTGTGTGTGTGTGTGTGTGTGTGTGTGTGTGTTTTGTTTTTTTGTTTTTTTCCTCAGCCTTGACAGGTAACTGACTAAATGAGGAAACTGAATACTGACAGGAAGATTATTTATAGTCTCTCACAGATGGTAGTTTAGGTTTACATCTTATTTGTACATCTTAATTACACCACAGCACTGTTAAATGATCAGTTCTGATTGGTCAGAAGGTGTTGATTAATTTTCTATAACAGCAGCTCTGAGAGTAGCGTGTATAATAATGTGCTCATTATTATAATATGTGATCTTTTCTGTAGTAACAATAGACTTTGCACACAGACCCTCCACATAAACAGGTTTGAAAACAAAGCGTGTGTATTTGTTGATGATGGAGAAGATTTCTGTAAAGAGATGTTTATTTAACATGTATGGAAGGAGTCTCCAATTTTGCAACTGTCCTAATTTTTCAGGACAGACAAATTTACACTTTGCAGTTTTTTGGTAATAATATAACAAGCTGTGTATGTTTTTTTTTGTTGTTGTTTGTTTGTTTTTGTCTGATGAATTTCGAGAGAGAGCAAGAAAAAGAATCTGGTGTGAGAATCGTTTCACAGAACCAGTAAATGGATATAAATAGATAAACAACATATAAATAGATAAAAAGTATAACGTCATTCTTTATAAGAGGAATAAAACACTTTGGGAAATGCTGTTATGAGAAAATAAGCAACTTCTGGGAGATAACTGTAACTCTGCTTCATCACACCGCCCATCGTTGATTATTTTTTTGTCCTGTAACAGCAAGACAGGGTGTTTTATTCCACACTTGAGGTTCATATTTGTAGTACATGCTGTCAAGGAGCCTAACAAAGGGCTATTAAATTAAGTAATTTCTTTGGAGTCATGTGAAAACTCCAGAAATAGACATCTGTGATTTTGTCATTCTGTCACATGAATCCTTTAGCTCCACAAACAAGAGAGAGCACTAACCTAATCATGTAGAACACATTTTGGCCTCTTTCTTTCTCTCTGAGTGCCATAACAGAACCATGAGAATGACATAGAGTTAAATATTTGCGCTCTCTCTCTGTGTGAATTGTCTGTGGAGCGACTGATAAAGAAAACGTTTCTTTTTTTCCATTGCGCACTTAGGCGAAGGAATACGGCGTCGCGAAAACACCCCTTTTCCGGATGTTTGGTCGTTTATGAATGTGGGCGATACCATAGCGGAAAGGAAAGGAGGGGGGTGCGGGTGCTAATGGACGACAGTAAACAGTAGCATAGAGGGGAAATTCTGACAACGTCAAGGTTGCAGTGTGTGGCTGTGTTTACTGCTATGAGAAAGGGTTTTAAACTGGGTTGATGTGCTTATAACGAGTTTATTAATCTGTCATTTTTTAAACGTTTCCCTATAAGATGTATGAGGTATTAAAGCGCCAAAAATAGCCGTTGGTTTGTCAGATATATGTAGCCGATTTACACGCCCAACCCCGTGAGAGTCACTCAATGAGTGTCTGAAATGTCCCTAAAGCTTAAATGAATAATTTACTTCTTACAACGGCTTATAAAGCTAAATTAAAGCTTAAATGACAATTCACACTGTATAACAAAACCATATGTTGGAGTTTGTCACAGAAGATAAATAAATAGAGGAAAAAAAAATTTGAAGTGTAGACTGAAAAAGTAATGGGACAAACACATTTGGTCAGTATTTATTAAGAACACTGGTTCTGCTAGGCCATACTGTCATTCCAGATGCATTTACACTGCCAACAATTTTCACTGGCTTCTGATGCAAAATCCTAAATATTTGGTCTTTGGACTGATGTCTGTACACTCAAATCTGACTTTCCTGTTAATTTTGAAGTTATTATCATTGTTATGCGATGATTTTTGATTAATCATGAATCATGGAGTCGTACATTGTAGGACTTGATGCACAGTTACGGTATTTTAACATAAATCTGATTTTTTTTGTCTGTCTGTTTACATGTACATAACACCTGACCCATATCCGATTCCTGTGTTTACATTATTCCCCGTAGCCTCTTTGTATTTTGCCTTAAGGCCTTTAATTGGAACCAGGACAGTCTGAATCCATGATCTGAGAAATATGCTTATAGAAAACTTGCTTTCTATATCTTTCTTTTCTATAGTATTCTACATTTTTCTATATTCATATTACGAAGTGCATTATTTTTGTGATATAAGGTAGAAGTGCAAATGCATGCACCTTTGATAGCTCAGCTCAACATTCAGTATTCATCAATATTCAATATTGATTTTCCAAATTATGAAACCTTTTTTTAAAACACCTTTAACGCTATTTCTGCTAATTGTCTACTTTGTGTGACGTTGTAGGAGCTGGAGAATCAGGAAAAAGCACCATTGTGAAACAGATGAGAATTCTTCATGTGAACGGTTTTAACGCAGAGTAAGTGGACGTTTACTTTATAGTAACATCAACACATCATTTCTGCTGTGCAAGTTGTGCAAATATTGCATTATTTAAAAAAACACTTCGAAAATCTTATTCTTTTTCCAGTAACATATGAGTCCATTTAACATCTAATACTGGAAACAATTTTCTTTTTCCATGAGTCGTCCATTATAGGTTATAATAGGTTTTAGTGAATTCACTCAACCCTGTTACTTGAACACATCCATCCATATGAAATATATGGAATATTCAGCAAGAAGTTGATCATGTAAATTTCCTGATGATCATGGGAAGAAGAAAATTAAAGTCTTTTATTCTTGGATCTGTATTTTCATATATTTTGATGTTGTGATATTTGAAAGTTAATTTAAAAAAACATAACATTTTAAGTAAATCATTAAAATGTTCCTAATGACCTCATGTTATTAGCAACTTGTTACTTATTTAAAAGCAAAATGCTGCAAATAAACCTTGTAAGAAATGAGAGATTCAGCCATTGAAGTAGGACTGGAAGTTTAATATCTGTTGGACATGTAGTTTTGTTACAATAAATAAACCAGAGGTTCCAACATGTACTGTTTAGCAGTAGCATTTACATCTTTGACCCTTTCCTGCTGTGACACGGGAGGGACCTTTATACTATGCTTTTCCTTTTATTTTAGTTAAACCAGCGGCCAGACAAAATGCAAATAAAATTTACCTGCTGGAAAAGCAAATTCACTGAAGGGGAAAGGTCACAGGATGTGAAAGACGCTTCTAGAGCTTACTTTAGCTTCCTGACTTTATCTAGGTGAATTTGACTTGTGAATTCACGAGCCTCTCTTGTGAGCCAAATGAAAACAAGTCGGAGGAGCTGTGATGTCATTAGGTAGTAAAAAAAAAGGAGGCTAATTATTAAGTATTGTCACCCCAGGTTTTCCCTCGCTTTTTCTTGTCGTTGCTTGGGAAAAAAAAGCTGTATTGTACATCGACATACTCTACGGTTTTTGTGTTTATATTCTGTTTTTTCTCCCTCGGCCTGCTAGTATATTTTTGTTAGTAATGTTGGCACCTCTGAATAAAACTACATATAAGTACTACGCTGTTACAAAGCTGGAAGCTAATTTGATTTATTTCCTATTTTGTGTCTGAAAACATCTATGTTTGTACGCAGAGAAAAGAGACAGAAAATCCAAGACATCCGGAAAAATGTGAAGGATGCTATAGTGGTAAGTGAACTATGAGCTGATTTATACTGTGACTGTATTGTTTTAAGTTGTGATGTGACAAAACCTATGAGGGAGCATTTCATTTGTTTGGTATTTGGTTCATTTTAAAATTCATTGTAGCACAACTCATCGAATTTTTAAATTTGTGTCCTAGACGATAGTGTCTGCAATGAGCACTTTAACACCACCTGTCCCTCTCGCCAACCCGGAGGACCAGTTTAGGATCGATTACATCAAAAGCATAGCACCGCTGTCGGATTTTGACTACCCCCAGGTAAGGGACACATTTCATTTGATCAGTTTTAAAATTGTTTAAACCAAAAGATATTGCAATACAGTTTTTGCCCTTCATTTATGTTTTTTTTTAGGATATGTATGAGATAATTGAGAAAATCCCTGAGAATCAATCTAGCTGGTACTGCTCCAAAATATGAATTCAACAGTTCAGCTGAGGTATAAAAATGTCTTACAGCAGCAGTGCTGACTGATTCTGGATTCTGATTTGCCAGAAGGTGTTGATTAATTTTCTATAACAGCAGCTCTGGTAGTAGTACAGCAGCAAATCACAGGTTCATATTAATGCACATTGTAATTGTTATTGTTACTATAGTAACAGCTTACCCCGGGCCTTATATGGTGGACGAAGACCAACAAAAACGTCATTTAACAATGAAAAAAATAATTGTTGATATGGACAACTTTTCTGTATGGGGATATGTATTTAGCATTTATGGAAGGAGTCTCCAGTGTCAGCGCTTTGTCATTATGTTTTCCACCATGAGAAAGTCTTAAAGACAGAGGTGGTTATAATTTGTGCTTTTTTGGTAGAATGATAAGCTGTGTGTGTGTGTGTGTGTGTGTGTGTGTGTGTGTNAGAACAGTCATACTTTGTGTTTATAACAGAGGTGAAGTCGTAATTTGAAGTTTTCTGACACAGAGGTTTATGCGTTGTGGTTTCTCAGGCTCAAACTCCATTTTATCTTATTATTTTTACTTTGAGAAACACTTAATGCATGATATATAGATAATGCATGTGAGCTGATCCTAGGTAAAGTAAAACCTCGGAACTGAGGCTTAACGTTTTTTTTACTGTGATATCATATGCACACGATCATTCTCTAACCTCATGTAAACTATGCATATAGTTTAACACTGACCAGACATGACCTGACAGTTTATTTATACAGTGTGTGTCTTCTGCGCAGGAGTTTTTTGACCATGTCAAGAAACTCTGGGATGATGAAGGAGTGAAAGCATGCTACGAGAGGTCTAACGAGTACCAGCTCATCGACTGTGCACATTAGTAAGTTCTCTTCCCTTCTCTTTTGTTTGTGTTGAATCGGGACTAAAATCGTTCTAATATGCTATTTTTTTCTATAATAACAAGTAACTCAGAGGGACTTGTGTGGCAGACACTCACATAATTTAAACCTTGCAATTAACAGATTCAGTAATATTTTACATATTTTTTAATTAACATGAAAGGAGTCTCCAGTGCAGCGCCATGAAGTAAAGTTTTGCACCCCTGTCTTTAGTATAGGGAACTTTGCTCTTATGTGACAAGCTCTTTTTTTTTTAAAACTCAAGCGCTGCTATAACTCAAGCGATAACATTAACTTGAATTAACATGTTTTGTGGACATTTCACAGCATTAAATGTAACTGTAAATGGATAAAAGCTGTGTTATTCTATAACTAGAATGTAATAATTTGCAAAGTAACCCAATTGTTGATAAGTTTTCTAACAGTGTGTTTTATTCCTTAACTTAATTCCTAATTTTTCATGCTAGTAATCATTGTTAATCATAGGAAATTTTCAAATCAGTCCTTAAAACCACATTGACCCTGACCAGAATAAAGTATTTGCTGAACATGAATGAATGAATGAACACGGTCCCATAGGATCCAAGTCCCTATGCAAACCTTTAATCAGGGATTCCTAAACGAGAGAGAGCATTGAGCAAGCCAGACAGAGAGCATGTGTGAGAATTCAAAGAAAGAAAATGAGAGAGAGAGAGAGAGAGAGAGAGAGAGAGAGTGTGTGTGTGTGTGTGTGTGTGTGTGTGTGTGTGTGTGTGTGAGTGAAGCAATTCTGGATTTTCCAGTGGCCATGTTGTGTATAGTTGTTCTATCTCCAATCCCCTCTCTCCGTGGCACCCTCCCAGAGCTTATATAAAAGCGCCATGGAGCCAGAGCAAACACTGGCTATTTATAGCAACTGCACTGCAGAGCACAAACTGTTTAAGTGGCCACGTGTGTGTGCGTGCAGTCAAATCAAAGTGAGTATCCTGGCAATGTGCTGTAAACAAAGGAAGGTCAGGAAGCGAAGCTAAGGTACATTCTGTGTGTGTGTGTGTGTGTCTTTGACTGGAATGAACACATTTATCATGGAGCACAAATGAAATTTATTGGAGTAACATTTGTCAAGGGGATGGTGCAAGAGTGGAAACTTCAGCATTTGATCCCATGCTTGCAAGTACTCTACACTAGACTACAATATGGAGGACCAGTTGCAAACTATTCCTAACAAAATGATGAAATTTCCCATAAACTTGGCTAGTCATAAAAATAAATATGATGATGAAGAATATAAAATGGATGTGAACATATTTATGTCCACCTTGATCAATTCTGACCATGCTGTATCAGATGATCAGCTTGGGAAATTAAATAAATCATGATACACTGCACTAAACATGACTGTTTCAGATTGTTAGACAGTTATAGTCCATTCACTAGCTAGTAAAAAGTGCCTGTATGAGTCATCACTGTGCCCCAGTGGATGTTTGTTGATACTGAATTGGGTGTATGTATGATGATAGAAATGTTAGAAGGGTCTTTGTTTCCTCTTAACTGGAAGAGAGTTTTTTCTGGAGGTGGGGAGGATGTTACTAGGAATGTATGTGGGACTGCTTTTTAAACTTGCTTCCTAAGATTTCTGATCAAACCTGGTCACTCACATAGACCCTCCCATTTTTGCAAACACTCATGACTAAGTCAAGTCGAGTCAAGTGGATTTTTAATTGTTATTTATAGCTTGTATACATTGGAACAAAATGTCATTTCTCCAGGACCATTGTGCAACACATAACAGTATGCAAGACTACAAAAACTCACAACCATGTGCGATGAGTGCAGGACAATAAATACAGCGAACAGAACAATAAATGCACAGAACATGGGCTTTAAACTGTAAACTATTGGTAGGGTAGCAGCAGTACATTTAGTGTTCCATAAAGTGTCTGATGCAACTTTGTAAAGTGTGTGTAAATTGACTCTGTTCAGCCTCCATAGTAGGCTCTGCTGGGCCTAGTGTTGAGAGTTCAGGAGAGGTATTCAGTCTTTTGCACACCAAGAACTTGGAGCTTTGACTCTCTCCACAGTTGTTTCGTTTATCCAATCCTGCTTACTTCTGCTCTTGACTATTCCTGCTTGCTCCCGCCTACTCCTTCAGATACACTTGACCATTTATGCCCACTCCCTCAGACAATCTTGACCAATCTCTCCTCCTCTTGAAGAAATTCCTGCTCCCGCCTACTCTCGTAGACACTCTTGACCAGTCCCACTGCCTCCCACAGACAATCATGGCTAATCTTGTCTGCTCCTACAGGCACACTTGACCAATCCTTCTGACTCCCACAGACAATCTTGACTAATCCCACCCATTCCTGCCTACTCCCACGGACACTCTTGATCAATGTCACTTGGGCCTCCCAACAGTGTCTCCCACAGAGACACACTTGACTAATACTACTACCCTTACCTGCCCACATTCCCCCCCATAGAGACACTCTTGACCAATCCTCTATGTTCCTGGAGACACTCTTGATCAATCTCACCTGTTCCTGTCCACAGTGTGTCCCACAGAGACACTCTTAACCAATCTTGACCACTCAAGCTGAATGTTTGACCAGTACTACCCACTCCTACAGACACTCTTGACCAATCCTACTTGTTCCTGCCCACAGTGTCTCCCATGGAGACACCCTTGACTAATCCCATCCATTCCTACCCACAGCTGCAGACACTTTTGACCAATCCCAGTTATTTCCACAGTTCTGTTTCCTAAAATATAAACAAATTAGTAATTAAAATTAACATGACCCTGACCAGGCTAAAGCACTTACTATCGATGAATGAATGGACATGGTAAATGGTTTGCAAAGAGCAATGTGAACACCCAGTATGCTCCCATGTTAGTGAATCTGGCCTTTGTTTGTCCTACGAGCTTAATATGTGACCGTCCTCTTCCACCCAGAGTAAAAATAACCCCTTGCATTTGGACCCCCATGCAATGGTCCCCATTTTATTCTTGGGTGAGGGTCCCATTATTGATTGTAAAATGTTGGTAATTAAATGTTGGTTTAGTATCAACATGTAATTTCTAAATGTGGACCTTTATTTGCTTTGACCTTTATTTAATCCTTCAGTTGAGTAATAGGCACGTTATTGTACACGAGGCACCATGGAGAGCTGACCTGGATACCCAGTTTTGGGTAGACAGACTTTGCAAAGATGCCCAGAGATTTTGACCTGTTGTTCAGTCAGTGTTTTGATTCATTTGATTTTCAGCCTTTTATTTACATGCCATATAATGGAAACTTGACTCACCTATAGTTATACATGAAATGTTAATTAAATCTTATTTTGATGTACAGGGTGTCCCAAAAGTCTCCTTAAATAGGGGACTATGTATGCCAGCATCATGTCGGTTGTGCCTTCGTCAGTGAATGTTTGTGCACGTCCACTTTTCGGTTGGTCCACAACACTTCCTTTTTTAAAATTTGATAGTAAGTTTGGCAACAGTGTTGTGTGTGATGTGCTTGCCATATTTCCTGTTAAAGTCCATCACAACCTTGCCATCCAGCCATGAGAATGATTTCAATACATTCTTCTTTTCTCATACGTATTCTTAAAGGCTATGTGTGTGTGGGGGGGATTTTATATATATATATACACTATATTACCAAAAGTATTCGGTCACCTGCCTTGACTCTCATACGAACTTAAGTGCCATCACATTCCTAACCCATAGGGTTCAATATGATGTCGGTCCACCTTTTGCAGCTATTACAGCTT
>CM074945.1:11573280-11623277 GCA_037577455.1 Pangasius macronema | reverse complement strand
ATAATAATAATAATAATAATAATAATAATAATAATAATAATGTAACTCATCAGAGGAGCCCTATTCAAATGTTTGTGAGTTTTGCTTTTAATTGCCTTGTGTCATTTATGTTCCATGTCCCATGCATTTCATGGTCCCTTGTTTGCTCAACATTCTCATTAAAATCTGCAAATTCTCTATCGAGCACCACCTAGAAGAAGACAAGGGAAGGGTTATACAAAAAAGCACCATAAAAATAAAAGTGCATGGAACACATGCTGTATGTACATCAGTAGTCAGCGGAGGGGTTGTTATAAATAAACAAAATATAAATACACTATATTACCAAAAGTATTCGGTCACCTGCCAAATGTTTTGGTATCCTGAAGCATTCAAAGTTCCTTTCACTGGAACTAAGGGGCCAAGCCCAACTCCTCAAAAACAACCCCACACCATAATTCCTCCTCCACCAAATTTCATACTCGGCACAAAGCAGTCCGAAATGTACCGTTCTCCTGGCAACCTCCAAACCCAGACTCGTCCATCAGATTGCCAGATGAAAAAGCGTGATTCATCACTCCAGAGAACGCGTCTCCACTGCTCTAGAGTCCAGTGGCGGCGTGCTTTACACCACTGCNTGGTGATGTGTGGCTTGGATGCAGCTGCTCGGCCATGGAAACCCATTCCATGAAGCTCTCTGCGTACTGTACTAGGGGTAATCTGAAGGTCACATGAAGTTTGGAGCTCTGTAGCAATTGACTGTGAAGTAAGTCGGCGACCTCTTTGCACTATGCGCTTCAGCATCCGCTGACCCCTCTCCGTCAGTTTACATGATTATCTGAACACCCTTTCCTCCTTACCTTATATATGTAAAATCAGCAAAGAGGGAGGAAGTTCCATCACATCCACCTGGGACAATTCNCATGACTGGATTTGTTGCACAGGTGGCATCCTATGACAGTTCCACGCTGGAATTCACTGAGCTCCTGAGAGCGGCCCGTTCTTTCACAAATGTTTGTAAAAACAGTCTGCATGCCTAAATGCTTGATTTTATACACCTGTGTCCAGGCCAAGTGATTAGGACACCTGATTCTGATCATTTGGATGGGTGAGAATTTTGGAAGACATTTTGCTAAAAAGTGTTAATTTCCTTTATATTGTGACTTTTGGGACACCTTGTAGTATGACCGTTTTAAGGAATTATATGCAGAATTGTTCATACTCCATTTCTGGGTCCTTGAATCTATGCTACTTTACTCAATAAGGGTGTGTATCTCGTTATATTTATGGGTATGTGCTAGCCCTGTATAAACTGTCCCAATATGTGTTATAGTTTATTACTGCCCGTATTAATAGCTTTTTTCTATATCTTCATAGCTTCCTTGACCGAATTGATGCTGTAAGACAAAGTGACTACACGCCAACAGATCAGGTACATTTTCAGTTTAGAAGCTTTTTTTTTCCCTCTCGTTTCGTTTCCTTTTATTCAGTAACTAAGTATAACTCCAGTGATAAGATCTGTTACTGTATCTACTGTGATCTTTTCACTTGTCTTTCTGCTTAGTCATTCACATGTTTACTTGGCTGCTTCATATTTACATTGTTCGTCTCTTGTTTCAGGACTTGCTGCGCTGCAGAGTTCTGACATCAGGGATTTTTGAAACGCGATTTCAAGTAGACAAAGTTAACTTTCAGTGAGTTGGTTTTCTGTTACTGCAAAGGGAGTATGCAAATTTATATGTTTTGAAAATTCCTTCTAAATATTTTTTATTTGCTTCAAAATAAACTATTGCACCAAGGTTATGAAAGTAAAGTCATGTTTTGATAATGATAATTAAAAAAAAATAAATAAAAGTTTAGATAGTGGCATGTGTTCCTCTAGAGGGCACCATTTTTCTTGTTTCCAGACAGCGTGCATGCTCTGACTGCCTGGTTATTCCTTCTTGATCTTTATTTTATTTTTCTCTTGTAGCATGTTTGATGTGGGAGGTCAAAGAGATGAGAGAAGAAAATGGATCCAGTGCTTTAATGGTATGTGTAGGAGTAATTATTAATATTTATATCTTTAGAAGAAAATTGCATGTGAATGTGCATTAAGTTTACCTAATGCAGTGTATGGTTGTTGGGTTTATATTTTAATATTAGCTAAAATATTAAACATATTCCTTAATAAATGCTCCCTAAAGTGAATTATTTTCAAAATACTTTTTGTATAAGTGTGTAATTAAAATGTAACGACTAGATTTTACTTTTTTCATTTGTTGAATTTTAAAGTAGCCTTTAAATGTGTGTTTTGCATGATTAGTGGTGTGTTTTATGTTGTAGATGTCACTGCGATCATCTTCGTGGTGGCGAGTAGCAGCTATAACATGGTCATTAGAGAAGACAACAACACAAACAGACTACGAGAAGCACTCGACCTCTTTCGCAGTATCTGGAACAACAGGTACTTCTGTGTTCCCGACATGAATGTTTCATTTTTTCTCCCAAAACGTTCTTTAGTGCGCGTTGATTGGAGCGTGGATCAAGGAAATCTAGCTGCTAGTGCTATTTCATATGGCGATGACTGATTTTTTTACAAAATGTTTTTGTTACAAACATTTTAATACTGTAAGAAAGTCACATCTTAGTTTTTTTATCCAGTTATAGTTACATATAATGAAGTGCAATGTGCAATCCATAAAACAACTCGGTTCCTGCTATGTTGTCTTTTTTGTTAAGAAAAAAAAGTTCGGTGCATAGGAACCATTCCATCGACTTTATAAAGTATATTTTGCACAAGATGACCGAGGATGTGAATAATTCTGGACACTGGAAACTGAACATGTGTTGCAGAGCGATTCTTTTGTGACCGCGTCTCTGTGTTTCTTCTCCCAAGGTGGTTACGGACCATCTCTGTTATTTTATTCCTCAACAAGCAGGACATGCTGGCAGAGAAAGTATTAGCTGGGAAATCCAAAATTGAAGACTATTTCCCAGAATACACTCGCTACACCATACCAAATGAAGGTGATCCTACTTCACTTGCATCCATTTATTCTTCCAAATGAAGATGCACACACACACACACACACACACACACACATGAATATATATATATATGTGTGTGTATATAGTGTATATATATATATATATATATATATATATATATATACCAAAGCTGTTTATTAAGAAACAACCTGGCATACTTTTTATCCATTTATAGTTACATTAAACATTGGGGAATGTCCACAAACTTCCTTTCATTATTTACGTTATAGTAGGTATAAACAGTTCTTTTCTCTCATCACCCTCTCTTGTTTTTCTTCTGTCTTTAAGTTAATAAAATAAAAAAAAAAACGCTAAGTGCAATGTCAGAAAATTTAAATTAAAAAAAAGTTAAACATCTACTTAGAGAAAACTTCATATCAATGATTATAAGTTTTTCATTGTTAAATAACATTTTTATAGCCTGTTAATTATTAATTTTAAATTACGTAGATCGTCCACCCAGCAAATCCCTTTGTAAGTTGTTACCATAGAAACAATTACGTATTAGAACGAGCGCATTAATATAAAAGCGCGATTTGCAGCTGTGCTTCTGAAAACGAATCAATGATTAATCATCTGGCCAATCAGAATCAAGAATTCTGCAGCACTGTGGTATAAAAAGTGGTATTAAATAATTTATTGTTTCACAGATTTACTTTCAAAATTAGAATGAAACAAATCAGTAACTATCAGGGATTTTTTTTCAGTGTTGGCTAAAAGATGTGAAACCGTATTTTCCCCAACACATTGTTTACCTGTGAGAAGAAGACATAACGGCACCAGAAAAAAAACATGAATTTGTGTGTTTGTAACCTTTCAGCAACTCCGGAACCAGGAGAAGACCCAAGAGTGACAAGAGCCAAGTATTTCATTCGTGATGAATTCCTGGTAGGTGTTTTGATGATCAGATCGAGCTGTACTTTAACATGTTAATGACCTCTGTGCAGTGAATTTTCTTTGTCACACTCAAAAGTTCTGAGGTAAAACTTTCTTGAATTGTGCATATGAAATTACAGCAACATTTAACGTATTGGCATTTTATTTGTGATCTTATCTTTCTGCTCTCTAACAGAGGATCAGCACAGCAAGCGGAGACGGACGTCATTACTGTTACCCTCATTTTACGTGCGCTGTTGACACGGAAAATATCCGCCGGGTATTTAACGACTGTCGGGACATCATCCAGAGAATGCACCTGCGGCAGTATGAACTCTTGTGATCTGGTTCACAAAAGCCAGACCATTTTTTTTTTTAAAGAACCCATGCCTAAACAAGGCCAAAACTCATGGACTGATATGTATCACTTATTTTTGGCAGATCCTCAGTTTCTTGTTTATTATTGTTTAGTTTTTTAAACCATTGTTAATCTGAAGGGGTATAACTTTTTTTTTTTTTAAACTTTCTGTCATTCCGCTAAGCCTTTGGCTATTTTTTTAGTGTGTGTGCGTGTTTATGTGTGCAAATGTGTTCACCAAATCGACAGTTTATCAGCTAAACCTACCATATAGACCACCTTTGTAGATTTACACTTACTGTGTGTAGCCCGTATGTTGCTAGGCAACATGTTAAAAGCCCACCTCTGCCCTGTCCATCACTGGAACAGGAACACCTTTAGACAACATTTGCTAAAAAGTGGCAATTAATGTAATTTATCTACAAAAAAATACTCAGAATGAGTGAAGTAGTCACTTGCATAAATATTCCATCCTCACAGTGAAGCATGCTAGTGGTAGCATCATGTGGAGCCTTACCCTTGGTCCCTTGTTTGATTTTTTTGATTATTGCCTTTCTTACACGGTCACTGAGCTTTGGTGGATGGCCTCTTCTAGATGCTTCATTACATTTAAAAAAAATATATGTTTTTTTAAAGTTTGGAATAGATCCTTTTCCATAGCTCCTTGGTCTTCATGGTGCTGTTTGTTTAGGTAAGAAAGTCTTTAGCTAATATTTTGGCTTTGAGCTAGAGCGTTCTCTTGTATTTGATCTAGCATCTTTTTTTAATGCGTTTGAATGTAAGGGAAATGTGTGTTGTGCTAGTGTTGAGTTATATAACAGTTTTTTAGATGTAGAGCTGCACGTTTATCTAGCATTCAAGAAAATAATATGCTAAATAAAAATCGTTTATACCAACAGCCAGGCCGTGTCCTTAGTGCTGTAAAAGAGTAGGCGCTCCACACATTGAGGTGGTTCTCTAACCTAGAATAAAAGTGTAAGTAAATTTAAAAAAAAAAGTTTCAAATGAAAAGTTTCCTTTTGCGCATTTTTTCCTCTGGTTGTTGGAAAGCAGAAAACGTTATGTGGTGAACGTTATATGAACAGCCTAGTGAACCAGCTTGTTCCATTCCAGACAAGATTCACACATTACTTTGCCATTTACCGTCTTTTGGTGCATCTTTTCCTCTAAAGAATGAGGAAAAAATGGGGCGTAATCAATAGAAACATACTATAATGTCCCTTGCATCTTTGGTGCTTGGACCCCTATTATGATTATTCACATTGAGAATTGTGTACCTATATGGTAAGTGTAGCTAATAAACTGTTGGATAAATATATATATATATATATATATATATATATATATATATATATATATATGCGCACACGCACACGCACACACACTATTGCATCCACCAGTTTCTGTAGGTGGCACCACATTTTGACCCCTGACCTCTTGGCCTCTTGGTCTCTCTGCTGCTCTTTGTCTCCACTCTACTGAAGAGGTGAACACTGGGAAAAGAAGTACATAAGAATATGAGCGACGCACTTTTGCACCGGGTTTTAACTGTCTGTGTGTTTTTACAGGTGGATACACTTAATGTAGCATTGCAATGTTGGAGTTAGAGCATTATTACAGGTTAAGTGAGTCGACTGAAGACGAAGTAACCACAGCCCTTCTGGTGTTTCCATGCATTTGATTTCTCACCTTAGACCACTTTGGAGCTATATATATATATATATATATATATATATATATATATATATAAAATGTATGTATATAAACACACACTCTGTTTCTTGACTTGTACAGACAGTGCAAGCTGACATTTCTCTTGCACACATTATTAAAAAAAAGTTATTTTGTACAACTTTATGGAAAGAGAGTTGGAAAAAAATCTACTTGTAGATCTTTGTGCCTTCAATATGGCTGTACCTGTAAACGAAGATGAGATATAAGTATTTTTTTTTTTTTTTTTTTTTTTTGCACTGTACAGCTTGATGTCACTCTGTCAGCAGGAGGGACTGCCGATGGGGACCTATTCTCTAAATGTTTTTTCTTTTTTTTGTTTTGTTTTGTTTGCTTGTTTTGTTTATTAAAAAAACAAAATGCTGATTAGTTTTAAAAAAAGAAAAAGAAAAAAAAAATCCTAAAAATTCTGTATACATTATGCAAGTTGACCCCATTATCCTAACATAAAAGAGCAACGTGCATAAAACCTAAAATGGAAAAATCAGCTGATCAAAAGATACAACCAGGTGTTGTTTTTCATAGGGACCTTTTTCAGTATGAATGCAGTATGTTTGTGTGTGTGAGTGAGTGTGTGTGTGTGTGTGTGTGTGTGTGTGGTGTGTGCAAGAGTGCACTGTTTGCACTCACTTATAAATGTGTGTACATGTAAATTTATAGGTCTATATAAATATATATGTACAATTCTACATGTTTAATTATGTGTGTCAATGTGTATACATGCCTTTCTATGTATACAGTGAAGAAGTGTACATACACACATAGGTAAGCATGTGTGGAGTGGAAATGAATAAATGAGAGTGTGCAATACAGAAAGCCGTCGTGCTTGCTTTTCAGAAACCCAAAGAAAGGACAAGGATCCCTGATTTGTGACTATGGAATAAAACTGTGTTTATTAGGATGTGTTTGATGTAATTAGATTTCAGAATATTGCTTTAGCAGGTGTGTATTTTTCTGTTTATAATTTTACAACAAAACCATGTTTCCTCTCTCCTCTGGACTTAGTGAGTCTAGGTGCATAGTGCTCTTTAACATTAGCTCATGTGGCAAATGCGCCCCCTCCTCCACCAGAGCAACTTACAACATTTGAGCACTGGATGGTTAAGTGTCATGCACAAGGACCCAACACTGACAGCTTGGTGAAGCTGGGATTTGAACTCACAACCATTTTATTATTAACCCTAAGCCTTAACTACTGAGCCAGCTGAAGCGTAATAGCAAGGCTCTTGATTTGAGAGCATTGTGTGTGTGAGTGGTGTGTGAAGGAACCTTGCCTTAGGTCTTTTGGCAGGCCCTTCTTTACAAACACAAATCTCTGATGTAAAATAAAGGTTAACACAACAAAAAATCCCAAGTGCTGCATAGACTCAAGTGGTGCTGTGTGTAAGGTGTATGTGAGCGGTGTAGCGTTGGAACCTTGGCTCAGGTCTTTTGGCAGGCCTTTCTTTACAGACACAAATCTCTGATGTAAACTAAAAGATAAAGCTTCACAAAAAAGCCTAAGGATCATATAGCTTCTGGTGGTGTACAGAATTAGCACGTTTTAATGTGAGCTGCACTGGTTCCATCCCACAATCAGGTAAGATCCTGGACAATTTACCATTATGTAGTATAGTAGCTAGTGATATTGCAACATGAGCAGTAGTATAGAGAAGTAGACAGTAGTACAGCAAAGTCCACTACATCAAGCAGTGGCTCAGCAAAGTAGTGTAGTAAGCTATCATGTAGTATGGCAAAGTAGACAGTTGGGCATCAAGCCATAGTGTAGTATGGCAAAGTAGACAGTAGTATAGTGTAGTATGGCAAAGTAGTCAGTAATGTGTAAATATATGCAGTATGTAAAATTGTCGGGAGTACATGGTCCACCGCAGCATAATCCCTCCTTTCACCTCTCTAGATGCCCCAGGTGGGACAGACTGGCTTTTCTCTGCCCGGTTTACAGTTTGACCATGGTTCCAGCACTTTGAACTTACCTGTGACAGGTCTTGAACCTGTGTGCTTCCCAGAGGGACAAGAAAATTCTCCCGCTCAGACTTCTGAGCCACCAGTGCCCTCGAACAATGGCTGTTCTGTAAGGACTTTTACTTTACACTACCTATATAACAAGTCTGACATTCATAAATAAATAAAAATGTAATCTACCTAAGGCTGGTCTTGAACCACAGTCCTCATGATATTTGTAAAAACACACACCAGCTGCTGCACCACCCAAACTGACAAGCATCTAACTGCATGATCTATCCTTCACTATCTTCCTACAGCCTCAGCACATAAACTTCACATGTGAATAGGGTTTTAGAGAGGTTGTTGGTTAAGTATTAATGGTGCAGTGTGTAGTGGTGCTGTCTCATAAGATCTCTGCTTACTGGCCATGTATTTCATATTCTCTCAGTATTCACGTGTTTCTGTGCAAAAAAAACAAAACAAATGTGTATAAATATAACTGATAATGTGTCCATAAACGATGTTTATAAATATGAATGATGTTGGGGTGTGTGTGTAAATATGATTAATGATGTGGTATTGGCATATGATGTATGTGTAGAAGCAGTATATTGGGGGTATGGTACCCTGTACAACATCGCCTTCCATAAATGTTAAATTAACTACTCAAGACATTTAACACTGACACACGTTTAAAAAATCTGTTTTAACTTAACATGTCATACAGACAAGTCCCAAATGAATGAACTGGTACTATATAAACCTGTAATTTAGATGACATGACTGTCAAGGCTGCTGACCAATCAGAATTGAAAATTTAACAGCACTGCGCTATACGAGGCTGAGTTAAATGAACATGTAACGTGGACATGCATTTCCTTCTAGAGGCTAAAATGGTTCATACACAGGTTAGTCTTGAGACTTCAACCTGACATGAGCCAAAAACAGCTGTGAGATTACAAAGGAGGAACTGAGAGGTTTTGCTATTTTACATAGTCCTCAGTAACTCTTGACATATGGAGCCACAGAATCAGTTTACTGACTGCGACAGGTGGCTGCAGGAACATGATGATCATTAACAACGCTAAATAAAATGACATCTCTAATTAACTAGTATTAAGATGATTACTCATTTCAGGATTAGTATTGGTATTGAAGAAAACGTACTAGTACTTGTTCTGGAAAAAAAAGGCTACTATCGATGCTACTCTTTAGGCATACTACTTACTGTGGATTATGCAGTTTGGGACGCAGCCCTGAATGAGTGTTGAAACAGCCATGACATTTGCACAGCACTACACATGCTGCAGAATGTTCTTCCCCCTAACATTTTTCTACCAGAGAGGGCAAAATTCCAAAATTTTCAAATCCTGTAGCTTTAAAGCTTAAAGTCTTGAGCATGTAAGCGTCTTGAATTCAATACACCATGAAAGGAGAAATACAATTTTAATTTAGTTATACTTAGCAAGACACACATTTTTTTTTATTCTGATTTAGAATTTCTCATTTACAGTCATTTACCCTAGGTGTCTTTACTTTTCAATGACACACACACACACACACCCCAACATGAATTTGGTTAATCACAATTCCTCTGAAGCTGTATTTCAGAAAACGCATCTTATAGTGCATCGAACACCAGTTCAGTAAACGTAGTACAGACTGTAGAATATCTGAAGAAAGATAATTATATATATATTATATATATATATATATATCTATTTATAAATAAAACTCACGCCAAGAGATTTTCAACCACAAACCTAGCCTATTTCAGATGAAAAAAAAAAAATCTGCAGTAACTGTTGTCCGAGATCAAGATGTTTAATTCCTAGTCAAGGGTATAAGTATACTTGGATTTCTCTGTGCTGCACATAAGGGAATACCACACGTGAATACATTTACACATATTCATAAATATGTTATGGAAATGCATTTGGACACTCTGTCAAAACATGCACCTTAAAACAGATTACAGATTACAGACTGCTGAAGTTCAGCATCATTCAGAGCATGAATCATTCCCAATAACACACTTTCTACAGTTAAACAGAGCTTGCCTTATTATACATTGAGTCACCTGTTTATCAGTTACACCTATTATAGATGTGAACTTCATAGGTATACAATTACACGCTAACAAGATATTGCTGTAACACTGATAAGGTCATGCGTGTGGTGCTGCTACGAGTGTATCAGGTGCAGCAGGTCAGGTCTTGTCATGTACCATTTTAAAGAAAAAGCATTAACTGCGATACTGAGGAAGCTTATTAATTCTGGCATTTTTGTATAATATGCTGGAACATGTCATATAAAATCCAACTTTTTTGTGTATACAGGATTAACTTTCAAGACTCAATCCCATTCTCAGTGTATCTTACTCAGTTTTTGCCCCTAGCCACCCTATGTGAGGGCTTTTCGGGACCTTCTGGAAAATATGGAATGATCCCACTGCATTTTATTTACTGCTCAAAACTAAAACTTTTCTCTTCAGTGAAATGTTTGGCTTAAAAGACTCTGTAAACACATGGATGTCACTAAATAAGCATTAACCGAGGCTAAATTTATGAAAAATATATCTGTATGTTAATAAAATTATACTATGCCAAAAAAACTGACAAAAATATAAACAAACAAAAACTGTGTGCATAATAATTGGCAAAGCAAAAGGCAAAGCAAAGGCAAAAAAACGTCTGTGACCTTTTTTTCCCCCCAGCAATGAAAGTTAAAAGATAATTCACACTTCTACTCAAAATATAAGACAAAATAACTGAATAAAAACCTGATGAAAATGTTTGTCAGAGCTTGCTTGATTGCGTACAAGTAAAACTTTTCTCCCTCATTTTTGCCCATTGCTGTCTTTTTGAAAAGAGAGAATTAATCAATTAACTGAAATCGTTAGCTAGAAAAGTGATAGCTAGACTGGCTTCTCTGTTCTGCATACGTATTTTAACACTTCATAGTTTCAGACTTGTAACATGCTGTCATTCTTTACTTGGTTAGTAACATCTGATAACATTAGCAAACAATCATGCGGTTTTGTGATAATATGTTTAGGAAATTTAAACTAAACATGTTAGCAAAATCTTTCGGGGGAAAACAGTAAATTTTCATGGAGTAAAATGTTGACAGTGCTAGTGCTAGAAAATGAGGGAACCAGGAAGTTGTCGTTTTTGATTTTTTTTACACATTTCTTGGGTTTGTCAAAATGAGAAAACATTGTGGTTTGTGCAAAATGATGTATATAAAATACACAGTGAGTGAGAAATCACTTTTGCTAATTCATATTGGTACATGCGGTTACCCGAGATCACCTTTCTCATACACGTTACTGCTCGACTCAAACCAGTCCTGGAGTATGGAGGCCAAAGTTGTTCTTTCATTGGTAGTCGAAAGTAAATCCACCACAGAAGCTACAGCTAGAAGTAAGAAACTAGTTAGGAAAAGAAGACAGGGGCTTTAAGACAAGACAGGTACATCAACTTCTTATCAATATTTTGTGCCTCTGTTGACTGGTTTCTTCCTGGTTATGGCTTTCCAGACTGGTTCATCTTGGGAATCAGAACAGTAACTGGCTGTCCAACTGGTGCAGAGATTTGGGCTTTGAAGCTCTGTTGACCACCAGCCGTCCCTCGCTGAACCTCAGAGCAGTAACTTCGAGTTACTTCCACCATTCCGTGACTTCTTGACGATCCGGGAATGGACGTAGACTGACTGTAGGACACCCCGCTGACACGGATTGGTACAAACTTCTCTCTGCTTGAGCCTGCTGAAGAGTGGTCAGTAAAGACGTTAGAGAAGTGCTCCTTAAAGCGACTGAAGAACCCAGGACGTACTTTTGGGGCTTCTACTGGACGGCCCAGATTTAGCAATACAGGTTGACCGATGGTGGGTTCATTAATTTCTCTTTGTAGAACAGAAATTTCACATGGTTTCTCTGCAGGTACGTGTGAATCTCCACAACCAAATGTCTCACCCTCTTTAGGAACATAATCCTCCAGGTCTTCCAGGGTGAACACTTTATTCCCGTCATCTAAGATGCCACTGCTACAATCCTCACATGTGGCTGCCTGATTATCTTCGGTGTCTGTGTCCATTTCCATCAAGATGCACGGCTGATCAAAATCCACGACTTCCACTTCTGGAGAATCCAAAATCACTGTTTCGGACTCATTTGTTGCCTCGCTGTCCCAAAAGAAAGTTTGCGAATCCACGCTAGCCCCAGACACTTGAATTGCCTCCACTAATTTGTTGTTAGAGTTGTTAACGTTAGGGTTATCAGGTGGTTGTCTTTTGCTGGGGGAAGCACCTCTTCTCCTCGGCAGCTTTGGTGACTTGTTCACTTTATACTCAATAATCTCTTCCACCTCAACCCATTTGGGGTTCCTAGCTGCGGTGCCCTCGGGTTCTGTTACGTACAGAGTGGGGACGGTTTTTCTAGGCATTGTCCTTCTCTGTCGTGGGGGTTCAGGGGTGGAGGTTTCGGAGCGGTAAACTCCCATGGAGGACGGGCGGGGAGACGCGTGGCGCTTCATTCGCGTGTTCTTCACAACAGTGGTGATGGTCTCCTCTCTGCAAAAGGACACGATAGGATTTCTGTACAACGTCACAACTGGAAATTGCTGTATTAAATCTAATATATATGTCTGACATTCATCAGTTAATGGTCGCTATTGATGATAAAGTCAATAGTGAATGTATTTAGTGATACTAGCTTATTTTATTTTGTTTTATTTCATTATCAAATTCCACCTGCACTGCCTACATATCTCAACATTGAAAATTCGTGCTGCAACAATTTATCACAAAAATTGCTAAAATTCAACAAAGATTGTCAACAAATTTCATTATGGATTATTAACAGCTATGCAAATATATTTTTTTAAATCATTACTTGTAGTTAAAAATTTTTTTTTGCTACATTGTTTAATTTTCTTATCATACACAATATATATTTTAATGTGTTGATTGTCCTCAAGTCGCCATCCTGCTATCGATTCATATCAAAAGGACTGGGAGTCGAGCCCAAAGAGACTTGATTCACTGATTCCATGCATTAAAAACTAAGAGTAAACCCCAAGGTTTGGAGTCAATTCCATGAATTAAAAAAAAAAAAAAAACACCTGAGTGTTTCAGGTATAGGGACGACCAGTGGATATTGGGCTTTAATTTTTATTTGACGGTCCGAAATGAAAACTACAACATAGTGCAATAGGTTTTATCTATTTTAAATTTGTTTTATCATAGACAAACATAGATAAATAGTGTACACACTATTTCCCTTCACATGAAATCTATTTAAAGCAGTAGGTTTTAAAATAAATTTAAAAATATACAGTATATTTATTTAGTCCCTTGCATGGAATGGTTAAAAAAGGATAAACAATTTTAAAGACTTACATGATTATGGTTTTCTTTGGTACTTTAGTCTCTTGCTCTGTAACTAGAAGAAAACAAAACAAAATAACCCACAAAATTTAAATTGTAATGAATGAAAATTGACAAGTGAAAAAAATGCAGGTTTTCTTAAATGAATCATAAATATGAAATTTCCATTAAACGCTGTTTATGTATTATATATGCAGTAATATAGCATCTGGAAATTAAGATCCACTCCACAATGTACTTCTATGAGATCGCTCACTAGTCAGTATCCCGGACAGATTTATCCTAACCCACCTTAACTATGATACATTCATTTACATCTGGAAATTGTCATCTCTACCTTCAATAGTGATTGCCTGCTCTCCCCCTGCCATCGCCACTGTAGGCAGAACCAGCTCTGCCGCACACCTCACACTGCCCAACCGGTTAGACAGCTGCAAAAAAATCCAGATGATAGAAACTGAATTCTGGATTCTGATTGGTTAGAAAGTGGTTAACGATAACAGCAGCTCTGACAGATGTGCAGCTATAAATCACAGGTTTATATTAAAGTGCTCGCTCTACTATGTGATTATTAGATCTGATAATTAAATACACTAGTATATTGGTACATTCAGAGTATTTAAATAGGAATGAAATTTAGTAATAATAGTAATGAAGTTATTCTTATTCAATACCGTACCTCACATTCATAACGGCCCAGGTCTTTCTCTCCTGGGTTCTTAATAACAAAAACCACCACACCGCTACGTGGTTCACTGTATGTCTGATACTTTTCCTGGGCTGTTAGCAGTTTGCCCTCCTTAAACCACCTAAATGCAAATGAGAAGGAAAACAATATGCAACATTTGCAATGTGTATTCAATAAAAATACTTTTTTGGAAAAGCAGATTTGAAGTACCTTATTTTCGGACTTGGAGCACTTAATATTGTGCAAGTGAACTGAGCATCCTCTCCTGCGATGAATGCAGCATTCCTCAACTTGTGGACAAAGCGTGGCGGTACTACAAAAGCAAAACAAAGATTTATTTCAGCTTGATCTAGATGTAACTACTAAGATAACCTGGGTCCTATTACCTACCCTGTACTGTAATCTTGCCCAGAGTGCTGGCATTTCCTGCAGCGCTGGTGGCAAAGCACATGTACTGGCCAGAGTCATCAGCAGTCATGTTATCTAGGATGAGGGTGCAGGAACCGTCAGGGTCCTCGATAATGATGTGGTGAGGGTCGACCTCCACAGCCCGGCCATCTGCACGATCATATATATATGCACAAATCTTGAGTTGCATATCATTTGTCTAATACAGTAGGATTACAGATAAAAGAGCAGCCAGTGCATATTAATGTAAATCTTTCAACACTTCGATGATCAGTAAAATTCCTTTTATGGACAGAGCACCTGTTTTTTTTTTTATAGTGAACTGTACCAAGGAATAATGTAAGGATGATGAGCAGAATTCCCGAAGAACCATTTACATGCTCACCTTTAAACCAGGCCACTACCGGTTTCGGAGATCCTGTGACTTTGCAAGCCAGTTTGACCGTCTGTCCCAATTCTGCTGTGCAGTCAGTCAACACTGCCTCAAAATCAGGTTGACCTGTCCACACACACACACACACACACACACACACACACACACACACACAATTACTTTTCTTTCATTTTCACTACATAAGACATATACTATATGATCTATACTATATTACAAAAGCAAATGTGTTCAGGAATAAAATGTCCTGAAGTGTCCAAAGAATGCAGCTTGTCATGTTACTGAGAAGCTCATGAAAGTTACAGCTTTACCTCTGACTGCTATAAAGCGCTGACACTGGAGACTCCTTCCGTAAATGTTAAAACATCTCCTTATAGAAAATATCATATAATCAACAATTACATGTTTTTAATCCGTTTATGTAGAGTGTCTACCTTACAAGTCCTTGTAAATCGTGACTATAGAAACGACAACGAATTGGAACGAGGGTATTTATATGAACCAGTGATTTGCAGCTGCACTACTGTCAAAACAATTACCTAAAATCTACATTAAAAAAAAGTTAAAATTAAGTAGCATCATCAGTAAGGTGTCTGGTGTGGGATGTGAGGTACTCACTCCACGCTGGCATGCTGTAGCGTTGTTGGAGGTTGCGGAGTTCACGGAGCCAGGAGTTCTTCAGAATGACCGTGCGTGCTTGCAGTGTGTACTTCCTCACGGAGTCCTCACGTTCGTGCCAAATCTCAAATGCCCTCTCATCTCCTTCCACAGTCTCATTCACGTCAATGTTGGTGAGCTGAAGGGCAGACAGGATTAAAAACAAACATAAATATGTGCACAATCTTTACAGCTCTAAGTAAGGAGTAATGTCTTGCTGTTATAGGAAAATGATCAACCACGGGGTGTTGTGATGAACTGGAGTAGATTATTAATACTTGATTATTATAACTGTTGATTATTTTCCTATAACAGTACATCCTGAAGTGTTTTATTCCTGTGCAATGTGCCAGCACTAACACTTTTCCAGACAGAACAAATGACGCATCAAAACACTGGAACATCAGCAAAACAAGTTAATTTCTGTTCTTGTAATTGATACATTCCATAGCAATGAATGTAACTATAAATGGATAAAAGGTTTGTGCCATTCTCTAATAAATAAAAAAAAATTAGCTTCTTTGCCAAAGTTAGTTGGATTAATAACCAGGCAAATGACGTTTAAGCCACGACCATTTTTACCTTCATCATGTTCTTGAATGTGTACTTTTGGACGTCTGTGTTCGTGTCTCGTTTCTGTTTGCAGATGATGATGTAGTTTTTGAAGAGGAAGACATGACGGTGATGGCCTCTTGAAGAGGTTCTGATTCCTGGAGCGCCCTCCCACACTATGAAGGGACCCTGCAAAACAAACAAACAAAAACAATTCAGGTGGATTTTCTATTCTTTAATACTGTATGGACTGACGGACGAACAGACGGACGGACTGACGAACGGACTGGCGGACGGATGGATGGATAGATAGATAACTTTATTAATTAACAAATTTTCTGCATTTTCTGTGGACTTTGGCTTGGAAATATTATTAGAACCAGTGTTTTCTGTATTGACTTGGATTTGCTGGCATTTGTACTTGGACTTGTCTCAGTCTTAGTTGTACTTGGTGTTGCTAAATATGGTCTTGATCTCGACTGGAAGTTCAAAAAATAAATTAAAAAATTGTTGGTGGTTGTGTTTTTTTTGTTTTTTTTTTCACATACACAAAGTTTGACAAAATGTAATTCCTTCCGGATTTATGCACGTGTTAACCTGGGCTGTAACGCCCTGGTAGAAGACCCCCAGCTGCTACTGTCTTTTACTTAATTTCAATTTACAAAACTTCTGAACAGGTGAAAGTACTGATCCAAACCAACTAGTACAATGTTAAGCATGTTCTCTAGAATGTACTAATGTAAAAAATCTCTAACAAATAAAGTAACCAAAGTTAGGGGTGCAGTATATTATAGAGAAGGTGCACAACTTGTTTTCAAACTTGTTTCTGTCTTTGATCGCAGAATACTTGCTGTTTTTTGATATAGCAGCTATTATTTTCTCTTATAATAACCTTGCTGTTTTCTGGTTGGAACAATTTCATAGTCCTGTTATGGTGTATATATATTGGTCGTGGTCTTCACTGTCGTTTGGACTCACTCTTTATTTGATTTGATTATTTTATTATTCTCAGCTAGTCCTGGTCTTGGACTCGACAATGGCGTTTTGACAACAGGCCTAGGGTTAGGGTACCATATACATTCTACACAATTTGTGCAGAAGTATGCAGTATTAAGTTCTCAAAATGTGTTAGTAAATACTTTATGCTAATATTGTTAGTAATATTGTGGAAAATACAGTGCCAAAGTCTGCACACCATAGGCCAAAATGAAGACAATGACAACATTCAGTGTTTTGATTTTACAGAAGTGCCTTTATCATCACAATTACTAAAATGACATAACAATGCCATTAAGCCTAGTAAACACTCAAAATGTGTTAACCCATCTCAGTCATCCCATCTCCCCCTCTCAGTGAAGTTCGAATTGCTGTTTGTGTTTCTTCTTTGCCCTCCATGTGCTTTTGTTTTGTTTTGCTATCTGACTTTGCTTTGGCTCCAGTCTTGTTGTTGGTTTGTTCTCCTAATGTGTGCACCTGTTCTGTGTATAGCCCTTAGATAGTAAATGATTTATACCATGCTGTTTCTCTATTTCATTGCCAAGTCTCATCATGATATATGTCCATAATTCTGAGCCCTATTTTAATTGTTTTTGGTTTTGTGTTTCCTGGTTTCGACCCTTGGTTACGATCATGTTCTATCCTAGTTTGTTGCTGAACGCTTGGGGTATTGACCCAGGCCATGGGCTATGACGCTAAAGCACACACTGACTTTACAGACTTGCGTCCTGCCCTCACGCTATGACAATGGATGCATTTTGCTCTTACATGAGTAGAAGGTCGAGTTGTTGTTTTTTTCAGCATAGAATTATACAAAATGTTGTTAACTAGCCGCCATGCTAATAACATGAGGATGTTAAGGAAATTTGAATGATGTACATAATATTGCCTATTTTTAATTAATAACTTGCTTTCAATCTATAATTTGTGCAACAGGTTTGTATTCTTTAAGTGACCTAGTCAGTCAGTAATCAATACTATGAACGTATGTATGAAAACGTATGAATCGTTATGTTCAGGAAACTCGGACATTGCAACTTTCTTTTGAAAATTTAACTTGTAATAGCTCACTCGTGGAGAAGCATGTTTCATTATTTTAAGGTGAAGTGTAGCTATAGTAAGCTGGGACAGGCTATACAGATGGCATCTCAATCATGTTATATGAATGCATTACAATTTGTAGAAATATGTCATGTTTGAGTGTTCTTAGTGCTTTTACTTGGCAAATAACAACTGTATGCAAATCAAAATTATTCTTGTGTGTGTGTTACTACCTGTCTGATGGGCTCTCCTAAAGCTTCCAGGTTAGCGGGGTAGTTCTCAATCAGGGAGACGTGATGTGTGTTTTCAGAGCGTGTGGGAAGAGAAGAAACCATGGCATAGGCTTCTTCTAGAAGACAGCAGTTCTGTCCATTCCTTGCCTTATTTTTGATCAACTCCTACAAATCAGATCATGTTTCAAATCCACATCAGTGATGCCTTATATTAGTCAAATTAAAATCTCGCAAGCTCAAATAATAATAATAAAAAAACTTTAATAAGAAGATAAAACAAACATTGCTGATAAAAGCATAAATAAAAAGGAAGTTTGTTACCTTTAAGAGGTCCTTGTATTTCTGGATTCTATCTAGTGGTCTCTGGAGATAACTATTCACACTCAGTACCGGACCTTCTGCAGGATCCACATTTGCCAGCTCTGTATCTGTGTATTTCTAGTTTATAAATATGGTGACAGAATCATCATTGCTTTAATGGACATTGCTAATTTTAAAGCCACATAAACATTTTACACTTTATTAATCTGGTATATTATTTGCAACTTAAAATTCAAATTGTATTCACAACTACATTAATGTCACCAATTATAGATTATATTATATGCCATCATGATTTCTTTTCAAAAATAATATATGTTTAAAAAATCTTTTCAAAAACTAGTATAAAGATATAGTATGTTGCTTTTTTAACTTAATGTTATCTTATTTCACCATAGTATACTATTTAAATTAATACTGCAACTTTATCTCATTATTTCAACTTAATATGTTGTTGTTATAAGACAGTATGTTATTGCAACTTGTTTCGAAATAGCACGTTATTTCAACTTAGCTCAGTATTTCATGATGTTAGTTAGAGTACTTTCATTATTATCTCTTTACTTCAAGATTTTAATTAACTTATATACTTCCATGTATTTCAGGTTAAAATTTTAAAAACATTGAAAATACTACATAATGTATTAAAATAAGATATTAAGTAAAAAATAAATGAGATATCAATTTAAAAATCATGACATACTATCTTGAAGTAGCAAGACATTGTGTCAAAAATAACATTAGCATGTCAAACCCCCCCCCCCCCCCCAATCCATTCCATCCCCCAACATTTTCATTAAGGGTGCCAATAATTCAAGAATTGACCATCTCTGAGAAATATCATAAAGAATGGACAGTAATTGTATTGTTTGTGTATATGTAAGTAATTTTATGGTCTCACCTTGAAATACTGGTGAACATCTTTCTCACTAATGGTAGCCTGGGCCTTAGCCTGACCTACCAAGTACTGCAGATATTTCTCAAATCCATCTGTGTTTTTTAGGAAGCGCATGGCTATGTCATCATCTGTGTCACAGTCTTGCAGTCCAGGGAGAAAAGAGCTACAAAAAAAACAACAACTGAGGACTAGAAATAAGAAACTATACTTTATTGCTAATAATATTCTTTCATATACATTACACAATTACTTCTCACAAACCTAGAAAAAAAAAAGTAAACCATGTAATGGACTTAGGTTAAGTTGCGGACTGCCAGGATGGAACTAGTGGACACCACATATCCAAGCTGCCACGAAGTTCCTGACAGAGAACCATTCTGAGGTGCAACATTCACAGTTTTCTGAAGCTTAGACTTGGCAAGTCTGCATATGAGCAATTTTTGGCCACTTTGTAATCACATCCATAATTGAGATTTAGACGGACATCCATAAAAAAAAAAAAAAAGGCCCACAAGGCATGCAAATTTTTTGTGCCTTCTTATATATATATTACCTAATATACGTATTATTTCACTTTCAGAAATAAATGTATAACTGTACATTTCCTTGTTGCTGAGGTGTTAATATTAAGGGTGCATTTTTTGTACCTTTAGTATGTATCTTTACCAGGTAAGTAAAATGTGGTGTACCTTTAATTAGCTTTTAGAGTAAAAAAGTACACAATATTCATGTTTCCAGGTGAAACATATTAAAGATGTACCCTTGATGGTACCACCACGGCACTGCAGTTNTTATTTCTGAAAGCGATGCAAATGAACTGAACAGACTGCAAAGGAGTCAAGCGGCTGTGCTTGTGAACTTTTAGTCCTAGTGTATCCACTTGGGAGATCAGGGAAACTTCGTTGACGTAAAATCAGAGGAACTGCTTGTGATGCAGCTGGATTTTGGAACTACGTGCCTTTCAGGTCTCTACTTCACCACACTGTAATAATATATTTTATTACTCATCACATACCTGCTGTGGAAAGAACTGATATCACTAACGTTGCGAAAGATGGTCTCCTTGTGACTGCGGATTTCAGGAGGCGTGCTCTCCTCGTCAATATGCTTCAGATGGTGCGATGTAATGAAGTCCATCTCCTTTATAAACTCCTTCTCACTGGTAATGAGCTCCTGGATGAGTTGGCTTTTCATAGACCACAATGACATAAAAACAGACATAAAAACAGACATAAAAACAGGTTAAGCAACAATAACCAAAAGCCGGTTTAGTAGTCATAAACCAGCTCTTTTCGGTGGTTGCCATCTGAAACATTACAGCTATCTATAGCTAACAATTCTGGACAGGGTGAGCACCTGCATCGTAATGCATTGTAACAAACAATTTGTGCAACTTCCCAATAAAGTAGCCATAACCATATCCACAGCTGCATCGGGAGGTATTGTAAAGTGTGCATACGTGCGTTCTACGTTATCATACAGGATGAGGTCCTGCTTCGTAAGATAGCTTACAGTTAACTAAATTCCATGTAAGGTATTGTACAGTGTGAACACCTACATCAGATACACATGTGCACACCTGCATTGTAAGGTACCTTACAGTTTGCACAACTTCACAATATCGTAGAGTGTGTGCACCTGTGTCTAACAGAATTTTGCAGTTTGCAGAACTACATCATAAGATATTCAACGTGTGTACCTGCATCGAAAGGTTTTTTACGTCGTAAGGTTTACGCAACGTCAATGTAAGATATCATACATTGTAAGCATCTGTGACATAAGGTATCATGCTTCATTGTAAGGCAATGTACCTACTTTGTAACACATCTTACAATTTGTACAAGCTTGTATAAACCTACATCGTAAGGTTTATTGCAGTTTGCGCAACTTCGCTTTAAGATATTTTAGTGTGCGCGTCTGCATCATAAGATATCTTACAGTTTGAAAAACCTTGTTGTAAGGTGTAATACAGTGTGTGCATCTGTGTCATAAGGTATCATAAGGTATTGCATTGCAGGTACCTGTATCAAAAGGTATATTGGTGCAATTTCGGAAATTTCATAAGATATCTTACAGTGTGTGCACCTGTGGCATAAGATCATACAGCTTGTATCATATGTGTGTCTTACAGCCTGCGCAAAGTCGGCTTTAAAGAAAGTGTTTATTCAGAAAAATGATCTGAATCATGTGATGTGGATGTGTGTGCTTGAGGGATAACTCACCAGAGCTTCCTTTTGTACTCTCCCTCAGTGACCTCCTCTCCTGTGGTCTCTGGGACTTCTCCTGTATCTGCAGAAATCTACACAACAACACCTTTTAGCATTTATTCAGGGTTTTCCCAACAGTAAATAAACAGCCTGAATGGATCAACTTTGTTGTATGTCCAGGGTTAATGACTTATTACACTGCAAAGAATATTTCTCACCACTCACCTTCAACTTCTTGTCAAGGTATGCTGGAGAGACCCAGCCTTGACGTGAGGGAGTCGTTTTGGTGGGTTTAGTGCGCACAAGCCATTTGAGTGGATAAGCCGAGTCCAGGACCTCCACATACTGCCCTTCCTTTAGAGCGATGCTCTCTTTACTCAGGCCCATGGGGTTATAATCTGCTGTCGCTACATAAATATCAAACATCTGCACAGAGAAATGATAAAGACAATCTGGTAAAGATAACATAGAAATATAATATATACTTAAATTTATCATTATGGAACATCTGCAAAACTAGGTAGTTATTGTTCTCAAAATCATTAAAAATATGTAAATATTAGAATGAGCGTGTGTTACCTCTCCTCGGGCTTCACCCTCATCCGATTCTGAGGAAGAGTCGGCGATCAGTGAAGCGGGACGTGAGCGGCCGTGGTACGGAGACGGAGACGGAGTCTTACTCTCATCATCACTGTCAGCTCCCGGCACACGTAATGAGGCTAAAAGAGAGAAACACACACACACACACACACACACACACACACACACACACACACACACACACACACACAGAAAGAGATTTGATATTTAACATACTTATTTTACCTGTCTAATATAACCTTAATTACAGGTAACAATTCAGTTAACAGAAAACTTTTATCATTCAAAAAACAACAAAAAAACAATGTGACAGAACTTCCCTCACTCTGCACACACAGAGAGAGAGAGAGAGAGAGAGAGAGAGAGAGAGAGAGAGAGAGACTGGGCAGGAAAAGGAGAGTGAAGTAAACAGAGAAACAAAAGGAAAGAGAGAGGAGAAAGACACAGACACACACAGAGAAAAAGCGAGGGAGACAGTGAGACAGAAAAAGAGAGATTTAGAGATAAACAGAAATGAAGGGAGAGAAAGTAACAGCCAGAGGAACATAGGTAGACAGAGAGACAGACAGAACGAAAAGGAAAGAGAGAGAAGAGACACCTAGACAAACAGAGAGAGAGAATGAAATAGAGAGAGAAAGGGAGACATGTAAAGAGAGAGAGAGAGAGAGAGAGAGAGAGAGAGAGACCGAGACAGACAGAGATAGAACAAGAGAGATGTAATACATGAAACGTAATAAAAACATTTAATTCTAGGACCAAAGTCATAAAAAGCAAAGATTTGACTGTAGCTGAACCCAACTGGCTCACAAAACAGAAAAGTGTGCTTGGACAATTATTTACACTACTAATAAAATCAACAATCGAGACATTTCAGCACTAAAAATGATCGGCTGAATGTAAGCAAAAAGTATTTGCACCCAGGTCAAAATAAAAAGATGGAGATTCTGCAGTTCTGTCTGTTTTGTCTTGGGATACATACTGGTCACTTTGGGCCATGTTTTCATCCACTGGAGCACTTGATGGTTCTGTAAGCTGTCTGAATAACAAATCAGTTTCAGTGAGTGTGTGGAGCCACTGTGCAGTGAAGGTGCGGCGGGATGAGTGAATGAGTGATGAGGGAATGATGGGATAAGGGAGTCAGGAAAGGATGAAAAATGGCATAACTATTAAAGATAATAATAATCAGAAGAAGGAGAAGAAACTTGCTGTATCTTAAAGGTTTGCCTATAAAACCCTGCCCTTTTTACTCAGATGTGATTAACAGCATGTCTCTAAACCCTATAAAACCAATTATAACATTTGAAGGATGGCAATTTTTTAAAAACAATAAATTACTGTAATATTCTTTATAAATCATTATCATCATCTTTTTATTAAGTGTACTGTTAGTGGGCACCAAAGCAGACAACATGCATTTATAATGCTCATGTTATGTAGCTTTTATTATAAATTATACACTGGACTATATTTGTTTTATTTGAACTTTTTCTGAGTAAATAAAGACAAACTAGAATTAAATCTAACGAGTCTCTAGTCTCCTTTATAATTCGAATGCTTTAATTATTATCAATTATTATTACTATTATTATTATTATTATTATTATTATTATCAAACATAATAGCTAAAAACAGATTTCTTTCCATGTCATAACATTTTAATCTTGTTTACAAATATAATGCCTGGAAATATCTATAACACCTATAAATATATATTTTAGATAAGGTTTTTTAGGTAATAGATAATAGCTAGATAATAGATAATAATAATTATTATTACATACANAGATAGATAGATAGATAGATAGATAGATAGATAGATAGATAGATAGATAATTATTATTATATAAATGTTTATATTGGAATTGTTTTGTTATTCATGTATGTAATGATGTATGTATTTGATGAGTAAATAAAGAAATTGTTAAAAGGTGTTAAAACTGTCACACTAGTCACCACTGTGCAACACTACACTAGTGCAACACAAGTCACCACTGAAATTCTCTCTCTCACCTTGTGTGATCTTGGCAGAGACCATCTCAGTGATCTGGGACGTGAGCTTCTGTAAGAATTCAGCAGTATCGACTCCAGCCAGGTAAGGCAGCTTAGGCTCTCCTAAAAGATAAGCAAAGGTTCCTGCATCAGGTGAAATATTTGTGCAAAACAAACCTTTACAGAGAGAAAGTAGTTTACTGAAGAGATTTTGTGCTTCTAGCACAAAATTAAATGTTACAGAAAAATGTGTGTATGTCAGTAAAGAAAGCAGCAGTTTATGTAAGAGACACTTTTCAGACAAAAAATACATAATGAAGGCTGCTGGGTTTTCCTGAAAAAATAAGAAGCGAGTGCGACAGTAAAAGTCTCCAGAAGACCTGCGGCTGCTTCTGTAAGATGCGCAGTAACACTTACAGCTCATTTCCTTATAAAACCGCACACACTGCACCTGAGACTACTATATACTATTGTCACATCAAATATTGACTTTGGTTCATTTATTACTGTCTTCTTACTCTTTAGAGTATTTTTTAAATGTAGAAACATTTAGTTACATTATTTTTGAAGGCATCTTTGCTCTACAGCATTTCTTTGCATGTGCCTAAGACTTTTGCACAGTACTGTATTTCACTATCACCAGCCATGAGAAACATGCTCTGACAAACGGGAAGTACTGCACCATGGATAAGGGCATCTGCCAAATGCTATAAATGTAATAAAGTGGTGGCTAAAATTTTATTTCTCTTACACCACAGCAATTTTCCAGCAACTGCATCATTTTGATTAATTAAAAACTACGACTTTTTATCAAGGTATAGTTACATCTTATGTTGTAGATTGTCCATGAAACAAGCTAGTTCCTGTTATCACTTATATTATAGCAGCTACAAACAGTTTTTTCCTCAACAGCCTCCCTCTTTTTTTTTTTTTAACAGTATCTCTTGAAGCTAATTGGGCAAAAAAAAAAAAAATGCAGCTTGCCACATTACCTTGAAACTCCATCACTTTCCCATGGGGGAAAACTGTTACACAGTGCTATAACTGAAGATTCCTTCCATAAATAAATGTTAAATGTCTCCTTATGTTTTTCTTTGCTAAATAACACATTTTTAATTAGTTTATGTGAAGCATCTGCCACACAATACCCTGCGTATGTTTTAACTGTAGAAACGGTAAGGTACTGGAACGAGTGCATTAATATACACTTGTGATCTGTCAGAGCTGCTGTTGATTACAATCAGAATCCAGAATTCAACAGGCCTGTGGTATAAGATATAATAATTTAAAATAATGTGCTAGCACAGGGCTGTTTTTTTTTTCATAATCAGTGGGCAGTTGAGTGTTGGGATCACATTGTTTAGAGTTTTAACTAGTCGATGCTGATGGTAAGTAATGTGTCATAAATATTCCTCTCACCTTTGCCTTCTTCCTCTGGGGGGCTGACTGTAATCCCACAAATCCTGTAAATGAACACAGCATGAAAGCACATAGTAAAAGCCACAGTCATGACACTTCATATACATTTATTGTTAGGTGACATTCGCAGTTAAAACTGTCGCATTTTAATTGAACATTGCTGCTCATGAGCTTACTCTGGTGTAACGATGCTCTGCTGTCCTGTTGGCAAAGTGGTCAAACCTTGGTCCACGTCCAGACGGGCGGTGTTGACGGACTGGCCAGCACGGTTGCTGGCGATGCAGGTGTAGGTGCCGCTGTGCTCCTTCCTTACATCCATCAGGATTAGGCTGTGCTGGAAGCCAGAGCTGGCGATCTTGTATCCGGGCGTGTCTGCTTTAATCCACAAAACATCTTTCAGTGGTTCTTCCTTCAGCCAGTTCACGGAGGGAATCGGAGAGCCTATGGGTGTGAGAAAAACAACAACAAACCCTTCCATATTCGTTCAAGAATATTGTTATTAAGATTATACTACTGCGATGAAGTGGAGTTACTATCACCACTTGTCCCGAAGTGTTTTATTCCAGTTACACCACAGCTAACTGCTGATGATAACTATTTTTATTTATTAAAGTCAGACATGTAATAACGCACTGTAATTTTTATCCATTTATAGTTACAGTTAATATTGTGGAACATCCACAAAACAAGTTATTACCTTTTGTTAGTTACATTACAGCAGTTATAAACAGTCGTTCCCTGACCAGCATCATAGAGTGTACATCTTGAAAGTTATAGCTTTTCCTCTGTCTGTTACATAGCACTGACACTGGAGACTCCTTCCATAAATGTTCAACAAATGTTAAATCTCCTCACAGAAAACTTCACCACATCAACAATAAGTTTTTTTTTTTTTTAATGTGTTTATATGGAGCATCCTCCATACAATTCCATGTTTAAGCTGTTAATATAGAAATGAAAATGTATTAGAATGAGGACTTTAAATAAAAACTACAGTCATATACTGTACTGTGGTATACTGTATAAAGGTCATTATAGAATAAAGCACCTTCCACTTTGACAGATAGCGTAATGCTCGATCCTTGTTTTACTGTCCGGTTGCAGAACTTCTCCAGAAAACGTGGCGGTACCAGAGGTTCTTTGGAGTCTGTGTGGTGAAGCAGAGGTTAAAATGAATACACAAACAGAAACATTCAATACATGGGAAAAAAACTAATTTACGTTTAACTGAAACCTCTTCAAAATATGTCTATTAATATTAAACTCATATTATTGATTTGTATTACTGATGTGAGTCACATAGTTAAATTCATACACACCTCTAATTTTCAGAGTCTCAGGTATGCGATCGCCTGGACCTGGAATAAGGAAATTATGCACAAGAAAAATAGTAGTTTAGTAGTTAAATAACACATTTTCATTCATACCTGGAATAAGGAAGTTATGCACAAGAAAAATAGTAGTTTCTCAAGTAATAAATAAGCATAACCTTGGATGGTGATCCAGATTCAACCTTTTGAAACTCTTGAATATTTTAGGCTCACATACCACACACAACCATGCGTGCAGAGGAGTAGGCAGCTCCAGCGGCGTTGCTGATGTAGGCAGAATACTCGCCACTATCTTCACACTTCACCTCGGCAATCTCCAGACTGTACACGTCTCTCTCTGTCGACAGTAAAACCCTGTCCGTGGGCGACAGTGCCACGCCGTCCTTAAACCAGTAAACCTTTGGTGTGGGGACTCCTAAAAAAAAAATCAAGTTCAACCCATGAAGATCAGCTTTTAACCTGATGCCGGTCATTACATGCAGATATAGGAAAATAATCAGCAACAGGGTGGTGAGATGAAACGGCATTACTGTCTCATCCCGAAGTGTTTTTATTCTTTTAATACCACAGTGGTAACGGAACGCCACTTAATCACACTGTAGCGTGACTGATTTGATTCCTTATGTAACCTCAATGATAACATATGATGGTGTTACAAAGATCACCTTTGACTCTAATGCTCATCTTAGCATTGGGTGCTCCAGGGCTGAGATAGAGGTCATGTAGTTCATCCACCACTTGAGGAAGCTGCTCATCCTCCACTACCGATTCAAACGCTTCTGTGTCTCTGTGCTCAGAACTGTGCAATGAAGCAGCAACACAAAATTGACACAAAGCATCAAAAATCAAACATATGGATCATAATACATGCTATATACTGAAGCAAGTTTGTGTTATTCTGTATTAGATAAATGTACAGAATATATGATTATAGCAAGTAACGTTGTATCCTGTAGAAGATGTTGATTATTTCTGAATTTTATTTAATAAAGACAGTCTGAATCCCACTGTATTAAAAAGATGAGCATTAAATCCAATTTTTCATTTATAAAAAAGCCAACATTTTCTTTATTTATATCATTAAATTCCAAAGTCACCATACTGAAATCAAGTGAGTTAATGTTCTAATGGTTTGATTTTTACCTTGACACATAATCTTTAGCACTAATATATGAAGATGTTTCTGTGGCATCAGCTGCTGTGTCGTAGTCAGAGCTGCAAGACACTGCCAAAAATAAAATATGTTATAACGCATAGACGTTACACATTATTAATGTTCTTCACAAAAATGGAGATTGTTAAGGATGTTACACGAGATGAGAAGATGAATATTTCTGTTTATTAACTATATACAACAATAGGTAGAATTCAGAGGGCTACATATCACCTGAGTAAGCTCTTTCTGACATAAGCCTACATAAACATTTGAAAGCCTTGTCATAAAGACAGCTTTGAGAGTTTTTGATGTCAAGTTTACATGCCACCCAAGTCAAGTGATTTATCTCTACATATGGTGGTGTTATGAAGTTTTACAGGCTTATTTTAGAACCATATGACATCTCTGGCATTGCGTGTCATGAAATATCATAAGTATTCATAAAATTCTTACAGAAATAAGCATACCAGAAGAAACAGAGATACAAAGTCAGCCCAGACAGTGTCAAAAAAGATCTGTCATTTGTCTCAACCTGACATGAAACCAAATGAAATCAGTTTCTATGTCTGGTTACACCTATTAGAATAAGCCTTTATGAATATTTATGTAGGCTTATGTCAGTTGTCATTAAGGGCTTTATACAGATATCATGTAGCTCCGAACATTTTTTTAGGCAAAAATAATTTTTTTTAATATAAACAAAATGAAAGAAATTAATCAAACACTAAAAACCTGACTAGGAAAATAAATAAAATCGCATCTGATGTATTTTAGTGTTGACATAAATTCAGTCAAAACATTAATGATTCATGTTGGCACATTCCTACTTAAATTTATTGATTGATTTTGATGATTCAACTGCAAATTAAGGATTTTTCAGATTGTTAAATTGTTATGGTCAAATTTAAGTGGCAAACACAAAATGATGATTAATCTGTAAATATCTGTAGAATTTTTGTATGCTTGTTTTATGATGAGATTTTTCCGAACACAACTTTGATTAATAAATTCCAGATATTCAGATGCAAGCTGTCGATGCAATCTGCATTCCACATAAAGACGTGCAATAAACAAAACTGGCATGCACTGGTAGGAGAAAGTGAGATCTCTGAGTTGGCATTCCATCCATTTAGATTTTCTGCTCTCGGGTGGAGGTTACTAACTTTTATCAGTGTACTCACTTTCCACCCTAAGCTCCGCCTTGCTGGAAGCAATGCCACTGTCATTTTCAGCCACACAGCGGTACACGCCCATGTCGGATGCCCGCACAGTTGTAATGATCAATTGATGGCAGCCCTCCTGGTCTTCGTTGATCATATAATGATCATCTTCTTGTAGCACTTTCCCATCTTTGAACCACCGTATGCTGGGAGAGGGTTTGCCGATGATCACACAGTCAAAGCTGACCGGGTATCCGTCTGGTACTTCCTGGTTTTGGAGCTGTGTCAGAAAGACTGGGGCTGCTGTGAGCCCAAAGAACACATGACAGAACATTGCAGAGCACCACTGGTACAGAGCAGCTCAAACCATTTCATGCAAATGGTGTACTATAGATTACAGGTTCTCTAGCCCTGGAGAACCCCCTATCCTGCACATTTTAGTGTTTTTCCCTAATCTAACACAACCACTTTACGCCTGGAAAGGCTGTGCTGGGAGCAAGGAAAACACTAAAATGTGCTCCAGGTACTCCAGGTCTAGGGGTGGGAACCTGTGCTTTAGATAATTAATAATAATAATTATAATAGCAGACAATTCCAAAATTTTGGTAGCCAAACAAAAAGCATTCAATCATGCTGAGACAGAACAGGTTCAAATCTATAAACCTACAATAAACCAAATCTTGGTGCAGGTTCAAGAATAGAACTCTAAATCTGCCATACCAGGTGGTCCCGACATGAAAATCGGCTTTTCTTTAGTTGGGGTTTGGGAACCATCTTGGCTGAATCCCATCTTCTTGATGCGAAGTTCTATCTTAGTTCCGGTTTCAATAATAGTGGTGTCTATAGGCACACCTTGGTGGGTAAACATCTCCTGGAATCGCTGGGATGCAACCTGAGCTTCGCTACGGGTGTCAAAGCGGATGTAGATGTAGCTGTCGTCTTCACGATACGAATGTGGATCCGGTGGCTGCAGGTCACCCTCGTCGGCACTTACAAAAGGTTCCTCCTCCACATTTGGTGGAAGACGTGTACGAAGCAGCTTCTGAAGCCTCCTGCTCGCCTGTCGTAAAGACTCATCCATCTCACTGCCGGAGCTCTCAGGCTCGCTGTCCGCACTATAACCGAGAGTTAGTGGACGACGTCCTGATGACTCTCGAACAGAGCCAACAATGACTTTTCCACTGTGAGACACAATGCCAAACTTATTTGTGACCTCACAAGTGTACACCCCAGTGTCATTAGTTGTAGCAGCTGGCACAATCAGAGAGCAAGTCCCATCATTGTATATGTCGATATGGTGGTGTTTGCCATCTACTAATGGTTTACCATCCTTCAGCCAGCGAACTTTGTCTGGCTTGCCGTCTGCAATACACTCAAGATGAATTGTCATATTTGGTTCTTTTTTCTGGTCCTTAAAGACCTCTTTGAAGGCAGGTCGCATATCCTTTCTGGCTTTGTAGCCTTTGAAGGCAGCTTGGATTTTGATGGCTGCCTCCTGCAGCTCATCCTTGTCGTCATCCTTAGTGATCTCAAATGGTGGTGCTGCTGTGGTCTGCTGCACTGATTTCTCAGTCATTTGAAAATGTTCGTAAAGCTTTTGGGATGCAGTAGTTTCAATTTCGCTTGTCACCGTGACAGCGGATTTGCTGCTCTTTTTAAGGTAAGACACCAGACTGGACTCATCTTCAGAACTGGTATACAGATTTAGCTCTGATTTGATTTCGATGGTCTTCTCTTTCTCTTTGATCTGCTCTTTCTCCATGCCTTTATCCTCCTGATCTTGCGTCTTCTCTTTACCATCTTCTTCAGGCAGTTCAGATATGGAGTCCAGTGTGGGTTCCCTGCTCATCCTCCGCTTCTTGGCCAAAGCATCCCATAAAACATGCAGATCTCCCTCAGAGGCAGCTTCAGGGGGCAAACCAGGCTGGCCACCTTCCTCAGGCTGGGGTATCACTGTAGCATCTCCTGTAATCAGAGGTGACATTATGTAATATGTTAGGAAAAAAATATCTACAGGTGTCCTGTTATAGGAAAATAATCAATGAGGGTGGTGTGATGAAGTGGAGTTACTGTTACAAGGGGAAAAAAAAATGTTACAAAAAAAAAAAAAAATACTCTTATACCACAGCAATTTGGCAACAACTACAATTTTATTCTTTATTAAAGAATATCGTTATACTTTTTATCCATTTGTAATTACACGCTGTGAAATGGCCGTGAAACTTAAAGCTCATATCATCCCTTATGTTATAGCAGCTTTAAACAGTCATTCCCTCACCAGTCTCTCTTTTTTCCTCTCTCTCTCAAGAGAGAGAATAACACAAAACACTGCCATGTTACAGAGAAATAAGAACTCATGAAGTCCTCTATCTGAAGACTTTCACGTGGTGGAACACTGAGGCTAGAGTCTCTTTCCATATTATGTTAAATAAACGTTTCCTCACAGAAAATGTCACTATAATCAACATGTGCACATAATTTTCTTTCTTAAATAACACATTTTGAAATTCATTTATTAGATTAATTGGAGTGTCCACCATCCAGGTTTCTGTGAATGTTGCTGTTACTATAGAAACTATAATACATTAGAACAAGCACAATAGTAATAGTACCCTGTGATTTGCAGTTGCACTACTGTCGCAGCTACTGTTATAGAAATTTAATTTTAATTCTACAGTGCTGTGGTATAAAATAAGAATATTTAAAAAAATACAATAAATTGAATATCTATATGTAGCATCATTATTACTAATAAAATCCTAAAAAAAAAACTAATTACATTTTTCCTGAACATTAAAAAACATAGAAAACTATCACAAGTCACTGACACCATGGCAGTTAACTGATATCCACACAAAAATCAATACAAAATAATAAAAATGAAAGAAAAGTATATTAAACTGAGAAAACATATTTGAAGCTAAGAAAACTCAAAAACAGACAAATGTACATCTTAAGTCTGATGGTGTATGAAAATTGAGTCTGGGCAGATACCTTCAAGCTCAAGGTTTATTGAGGTTTTCGCCTCTTCTGAGGCCACACAAGAATAGACCCCCTGGTCAGCAGGCTGGAAATCCTTAATGAGCAAAATTTGGGATTTGCCCTCTGTTACCACCTGGTATTTGGCTCCCATCTCAATCTCCTGATGGTCTTTTTGCCAGATGACCTGCTTATTCTCAGATGAAAGCTTGCACTCCAGACGGGTAATCTTCCCCTTTTGGAGCCCAGAGGCATTTAACATTGTGGCAATTGTCACTGGTGCATCTAAAAATCAAAATAATAGAAAAAAATAGAAATATAATTGAAGATAAATGTTTTTAATCATTCACAAGTGCTTCACAAGTATTTGACAAACACCAAATTATCCACTATATCTTCCTCAGTGTTCTGAACCAATTCCCAAAGTTCCCAAAGTCTGACACTTCATTTTTTAAAACTTTTCAGTTCATCTCACACAAATTTTATAGAAATAAACTCTGAAGTCATAGATCCTTACCCAGTGTAACAGTTTGAGGAAGCTGGACAGAGTCACCAATCCCAGCACGATTAATAGCTGCAACCCGGAATCTGTATCCATTGCCAGGGATAAGGTTTTCCACTGTAAACTCAGTATTGCACACTGGTTCTTCATGGCAGAGCTGCCAGAGAGCACTATCCACTTGCCGCTTCTCTACACGGTATCCCAGGATTGGGCTTCCACCATCACTGAGAGGTGTGAACCAGGACAGAGTCACTGATGTTGGTCCCTTAGTGACCAGCTCGGGATCCTCAGGGGGATCAGGTACGGCTAGGATTCAAGACATTATATGAGTGCAACATCAAATTCTTAACATCACTAAGGTTAGCAAAACCACTATGTTGTATGGTCTGGTTGATTTACCAATAGTCACTAGCCTGGCCACTGAAATAGCATCCTGAGCAGCAAACGTGATCTCCAGTGGTGGCCGGGCTTGGGCTTTTTTCAGAATTAGGGTGCAGGCACATCCATTATTCTTCATCGCCCAAACATCATCTGGCCGAAGTTCAGAACCATTAACATACCAGTTCACATCTTTCTCTGGTACAGACTCATTCAGGACACAAGTGAACTCTGCCTGCTCGCCAACAACAATGGTCTTGTCCTCCAAGGGTTTCACCACTTCCAGTTGCCACCCTTAATTTAAAGTTCACAACATTACATAATAGATATTACATAATAGACATTAACATATAATAAACAGTAAAGCAATAAATACAATTACACAGTAATGGTCACATCAGCCGGGGACACAAACCCTCCACTCCCATTTAACATCTTGCCTATGTCATGTCAAACTGCATAAACACTGTATGGGACCACCAGTGCTGTCTCAAGTGGTGTGCTTGCCCCAGGGTGATATTCTTCTTGCTGATATTAGCATACAAATAAGCTATAGAACCAAACATAAGCAGTTTTGCATACAAATGATTGCATAGCAAGTTAAGCTGTCAGAAAAAAAATCTACACAAACTACTAGAATACTACAGATCTTTTTTCTATTTCACTTTATGGAAAAATTACTATAAGCATGCTAAAAAAAACTCAATAGGTTCCTAAATTGACTAACCTTTGACTGAGAGAAGGGCAGAGGTGGAGGCAGTGCCAGCCTGAAAGGTTACTGTACAGTTGTCACCAGCTCTCAAGTCCTTCAGCAGCAAAAGATGGCGACGACCGTTCTCGAAGCAAACAATTTCCACTTTTGCGGATTCCTTCACAGGTCTTCCATCAACCAGCCACCGGCAGTCTTTAGACTCAGGGACAGATAGGGAGCACTCAAAAAGTGCCTCACCACCTTCAATGGTCTCCACATTATCCAGACCTTGAATGATCTCAATGGGTTTAGCTGTAGGACAGGTTTGAGAGGTTAACATTTTATTCAAGTTAAAATTTTGGAGTGTTTTATTGCAATGCACCATCATCAGTATGTGTTCAATTAAAAGGTAAATAACTGAGCAATAACAGTCTTAACCTTATGTCATGTTACATAAGATTAGAGACCAGTCAAAAACTTTAAAAATCTACTGTCTATGTTTTTATAATTCACACAAAGGAAATCTGCAATAATAGTTAAATATCTTTAAATCATCTGTTTTACTCCATGGAACCGTTCCAAAAATCCCCTCAGTTGGACCATCGACCTCTTTCTGAAAGCTCCACTAAAATGCACCATGTAAAAATCATAAAATTAACCAGAAATGTGAAACTTCAACCATAAATATTTCATGAAACATTATTCCCACATTCCGTATAATGTTGATAGTAGCTTCATCCCTGATTACCTAACAAACACAAATGCAAGTGCGGCTGGTATAAATGGGCTAGCAGGGCTAAGCACTCCATTTTTCTTCTTTTGGCACTCACATCAGATTATTTGCTGAGGGGGCTGTGGCTGATTTCTTTCTACCCCTTCCATCTAATATCACAACCAGCCATCACTTCATTCATGCCTTCCATGACAGATACATCCCATATTTTTTCAAAATTATTCATATACTTTGATGATCTCTAACACGTCATAGTACGTTACATAGTCATCAGCCTCACAACTCTTCCAAACGTGTGGGGGATTCCTTACTGCATAAAATATCTGGACCATTGCGCGATGCTAAAGGAGCATCTTACCCCAAGGCATTTCAAAGTTGGCAGCCCCAAAAAATCCTGGCTATACTTGTTTTTAAAACATAAATCTTTAATAATATTCAGATACAAGTTTGGGCTGCAGGTACGCTCACCTTGCACCCTAAGGTGTGCCTCAACACAGGTCCCTTCTGCCTCACAGGAGTATACACCCACATCCTGTGTGGTTACCCGGCTAATGTACAATCGCGCTACAGTCCAGTCTTCCTCCACTATAAGCCTGTGGCCATCAGGTTGCACAGGTTGCCCGTTTCGCTTCCATATGGCCCTGACTGGCCGTGAGAACTGGCAGATGAACTCTGCAGGCTGGTTCTCTGTTACGTAGATATCCTCCATGGCACTTACTACCTCCACAGTAGGATCTATAAATGGTGGGTGAAGTAGGAACAGTGGTACAGTGAAGCACATACTCAAGACGATGACGAGGTTTCATTTTCTCAGACTTGTCTCACGAGATGATATTAAGCTGCAGCAACACTACTCAGTAAAATACACCATTTTGAAAATAAAATAATGTGCATGCATTGGTTGCAGAAACGTGATGAAGCAAAGTGAATTGGTTAATGACTTTATAGGCATGGGTCTGTGAAGTATTTAAAAATTAATTACATTATATTCCAGAATGGAAGGATTTTGATATCTATTACGGTCTAATAACTAAATGATTAAGTGTTTGGGTGGTCCAGAATGCAAGGATGTAAAATGGAAGACTATGTATGTTACCAGTTCTGTGTCTTTCCCTTTGGGTTAGCTCTAGGACCCAGGGCAACTGTGTCTGTGTGTACTCCCCTTTATCACCTCCCAATCAGCTGCTGTCTGGACAATCCCAACAGCAGGTGATGAGCCCGGCTAAGCTACTGATCTCATATGTGGAAACTCTGGGACTAAAAACTACCAACAATAAGTCATTTGACTGTTCAGTTCATTGGCATGAAGGTCAAAATGCATGTTATTCCAGCTTTCTCAATGGAAGGCATTGTCATGTCAATTCTAGATCCCATCAGAAAAAATTAAATAGCCACACACCACCCATATGCAGACTTTCTACATCTGGTTGGGATGTTGATTGCAGCAACTCCAGCAGTAAAACTGGGAATGTTGTACTTTGGACCATTTCACTATTGCTTTCAGCATGCGGAGTACCATAAACAAGGTATTCTGTCTTAAAATAGGTTAATTCATTGGGTAAAGGAAGTAATGGCGCAAGCATACATTTGCCTTATTACGTTAAATGACAGTTGATGCATTCTACGGCTACTTCCTGGTTGGCTCTAAGAGGATTATTATTTTCGAACGTATGTTAGGTGTTCAGGAACTCATTGTCTACCTTTAACAGATCTTATAGATGGAATGTAGTTTCATCATATTCTATGTGGTCTGTTTTGAGTTTAAGGGATTCTCATCCTCAACTGAATGGACTATCAACACTTCTCACCCTCAGAGAGCAAAATCTGCATTTTGAACGTTTCTTACCTTCAATCAAGTGTAACATCAGCACTATTTATGAGTGTGGTGCATTATTGTCTGAAACCAGGACATGAACCCTTATAATGACTTATATGCAGTCTTCACTAGTTCAAAAGGAAGCTGCTTTGATGGTCCAGAACTTAAGTAAGTAGACCACATGTGCAACCATGGTTCTAGGATTAAGTGCGAGACCATCAGGCCACCCGAGTCACTCACGAAAATGGTCAGAAAAGGTGACAGAGTGAGGACCTTTTACAGGCTACCCAGGTGGGGTCCTGGTCAAACAACAAGGATGAATACATGGGATAACTGCTCTAGTTCTGAACAACTTCCCTGGAAATGATCCAATCAGTCCTACATACAAATTAGTCAAAAACCTCCCATTTCAATTGATCTTTTTAAAGAGTAAAAAACAAGACATATCAATTACTTATTGAAGTATTACTTGGAAGTATACTTGTAATTGATGTCGCACCTAATCTTCATGTGCTGACTTTGAAATGTCCTACATCAGATACATCAGATGTTAGTGGAACAATTTTTTTTTTATTACAGCTAATTTTTAAATTTCCAGATTTTTCTGAAACATTTCAAATGATTGAAAAGATGAACCACAATGTAGGCCATGCATAGGTAAGTTGCCAAGCAAGACACTCATTTAGCTGGTTGAGGGGGGAAACAAACCCTTTTGGAGGCCTCAGCAAGCAATGAAAAACTTTTACACAGCATTTCTAAAACAATGTATAATATGGGTATTTATACATTTCTTCACTGAAGTAACTGCACTCTGAAGAGTTCACCATCACTTNTTAATACCAGATGGTCTATCAAATAAATCATACAGACATATGTGGAAGGGCTTTATGGGCCCAGAGGTCTAGCCCTGTAACATTTCTAAACTCAACATGGTAAAATCGTCCATGAATTTCCAAAATTTGGATAATTACTGTATACTTCCAAATGAAATAGTTACCAAGATGACATTCAAGAATAGCGGTATACCACAGAGCAACAAAATGACTAGGGATGTAGCATGAAGAACAATATCAGGAGGTAGGAATGCAAACACAGACTAACTGCAACTTGTTAATTAATTTAATTTCAGATAGCAGCTTTCCTAGTACAACTACAAAAGACAACAATAGTTCATGAAATAAGGTCTAAGAAAACAATGTGGAGTGATGTGGACCAAAGAGAATCAGAGTTACTGTTGCCACACTGAAATTGATTATTTTCCAATAACAGCACATCCCAAAGTGTTTTATTCCCTGTATACCACAGCAATATTTATTTATTACAGACAGTCACACTGTATGTTTTGTCCATTGATAGAAAGAACTTTGTTCCTGCCAGCACTTTCATATAGTAGCTATAAACAATTGTTCCCTCACCAGCCTCATTCTCTCTCTTTTGAAGTTAATAAGAGAAATAAGTTGCAGCTTTTCATGTTACAGCAAAACCAGAAAGCATGAAGACTCCCACATGGAAGAAAACATTTTAACAAAATGCTGACACTGGAGACTCCTAACTGTTTAAAAAAAAACTGCCTCACATAAAACTACATATCAGGGATTATATGGATTTATGTGATAAATTAATCTAAAGCATGTTCACAAGTCCCTGTAAATTATTTGTTACTATAGAAATGATAACATATTAGAATGAGCATATTAATGCAAGCCTGTTATATGATTTGCAGCCTGAACAACTGTCAGAGCTGCTGTTATAGAAAAGTACTCAACACTTTCTGACCAATCAGAATCTGTAATTCAACAGCTCTGAGGTATAAGAAATTACTGAGCACTTAAAAATGAGAGCAGTACAAGGTACAAGTAAAAATAAAAGCAGGTCAGCTGGGTTTTTGTTAGTTGGTCAGTTCAGGAAATTCATGGACACGCATTTCAACCAGCATCTGGTCTACAATCTCCCTTCAGTACTGCAGGCCCATTAACAAAAGAGCTCATCCGCACCCCTCAACCCCTCCACCTGGTCCGGTACCTTTAACTAACAGCCTAGCCGAGGACGTCAAGCTTCCCGTTTTGAACAGGACGGTGCCCGAGTCATTTGGTGCCAGGTTCTTTAGGGTGAGGGTGTGAATATTGTCTTCACCCACCCCTATAATACTGGAGGGACTGTTCTCCAAACGGGTGCCATCCAGCCACCACTGGACTCTCCCTTTGGCACGGCGAGACAGTTGGCAGGAGAACACTGCCTGCTCTCCCGCAAAGACATCAGTGCTTTTTATACCAGACACTATGAGCACCTCAGCCTCTGCAGAGACCACAGACAAAGAGCTAATCAATAGCATCCCTGAACGAACTCATATAAATAAAAATCATAAAAAAATACATCACTTTGAGCGAGGATTTACTAGGCCTGATTTTTTTTCATGGATTTAAACCGCCAAATTTGCTGACTAACCTTGCCAGAAAAATGAAGTAGCAATAGTTGATTATTATAGATGGAGTTCGATGTTTGAATTACAATATGTGATATGGAAATGCTGTAAATGTCATGATAGTTGTGCACTTACTGTCTCAAAATGTGTGCGGCAGCCTGGGAAAACCCTTTACATGGTGAAGTTGTCGTTTCGTACTACATATGTAGTTCTGAAATCTACAGAATCAAGTTCTAGGATTTCCGTTTAAAGTAAAAAGAGGGAATGAATTCATTTCAATTCCATTTATACATTTATTACTTAATCTTTTGGAAAAAACATTACTGTCAAAATGTAAAGAATTAAGTTTATGATGGGAAATGAGTTCTCACTCTTATTATCAGCATCATCGACATCAGTCTCTGCCTGGTCACCTGTCTGAGGTAAAAGTGACTCACAAGCCTCATTGTTGTGTCGTCACTCCAACTTATCATCAATGGGGAAATAATCACTGATTTATTCACTCACTTCTGTTATGTTGGACAGATTTCTTGGAAGTAGCGTAATGTTGGTGAAATATATTTATGTTTCTTTATAACAGAGACGTCAAATTATATTAATGGAAAAAAAAATGTGATTTTTCATCAACTTTGGCTGTTTTCCCAGAATTCATCTCAGCAACTTCCCACACTCTTTCCCAGACCACCTCACACATATTATGCAGAAATTTAGATGAGCCATTCAACAGGAAAAACGACATATGGATTAGACAGAAATCTAGACATCAATCTTGAAATTTCTCTAGGAATAATAGACAGTGATTACAAATTGTCATGGCTTTTTTTTGGACAGAATTTATGTGAAAGCCAATAAAACTGGATCTTTAACCCTTTATTGCATAATTTAAAACCATATTCCAGTTTCTTTAGAGGGCTTGTTATTACTTAAAGTTGCATATCATATGAATTAGAATGTTTTGTAAATATCTTTCATATTAACAAATAATTCTGGAGGAATACCATGACTAAAACAAAGGATAAAATCTTATACAATAAATAAAATAATCATTAATTGTGTTTAGAAACAAAAATTAGATTTAGATCTAAAATATCAAATGTTAATGACCAAATTTCTGGAAAATTTGTTGGACAAACTATAGCAATATTCCTTTGACTAACACAGTTGATTTCTAAAGCAATTAAAATTAAAAAGGCATTCATTAGATTCTGGCACAAAATTGACCATCCAAATTGTGCATGTATGCATGAAAGGGTGAACAGTTAATTCCTAAAATGCAACGGCTTTAATCCAACCTGCCACAAGTTGTGAATTTTTAACCCTGAAGTGAAGAACAATGTTCATTACCTTGTACTGAAAGGGAAGCTGTTGTTAACTGATTTCCAGCATCACAGGTGTAATAGCCACTGTCCTCCGGTTTCAGGTCGTATATGTGAAGCTCTTGTATGCCTCCCTCTTGCTTCAGCTGAAACTTCTTACCAGGTTGCAGGACTACTCCCCCTTTACGCCACTCTATATTGACGTTGGGCCTAGAAATTTCACAGCGGAGCGTAACCATGTCTCCTTCGACAGCATCTAGGTTCTCCAGTTCCTTGAGGAAGAAGGCCGGGGCTTCTGATTAGATGCGAGAGGGAGAACAAAAGAATGTCAGTAAATTTGGAAGGGTTGGTGATGCCGCAGCATTTCACAGAGTTGTAATCAATTACAGATCTTTGACTCCAGATACAGTAAGTAAACAAGCAAAAGACATAAAAGCCAACTTCGTTAAACCACTGGACATCCTGAATGAGCCAACTTGATGCATTCACACTATCTGCTTGCCTCCTAAGTACAGGAGTCTTGTCTTTTTGGAGGACCTGGATAACACTATGAATGTTAGTGTTAAGATGAACACTCATAGCTGTATTTATATTGTACATGACATTATAACACGGCGCTGTTGTGCATACATGCACCCAAAGCATACATGAGAGCCAGTATCTCTAACTATTGATGAAGTACCGAAGACTCGTAAGCACTTGCAGAGAACTAACCCTTTACCTTTGGGTTTCTCCTTCACCACCAAGGAGGCAACACTCCTCTCCAAGCCAACCACAAAGGCCACGTCGCCTGAATCATCAGGTGTGACCATTTTTAACACTAGGCTGTGTTCCCTCCCTCGGCTGCTGATCTGATTCAAGTCATTGTTTTGTAGGTGATTGGAGCCTAGCCACCATTCGGCATTAGTTACTCCTGTCTGGGACACCTCACACTGGAACACTGCATCCTCACCAGTCGTCACTGTTACGTCCTTAAGTTCTCTTGTAATTCGTACAAGTTCTAGATAAAGACAAGTGTAAAAAAGCCAGCTCTTTCTAAGGGCAATGCGACTATTAACCATATTTTTAAAAGTTAATGAAATATTCCATCAAATGCCATTTTATAGTTTGGTAATTATCAGATGTTGACATGGATATCTGCATCATTACTGCATACTGCTTGAGTGAACTGAAGCAGAACAATGCAAAGAAACACTAAAACTGATCACCTTTAATGCTTAAAGTGGCTTTGCTTTGTTTGTCTCCAACTTCACACACATATTCTCCAGCATCGTCCACCGTTAGCTTGTAGATCACCAGAGTTTGGATTGTACCATTCTTCTGAATGGAATACTTGTCTCCTTCAGAAATTACTTTTCTGTCTTTCTTCCAGGTCACATGGGCATCGGGGGTTGAAGTTTCACAGGATAATGTAGCTTCATCTCCTTCTATGGCTTCCTGGTTCTGCAGGTCTTTTGTAAATTGCTCCACAGGGACAGCTAGAAGCACATGGTATGAAAGAAATAGTTAAGCTTCTTTGGCAAAGACAAAACTAGAATCTGACATGAAAAGCTGCTTCGAACACACTGGGCAAGATTTTTTGGTTTGTTAAAAATTCACATTCAGTCAGGAGAACATGGTGTAACAGTAATACACAGTAATTCAGACAGAGGAGCCACCCTATTCTGGCTGTTTTCTGTCATCTCTGTCCTTTGTTCTGATTCCACAGAATGAGCAGTTGCACCAGAATATCAGCAATCAGGTTGATGATACACAATCAGACAGCTGAAAGATCGCTGCTAGCAAACACTAGCTACAAGACAAGATCCTGGTTGATCTTTTAATCTAATATTCAGGGACTGTATCAGTCACTGTTCAGTTTTATTCTCATCAAGCTTATGTAATACTCGAAAGGTCCTCAGAGTGGTTAATTTTTGCTCTATGCCCAAAACCATACACTACCATACTAAGATACTCCAATTCATAAAATTATGAGTTCTCATCACCAGAATATTACAGACCGAAATAGAGAGAGGCTAGTAAGGGAATGACTGTTTGTAGCTGCTATAGCTGTCACTATGTTGTTTCATTGACATTCCACAACAGTGAAAATAGCTATAAACAGATAAAAGTACTTCAATTAAATAAAAAATTGTTAGTATTGGCAAATTGTGTCAGCACTTCAGGAAAGACTGGTGAGGGAACAACTGTTTATAGCTGCTATAATGCAAGTGAAAACAGAAACAACAGAAAAAACGTAATCTTTAATGAATAAATAATTATCCATAATAGATGATAAATTACCATTATATAAGAGGAATAAAGCACTTTATGTCTTTACAACATAATTATTTTATATTTAGCAAGACAAGGATAGGAGAAGAGTTAAAAAATGTTAAACAAGTGATGAATCAAGTCAAACAAATTCATACGAACAACTCACTGATAATTAATTATTAATGTGGTCTCTAAAACGTGCCTCAATTTAGCAATTCAAAAGCGAAGTTATTCAAAAGGAAGTTGAGGAAGTTAGATGGACAGGAAGGAAAAATGCAAAGCCTTGCAGCTAGTGGAGTCATCAGAGACCGAGTTTACCTTTAACTGTGAGACAAGCAAAAGAAGTATGGCTCCCCACATGGAAGGACACGGTGCCCGAGTCTTTCTTAGTCACACTCCTTAGAGTAAGCGAGTGCCTTTTGCCTTCCACTTGGATTACATTCATCTCGTTGCTCTGGAGAGGAACATCTTGAAGTTCCCATTTCACATTCTGGGCGCCATCATGAGATACAAAGCACTCAAAGGACACATCATCTCCTTCATTAACGATGCAGCTCTTCAGCCCGGAATCAATAGTAATGTCAAGTTCTGTTTAATACACATCATCCAGGATACATTTTAAGCCAGTTTTATTGATGTGGGTAATTCAATGATTCAACGGTGTAGTTGGAATAAGGGTGGCCACTTTTTAAACTGAATAGCTCCCTAGTCATCAAGCTGGTGTACCCTTTACTCAGTGCACCACCAGTCAATGAAAGGTACATGCCATTTTGGTGCATGATTTCTCTGTCCATATTATTTGCAGGAAATTCTTTAGTCAGGGTTTTAGAACTGTGCATGAACATGTTTCTATTTGTATGTATGTATGTGTAGGATACTAAAATTTTCTCAAACTAACAGGATTTTATTTTTATAAATACTCTGGTTAAAAAATTATCTGGTTAAAAAATTATGAATACAATAGTTTGGATCCATCTTTATAAATGAGCCCCACTGTGTGCATGCATTTAATTTTTTGTGGCCTTTTCAGTGGTTGATATTTTAAAGCAACTTTTCAGTCATGTCACTGCAAATACACTATAAGGCCAAAAGTTTGTGAACACCTGATCAGCACACCCATATATTGTTCTTCCCCAAACTGTAGCCACAAAGTTGGAAAGACACAATTGTATAGAATGTCTCTGCATGCTGTAGCATTACAGTTTCCCTTCACTAGTACTAAGAGGCCCAAACCTGTTCCAGCATGACAATACCCCTGTGCACAAAGCGAGCTCCATGAAGACATGGTTTTGGAGTTTGGAGTGGAAGAACTCGACTGTCCTGCACTGAGCCCTGTCCTCAATCCCACTGAACACCTTTGGGATGAACTGGAATACCGACTGCACCCTCTTCATCCAACACCAGTGCCTAATCACAGTAATGCCCTTGTGGATGAATATAAAATCTAATGAAAAGCCTTCCCAGAAAAGTGGAACCTATTATAACAGAAAAGGGGGAATAAATCTGGAATGGGGATATATGGGTCTGATGGTCAGGTGTCTACAAAGTTTTGGCCATATAGTGTATAAACTATAAGTGTGTTTTAAAAGCCCATAAAACCTATATCTAATTAATTCAAAACATTAAACTCAAAACATCAACAGTGCATAACAGTTCCAAAGAAAAGAAAAATGTTATGTAGAGTAGCTTAAAAGTTGGAGAGCAGTAAAAAAAAAAGGGGGGGGGGGGTGTTTGGATTTGTGAGAATGTAAATGATGTAATTTACATTCTCACAAAAAGAATCATGCAGCCACATATTTGGTGACAGGTGGTGAAATTAATAGTATAAAATGTAAGAAGATTGTCCCATGCAAGAAGAAATGAAAAGGAAAATAAAGGAACAGTTAGAAAGTAGTGTTTTTTTTTATTTTTAGCAAGGAGAGGTGTGGAAAATGTGAGTTGAACCATGCAGCAAGTGGCATGGAATGGAGGTTGAGCATTTAACGTCACTGCTGCCAGTTAAGAAGGTAGAATATTGGTTCCTACCCTTTACCGTGAGTTGGGCAGAAGTCGTTTCATACCCAGAATCACAGGAATACTCTCCTGCGTCTGCTTCCTGTAGCCTGTAGATAACTAGCTCGATCACTGCTCCGTCTTGCCTTAAGTGGTGTTTGCTGCTGGATTGTAAGATCTTCTGATCTTTTCTCCACACTACAGGTGCTCCTGGTTTGGTAAGTTCACATCGGAATACGACAGTTTCCCCAGATTCGCCTTCCAGCTTGTTAAGAGGGTTTTTAAACAGAATGGGTAGTGCTGCAAAGTGAAGAGGTGGAGTTCAAGAGGAGGAAAATGAAAAACCTGATTTGCCATCCTTCATAAGGAGTCAAGATTTGCTAAAATCCTACCCTTTACTTCTAGGTGTGCAGTAGTTTTCTGATCTCCACTGTCGCAGGTGTAGTCTCCTGAGTCTTCAGGGTCAAGGTCATGGATTATCAACTGGACGAGATGGCCATCTTGCCGGAATTCATATTTGGCGCAAGAACAAAGGTCTACTTCCCCTTTCCGCCACTGAACTGGTATATCTGGTTTAGACAGCTCGCAGCACCAGGTGACACTTTCCTTCTCCAAAGCCTTCTGGTCCTTCAACTCATGAGTGAAAATAGCTGGAAGAACTGACGATTTGGATAACAGAGGAAGAGAATTGGCAAGTAAGATGATGCATGTTTTTTCCTACAAAAATTGGGTCTACATTTACATCCCATGCTTAGGTACGTGATCTATTCCAGGAGTGGGGTAGAGCAACAATCTCTTGACGTGTGCACTTGGTGACCTCTGGCATCAAGAAGGATTGAATAAAAACCTGTGTGGTACTGAAATGAAATTTTATGCCAAGTACTGTTATTAAACTAACATCATTTAGGAATCTACTCAACAAAACCCATGAAACCACAGGTGAATTTCAACTCCAAGGACAAGCAAGAGATTCATAAGATTTTATCTTTATGTCAGGGTGCTTAAATTAAACCTAAAATAAGTCAGAATTTTAATTCAGCCAAGCCAAAGTCATTTATTTAGATCGTCTGTTTTCTTCCCAATAAGGCAAAATAAGAAACTACTCTTTCTTGTTAATCACTAGAAAATGAAAATCATGCCAATATATTCAAATAACGATATAGCTTGCACAGGTTTTCCACTCAACAACTTTTTCAGTAACCATCAGGACTTTTTTTCAGAAGGTTCCTTCATTCTTTAGTTGTATACCAAAGCACTGCTGAATGCTCGATTCTGATTGATCAGAAGCTGCTGATTAATGATATATTTTCTATAAAAGAAGCGAATATTAATTATGGCTGCAGGTCAAATCACAGGATAATACTGATTCGCTCATTCTAATACGTAGTCCACATAACTGGATTAAAAACTGTGTGTAATTATTGATATGGATAATATTTCTGTAAGGAGACATTTATGTATGGAAGAGGTCTACAGTATCAGTGCTTCATCAATTTTCTGATACTTGTCTCACAGAGGTTGCACAGCATTAAAGGTAACTAGAAAGGGATAAAAAGATGACAACTAATAATTCTAAATCTTGCTGTGGTATAAGAGGAATAAAATAGATGTGCTGGTATAGGAAAAATAACCATCAGTAACTCTGATTTGGGTCAAATATGGATGTTTCTTCTGGTGGTAATATTATCCCTAGTACCCAGGTATCTCAAGCAGATTTTGAGCCTGTACTTGTACTGACAGTATTTACAAAAGATCATATGCCACATGTCGGTGTCCAGTCCTCTCTATACTGTTCGGACTCTTACCTTGAACAGTCAGCTTGGCCGTACTCTTGGCGGTGTCTACACTGCACGAGTACGTATCACTGTCAGCCTCCTCCAAATAGTTCACTGTGAGAATGAGGATTCTGTCCTTCTGTGTCATCTGATACTTTCTTCCTGCCTTGATCTCCTTCACACCTTTCATCCAAGTGACTCTGGAAGCTGGATGGGCAGTTTCACACTCAAAACTGATGGCACCTTTTTCATGCGCGGTGATATCTTTGAGCTCACGGATGAACTTGTTCACAGGCTCTGAAAAACATAAAATGAATTAAGCTCTGAAATCTGCAATTATGAAAGTATTAATATAGTAAGATGATCAAAGAAGCACCTTTGATTTCCAGTTGAGCTTTCGAGCTCGGACCACCGGTTACCTCACAGCTGTATTCTCCAGAATCCTTAGCGGTAACACTGTGAACAATCAGCTTCACAACCTTATTTTCCTGAATAATCTCATACTTTAGGCTCTTCTGGATTGACTTTCCGTTCACACACCAAACACAATCCAAGCCAGCCTGAGAGAGTTCACAGAGGAACACAGCATCTTCTCCAGGAACAATGCTAACACCCTGGAGCTCTTTAGAGAAGATAGGAACTTCACCTGAGGCAAAGATAAAACACAGCAGTGAAGCTGTTTAATGAAGTTTCTTGCAAATACACAAATGCCACATGTTTTACTTTTCTTACTTATAAAATACTTATTGGGTTTTGGTTTGTTAGGAATATATCTAGGACCAAACAAGTCTCACACAATGATATCACCTTGGAAGATGCCAAAAAAATTGTTGCTAACTGTAAGGTAAGTATATGCACTACTGAGGAACTTGTGGGCCTCATAAAGCATAGCACAAAATGTTGGCTGAGGGCTGTGTAGGGCTGAAAACTTACCAGTAGATCTCTTTCATTCATTGATCAGAAATACAGTGTTGGAAAAAGTGGACAAAGTAATTACATGGAGACATGCTAAATAAATGACTAGATAATTACATAAATCAATAGTATAAACACATGGCATTTCTACCCAAAAATGCTGCAACCCAAAGCACAATGCATGTTCAGTTCACATTCTGCAATCGATTCTCAGTCGACTGGTCTCTGAGATTGGTCTCAGTCTGCTTCCAGAATGCAATTCAACTCTGAAGCGAGATTGGTGGTTTTATTTCACACCCTAAGGGTAATTGCAGTGTTCTCATCTTGCTAAAGAATCACACACCATGGCAAATATACCATGGTTCCGTATAAATGGACTCAATACTACATACGTGAAAGCCCCTTAAGGTGTGATTGGTGTTTCAGTTGGTTGAGTAACTTGAAAAACCCCCAGCAAACGTCTCACCTTCTACAGACAACGTTGCTTTCGAGTTCAAGTCCTTGAGAGTGAAAATGACCTCCCCTGAGTCTGACCCAGTCACTCCTTTGATGCTAAGTGTGTGCTTGCGCCCTTTACTGCTAATCTGGAAACGCCCTCCGCTCGTCACAGGTTGGCCTTTCAGGCTCCACGAGCACGCATCCAAGCTTTCTCGAGAGAGGATACACTCAAACACGCAGGTCTCACCCGCTTTGGCCTCCACGGACTTCAAGCGTTTTGTGATGCCAATGCTGATGTCTGTGTGATGTGGAAAAAACGCATTAATAAAGGAGAGCATTTTTAATGGTACTATATCTTAAACCACAACTCTGCTTCATCACACCATCCTGTTTTTGATCATTTATAACAGCACAACGCAGTGTTTTATTCCATAATTAATGGATAAGAACATTTGTGAAATTGTCAACAGATAAAGAAGTATCTGTCTGTAATGTGAGCCTTCCTTTCATCATACCTCTAATGGTGACCTTTGATTTTGTAAGATCTGTACCAAGATCACAGCTGTACTCTCCGGCGTCCGCCTGCATGATGTCCCGGATCGTCAGACCCAGGATCCTGCCGTCATGTAACAGCTCATACTTGCTGTCTGCAGAAAGGATGGTACCACCTTTCCGCCAAACTGGGGACACTGTGGGTTTTGAGGCTTCACATTTCAGAGTTACAGTGCCCTTTTCTTCTCCAATCACATCATCTAACAACTTAAGGAAGACGGCTTTCTTTTCTGCAGTTCAACAAATCAAAATTAAGCGTTCAGAATTTCTCCATGCCACAAGAGTCTTGTAACACTGCCTTGCACAAGTATTCATTCACATTTAGCTCTCAACCTTTACAAGTTTCCTCTGCTGATAAAAGGCTTCCCCACAGGATGACACTACCACCACCATGCTTTACAGTTAAGATAGTGTTCTTGATTGGGGTGATGAGTTCCCACCAAATGCAGCGCTTTATGTAATGGCCAGAAAGTTAAGTTTTGATCTCATCAGAACGCAGCACCATTTTCCATATGTTTTTTGAATCTCCAACATGTCTTTTTATGTTCTTTATTTGAAATAATTTAGTAAACTATTGATTTTCCCCATGACATATATTCAGAAGTTGATTTCTGTTCCAGGTTGCAACAGCACAATGTGAAAAATTTCAAGGAGGTGAATACTTTGCAAGACATTGTAAACCTTCTTTCTCAAACAATGATACCTTTTACATTCAGGCAGACAGTCTGCTTCTCTTCCCTAATCTTGAAGGTGATCTTCCCACCATCTTGAGGTGCCAGGTTCTTGAGGGTAATGGTATGTGTTTTGTTCACATGTTGGATAACATTAACCTCATTGCTGAACAGCGGCTTGTCATTGAGGAACCACTCAGCTTCCTCGTCAGCATAATTCACCTCACAGGTAAACACAGCATCACCACCTTCATCAACTTCCACATCTGTCAAGCGTTTGGTGATCTGAACTTTACGCACTGTGGATGAATCAATTCAAAGTTCAAAAGTGTTATGATGTTCCCTTTTCCCATTCCATAAAAATGTAGGTAGGGCTGGTCTGAGCAGCATTTTACAGGATATGAATACTGTTTTTTTCTGAATGAGTTCTGTTCTCAAAACCATCCATAAAAACAAACCAATTTAATTTGGTGAACAAACATTTTATACAACTTTTTTAAAATATTAAATTGAGTATGATTGTGGGACAGATGTGTTAAGTAAATATGTGTGGTTATAATGTCGCACATGAACTTCCCAGACGTTATCAGGTTTTCAGTGCAATTGTGTGGGGAGTAGGGAGGTAAAGACAAAACTAATAATAATAACGAATAATAACAACAACTTTATGTAATTACTAATTTATATAACACTTGTCATGCACATAAAATGCAGCTGAAAGTGCTTTATGGTAAAAAAAAAATAAACAGAAAACAAAAGTAAACAAAACAAAATGGTAAAATGAGGCAAATAAATAATAGCAGTGACCAAGAACACAAGAAATGCAAAAAAATGCATATATGTAAAAAAAGTGTTAATAGTTAATATCTAAAGTGAAAGATATGCATTTTTTTTAATCTATGATAGATGGATACTGACACAGACTGTTTAATGGTAACAGATCTTTGGTGCATAAAGTGTTCTTTAAATAAATACCAATTGAATTTGAGTATTTAAATTATTCAAGCCAGCCCTACATGTAAACAACTAAAAATTATGTGTGTGTGTGTGTGTATATATATATATATACTGTACATAATATATATATATATTAATATAAATATAAATATATATATATATATATATATATATATATATATATATATATATATATATATATATATAAAAGTAAAAAGAGAGAGAGGGTGTGGGCGCACAGGGCCCACTCT
>CM074945.1:11546218-11560362 GCA_037577455.1 Pangasius macronema | reverse complement strand
TTATACCATTTCACCTCAGTTTTAGAGTCGGACACTTCACAGCTCAGCGTGGCTTTCTGAGAGGCAGAAACTTTCACATCCTTCTGATAGGTGTCCTTGTTCACAAAGGTTGCTAGAGCTTGCGTTTCTACTGGGGCAGTTGAGGACAAGTGAGGACATTTAGTTAGTAATAATATTTAAATTTAGCTAACAGGAACAAATTTTTTTCATAGACATTCAACTACAATAAATCCATGTACAAGTACATGAATAAAACACTTCTGGATGTGCTCATTTTTGGAAAATAATTGATGGGGGATGGGGGGGGGGGGTTGTGGTAAACACCACTGTAACAGACCAACTCATCTTTGTTTTTTTTCCGAAAACAGCACACCACTGAGTGTTTCATTTCATGCTTACAAAATTAATTCCATAGCTTTGTTACTATTATGTCCAAGCTTGGAGAATCATGTTATCCAGACACGTTAAGCCACAGAACCTAGCTAGCTAACCTAGCTAATGTTGCTAATGTCATCAACAAAATATCTTGGATTACAGAATATTTTGTCAGGTTTGAGTGCCATTATATAAATCACCCGTGATAAATATATAAGCTAGTTTACAAGCAGTTAACTTAGCAGCTAGCTAATGGCAGGAGGACATCAATGAGTTTTTCATGCAGGTATTCTGTGTAATAAATTGATTCCCTAATAGATTCCCTACCTGTCACCTGAATCTTAAAGGACAGTTTCTCATTTCCAACTTCGCAGGTGTACTCTCCTGCATCCTTCTTCTCCACACTGTCCAATACCAGTTGACGGATTTTGCCTTTCGTTTCCATGTGGATGGCCTTACTGGAGATCAGCTGTTTGCCGTCTTTATACCATTTCACCTCAGACTTGGAGTCGGACACTTCACAGCTCAGTGTGGCTTTCTGAGAGGCGGAAACTTTCATCTCCTTCTGATAGGTGTCCTTGTTGATGAAAGTGGCCTGAATTTCTATGAGAACAATCATTAAATGACCATGTAGAATGAATTAACCACCATATAGAACTATTAAATGACCATGGAGACTGCACAGAATGTCTATAATTGTCAGTATATAAATATTGGACAACTGTGGTCTTGGATAAATACATTCTATTCTGTTCAGTTCTACATTGTTCGGCTCCACTATGTTTTATTTTATGCTATTCTCCTACTCCTGTTCTATTCTACACTACACTCTTCTGCCCTCTACTCTGTTTGCTTTTCTATTTTATTCTGCTCTGCTCTACTCTGTTCCAATTGATTCAGTTCTACTCCACCGTATTATATTTTGTGCTGCTCTATTCCACTCTACTCTGCTCTACTGTGTTCACACTGTGTTCTGTGTTCACACTCTGTACACTGTATGCTGTTCCACTCTATTGTATTTTACTATGCTATACTGTCCTACTCTATTTAATTCTGTTCTACTTGATTCAGTTCAGTTAAATTTTATTTGTATAGCACTTTTAATAATGGATATTTTCACAAAGCAACTTTACAGAAATATATAAATTCTGAATATAAATTATAAATGTAACTAACTTTTACTCTGATTTATTTTATTCAGTTTTATTGTGCCATGTTCTACTCTAATGTGGTCTACTGTACTTTATTATATTCTATTCTACTGTACACTATTTTACTTTATTCTGTTCGACTGTATACTATTCTTATACTTTATTCTGTTCCATTCTACTTCCTTATATTCTCTTGCACTTTGCTTTATTATGTTAAACACTACTTTGTTCTGTTCTACTCTACTCCCTTTTGTTCTACTACACTCTCTTCTGTCCTGTACTGTTCCACTTTACTCCCTTCTATTCTGCTCTACTCTGTTCTGAGATGTTAAAACGCTACTTTATTCTACTCCATTCTATTATACTCTACTCTATTTCACTCTACTCCCTTCTGTTCTGCTGTACTCTGTTCTAAAATGTTAAAATCTACATTATTCTGTTGTAATCTACTCCTTTCTTTTCTCTGTTGTAGTCTATATGATTCCACTGTACTCTCTCCTATTGTGCTCTACTCTGTTCCCTTCTATTCCTTTGTACTCTGTTCCATTGTGTTAAACTCTTTATTCTTTATTCTGTTCCACTCTAATCCACTGGATTCTATTCTGTTGTTCTCTCTCATTTAGTTCTACTCTACTTTGTTCCACTTGATTCTGTTCCATTCTACTCCCTTCTGTTTTGATGTATTTTGCTCTATTATGTTAAACTCTACTTTGTTCTGTTCTACTCCACTCTCTTTCATCCTACTCTATTCTGTTCTACTCTGCTGCCTTCTGTTCTACTCTCTTCTATTCACATCCACTCTACTCTATTGTACTGTTCTGACAGATGTCCTTGATCATGAAGATTGCCTGAGTTTCTGTAAGAATCATTAAATGATCATGTACACTGCATATTTATATTAAATTAAATGCCAGCTCATAAATGTATGTATGCTTTAAAATAATTGCTTAAGCAATATTTATGTCCATTTTTTCATTTTGTTAGATTGCACACACAAGCTGGCTCTGCTTATGTGAAATTAGCTCTGTCCATTTGCAATTTTTCCCCAGACTAATTAGCGCTGGTTTTACCTTGTATTTTGACCCTGAATGTGACCTTGTCCTCTGTTGTCTCACATGAATAGTGTCCTTCATCGCTCTGCTTGGCTCCTTTGATAACCAGCTTTCTCTGTGTCCCCTGGGACAAGAAGGTCACTCTGTTGTCCTCTGCTATTTCTTTATGCTCCTTCTTCCACACAACAGTAGTTGTAGGCGACGCCACCTCACAACTCAGTGCCACATCACCCATCGAGGGAGAAACCTCCAGGGGTTGAGTCTTGGGCTTGTTCACAAACTTCGCTGCTTCCTCTGATGGGAGATATATAAAAAAATTCTTGGATGAAATTATTTAAAATAATTTTTTCTTGTGAGCCATTTCTCTCTGATTTCTCTCATTCCCTCTTAGCAGAATGAGGTGTTATTTCTAATTACTAAAACTAGTAGTTTTAATCATCATTTAGATTTGTTTTTCCCCCTTTATTGTATACATAATCCCACTAAAGAAATAGAAAATGAGCATATTAACAATATCACAATATCTGCATTTTAAGAAGTCACGCCATATCTTTCTCTCTCTCTCTCTCTCTCTCTCTCTCTCTCTCTCTCTCTCTCTATATATATATATATATATATATATATATATATNAAAAGGCTTCTTTAATTTCAAAGGTATGCTGAGAAATGTCATTTCAGCTGATATTTCTCAACAGGCAAAATATGACTGCTTTTTTTAAATTCTCATATCCATCCAGTGTTTTTGTCTGTTTTGAATATTCAGGAAAGCTTTAGTTACCTTTAATAGCAAGCTGGATGGACATCTTATCACCGTCACACACACACTCATAAATCCCTGCATCCTCGTGAGTCACGTTATGAATTGTCAGCGTGCGTTTACATCCCACGCTGGAGGCCTCATACTTTTTTCCCATTCTTAATTCCTTACCGTTCTTCATCCAGGAGACCTGTGGGCCCCAAAGAGAAGCCCAAATTTGATTATCTTCCTATAATAGCATATCCCAAAATGTTATAACACAGCAATTTTCCAAAAAAATTAACAAGTTAGTTCCTGTTCTCGCTTACTATAAACTGTCATTCTCTCAGCAGCCTTTTTCCCCCCACTCTCTTGAAGTTAATAAGATAAAAAAATGCATGTCATCTTACCAAGAAACCACAAAATGTAAACTCCTTTGTCCTGAAGATGTCAGAAAACTCCCTGTCTGTTACAGTGTCCCTACACTGGAGAGTCCTTTCATAAATGTTTCATAAACATCTCCTTAATGAGAACCGATAACATATTAGAACGAGTGCATTAATTATAAATAAATTGAAGCTGCACTACCATCAGAGCTGCTGGTACAGAAAATTAATCATTATATTGAACAATCAGAATCTGGAATTCAACAACAGTGTTATATAAAATGATGCAATGGATATTTTAATTATAAGCAACAAAAGTACAACACCAGAATCTGTTGTTACCTGGACACTGGCGTCTGACACCTCTGTGTAGAGCTGGGCAGAGGAGTGAGCGCTGAACATGAAGATCTCCACGTCAGAATATTTCTTGGTAAAACGTGCCGGAGCAGCTAAAACAGGAATAAAATTGTGGATAGTGTGAAAAGTTCTATATAAAAATCTATGTTTATACCACATCACTGTTCAGAACCCCATCAGGACATGATGTTATAGGAAATTAATCAGCTTTGGTGTGTCCACAGTAACTCACACCACTTTGATTGATTCATCACACCACCCTTTGATTGACTGATGGTTTCCACTGTGATTTATTCTTTAAGTTCTCTTAAATTGCTAAGTATTCTGCTTACTTTTTACACTGAGAGTGCAAATGCTTTCTGATCCTCCACCCATGAATTTGACCTGCGCTCCATCTAGTGACGCGGTCACCTCCCTGATCACCAGTGTGTGTGTGGTCTTTGAGCGAGTTATGAGGTAGTCTGCACCACTGCGGATCAGCTGGCCATTCAGAGTCCAACTTCCAGAGCACGTTGCTGAGAGCTCCACACTGAAGGTGGCCTCTTCGCCACACACAGCAGTGCAGCTTCGAAGACCTGAAGACACTGAGGCAGTCGGCTCTGAACAAACACAGGATGTGATTAGCGTGACAAAAGCCTCACTGAGATCTATTTTTGCTCTGGAGAAGACATTCCTGTAATGCAATAATCAGTAAAGTCCATGTACCAAGATAATGCGTTCCAGGAACCTCCAGATAGGCACTCTGACCAAAATCGTTAACAGCTGAAATGCGGAACTGGTAGCTGGCCTCCTCAGTGATGTTGCTGATGGTGTATTGGCTGGTTGACACAAGCTCCATGCCCGTGACTCGAACCCACGTCTGAGCTCCCACCTTCCTCCTCTCCACCACGTAGCCGTTGATGGGTACAGGCCGCTCGCTGTCTGGTCGAGACCAGCTCAGAGTGATGGAGCTGTCCGTCTTGTTCAACACAATCAGTTTAACCGGGGGATCCGGAGGATGCTTCCTCGGTGCTAGGTGACAATGAAATAATAATAATAATAATAATAATAATAATAATAATAAATATTTATAGAGCACATTTCATATATGTGGTAGCTCAAAATGCAAACACATGGCATAATGTAAAAATATAAATACACAAAATGAGAGGGAAAAACAGTATTACAATGCAAAAACAAAATGAAAACAAAAAAATGAACAGAAAAAGAAAAAATATCAATAAAGAACAAAGTTATAAAATGCATAAAATAAAAGTGAAAATATAAATACATAATGACTTAATTCATTCTAAAACCCTGAGAGTATTTCTAAAATATAAATATATTTTCATCAGCAAGTTTCAGGTTACAGTGCCATCTCTGTGTTATGGTCTTAACAAAAAATCTGACTGGAATATTTCCTATTTGTTATTGTTAAAATTGATCACTAAAAATATTTAAATATTCATGCAGTACATAAATACTGACACCTGTTATAATTAGCAAAAACTTGAGTACGGTGTTCCTTTTCCTCACCTGTAACTGAGAATCGTGTGGAGGTCTTGCAGTCGCCAGCAATGAACGCCACCTCGCCCGAGTCTTCTGCAGTGCAGTCACGGATGGTGAGGGTGTACTGTTTAAGCGTACGAGCAATAGTGACCCTGGAATCCTCCTTCAGCTTCTCTCCATTCCTGGTCCAATAAGCATCTTCCACAGGGTGCTCGAGCTCCACGCAGAAAATCACTGTATCACTCACTGGCACGACTGTCCTTCGGGGCAACTTCTTGGTGATGTTTCCTGAACATGCAGATGCACATGATAAACGTTATATTGTTTTAAGTGTGTTAAAACAGCTTTTTATAATATTTTAATTAACTTTTAGTACTATTGGTATTCTTTTAGAACTCCTAGTACTATACCCAGAACAGTGAGCTCAGCCACAGTGCGACTCCCTTCCTTCATTTCGCAGATGTAAACGGCATCGTCGTTGGTCGTGACATTGTGGATGGTAAGGCGACGCATCGTGCCCTCCTGCTCCATGCGGTACTTTGCATTCTCCTCCAGGCGAGTCTCCTCCATGAACCAGGAGGCCTGAGTACTCGGCATGGGCACCTCACACAACAACATGGCTGTCTCCTTCTCCTTCACCTCTACGTCCCTCAGCTTCTTCTTAAAAGATACTGTTGGCTCTAAAAGAGCAAAAACAGAATTAACATACTGGGGGAAAAGGAAAGGTTCCAAACTTAAAAGCATAATAATCTATAAGACTTGTGTGAAAAAAGTGTGACCGGTAAGTTTGTATGGTATCATATACACTTTATTAGGTACACTTAAATAACCAACAATTTGTGTAGTTCTGGTGTGAGTGTAGAATTGACTTGATTTTTCAATGCTGTGTACACTCCGTATACACGTAGTCCTTCCTCAGGGACTGAACATGGGAATAAAATAACAGATACACTAATATCAGCACCACATACATGCTACCACACTGTCACCACTGTGCTGAAAATGATCCACCACCAAAATAAAATCTGCAGCGTTCCAAACGGTTGTCCTTTTCTATAGATAGATGGGAAGTATGTATATGTATTTTTACATTGCTAGATGGGCTGGTTTGAGTATTTCAGAAACTGGTGATCTCCTGGGATTTTCACGCACAACAATCTAACAAAATGAACAAAAGTTTACACAGAATGGTGCGAAAAAAAAAACACCCAACAAGCAGCAGTTCAATGGGCACTGATAAAAGAGGTCAGAGGAGAATAGCTAGACTGGTTCAAGCTGACAGGAACTCAAATAGCCACTCTTTACAACCTTGGTAAGTAGAAAAGCATCTCACAACACACAACACATTAAACCTTGAGGTGGATGGGCTCCAATAGCAGAAAACCACATTGGGTTCTGCTCCAGTGAGCCTTTTTCCTCTTTTTCCTTGCTTGTGGTGTTAATCAAACATTTCAGCTTATCTTGCTCTTGAGAAACTGCTAAGAATAAACTTCTCCATCTTCAAGACCTGTTGAACAACTTACTGTTACAAAACATTGACACTGCAGACTCCTTCCCTGAACATTAAGTAAACATGTCCTTACAGAAAACTTCAACATATCAATCAGCTACACACATTTTTACCCCTGTAACCCTGTATCACAGGTTTTACCCCAGTGATACAGAGCGTCTGCTCTACAAGTCCCTGTGAATTGGCTGTTACTATGGAAATGATAATGTATTTAAACAAGCACTGCCATTACAGGAAATTAATCAATATCTTCTGACTAATCAGAATCAAGAACTCAACAGCGCTGTGGCATAAATATAATTTACTTTTATTTATAAAGAGATTTGCAGGGGTTTGGTTTTTGTCTTCCCATAGCAGCAATGACAGTAACTTGATATTATTTCCTTAAAAAAAAACAAAAAAACTAGATGATATTTCTTCCAGATGTTTTGCAATATACAAACAATTTGAAACAGTGATGTTAATAAATGACTGTTTCACACTCTGGAATAATCTGAAACATCATTGACGTTGCACTGATTTTGGCTGGGATGTGTGGCTGGCATTTGCTTGAGGAGTGAGTTACTGTGACCTTTACCAAATGTGCTACCCAACGTGCTAACTGCATCATACCTGAATACATGTAACTGAAACTTCTAGAACAACAGAACAGATATCATCACTGGCTAGCAACCAAACACATGCTGAATTTATTTGCTTATTTAATATCTCGTTGTTCTCAGGCTATCTGGGGCACTTATTTTGATGTACAATTGATCTCTTAAATCTAGTCACATGAACTCAAACAATACAATAAATAAAACATCACAAAATGTTTATTCAGAAAAGCACTGGTGTCTGACAGCAAGTCACCAGTGACCATGCTGAACAAGTGCGAACAACTCAACACATGCAAAAAATAGCCGCAACATGACACCATCCTAAAGAATGATGGCAGCATATGATTACGTTGTGACTCTGTTCTGATATGTGCTTCAATATCTCTAAGAAATGCTGCCAAAGATGAACTGTAAACTGTTCAGGGCACAGATATAGAAGTTCTAGAGTATAGTTATCATATAGTTAAACAGTCTCAGATACATTTTTAACAAAAAGCTTCATTGCCTCAATGTTCTTTTTGTATGCCTAAATAGTAAAATATTAAAGCTGATTTTCTTGTGACCAGACAACAAAGCCTCAATGCAAAGGACTGTAAATCATTCAAAGGTTCAGGAAAGCACAAAGTATACAATGCTCTTAAAATCAATTCTGGAATTGTTGGCACCCTTCAGGTAAATGAGGAAAAAAGACTTTATAACAAATTAAATGAAACTAACACTTTATTTTAAGGAAAATATAAGGTCTTAATTAAGGATTTTTTTTTAAAATCTCAGTACAAAGGTTTATTCATTATTGATTAGTCTTTATTCATACCTGCTACATAACTGGAGATCTGATATGTAAAAAAAGACTAATAATTGCATTTTTAGAGGTAATTATGCACAATAAGCCGTTTATTAAATCCTTGTTATACAAACCCTTGAGCATGAATTAATTCACATCTTATTAGACTTAACTGTCCATGCTAGACCGTTAGGTTCTAACATCAAGTGACTGCCATCAATCCTCTCAACTTAAATCTTTTAAGTAGGTACTAAAAAAATTAAATACTGTAGCACTGAGATATTTAAAAAAAAATCCACTGCAGCACTTAAAAATGTAAATGACGGTCATTTTAATGGTAAGAAACACAGAACCAGAATGTAAAAGTATAAAATGTATATATAACGTGTGCTGTGAAATGTGAAAAATAAAATTTTGAAATTGGATGTCTGTCTTCGCATTTCTCAGAAGTGCCTAAGATAATGTTTGGACAAACTCCAAGCAGTTCACTAATTACATAACTGGCTACAATGATAAAGAGCACTGGGAGTTGGAAATATTTTAATGATGACATTTACACCACATGTATGTTGCCACAGGCATTAACACACGCATGTGCAGACATGCATCCTACAGCACTTATAAATTACAAATTTTCAACCGTTCCAAACTTTGCATTTAATGCCTTTTTTTGGGTGCCAATAATTTTGCTACATATGTTATTGAAAGAGCAAAAGCATCTGTCCTGAAGGCTTGACCATGTCTGAAAAATTAGTTACAGCTTTACCTCTGACTGTTACAAAGCACTGAAACTGGAGACTCCTTCCACAATTGCTAAATAAATGTCTCCTTACAGAAAACTTCACCAGATCAACAACTACATATGGTTTTTTTAAAATCCATTTATATGAACCATCTGCTGGACAAATCCCTGTGTAAGTTGTTACTAAAGAAACAACAATGCATTTTGTGAATTCACAGATAAAAATTCACCAAGATAAAGTTGGGGCCAAACAAAAGTAACCACTGCCAGGGAACACATATGCATCTTTCATGTCCAGCGTCCTTTCCCCTTCAGTGAAATGGCTTTTTTTTACCAGGCAAACAAATCTATAAGTCCACATAACTGTGACAGTGGGAATGCTAAATTCAAATAGCTATAAAAACATAAAAAAATTTAAATTGAATAGTATGGATCTGGCTTAGCTTACCTTTTACAATCACCAGAACAGCGCTGTAGGTTTGTCCAGCTAAGTTGGAGGCATTGCAGGTGTACAGGCCATTATCACTCTGCTTGCAGTACAGGACTTTGAGAATAAAGTTCTCTGATTGGTCCTCATACATGACGTGCCTACGACCCTCGGTGATGCTCACCCCATCCTTCTTCCAGATGATCTGGGGTTTGGGGTGGCCTGTGACAAAGCAGCTGAGCTTGGCATGCTTGCCCTCAGTCACCATGCAGGTTCGGGTGAAGACGCCTTTGGGTAGTTTGCCAGCCAAAGCTGAGACTTGCTGCTCCTGATCAGAGGCAAGGCCCAACTTGTTAAGCCCTTCCATGATATTAGAGGAGGATGAGGAAGACAGGGAGTAGCTTTCAGTCGTGTGGTAAAGGGAAATGTCCTTACACATCTCCTCTTTGCGCTTCTGCAGGTGAGACAGGAGGGAGGTGCTTTTGTCGGTTTTGAGAAGTCGCGTGTCCTGCATGTCCACCACCAGAGTGGCGGCAGCTTGAGCTCGACCGATGGAGTTCTGAGCCCGGCAGTTGTAAGTACCGCTGTCCATACTCCTGACGCTCTGAATACGCACGGAGCTGGACTCGCTGTCCGATGTGATCTTGATGCGATTGGTCTCTCCTAGATAACGTCCATCCTTCTCCCAGTCAAATTTGGGAGCAGGATGAGCTGCCACACGACAGAAGAAGGTAACATCGCCGCCCAAACCCACTCTGGTGGAGACGGGCTTCACCATGAATACCGGCACTCGATCGACCACTGCTGCTGGAAGACCCACCTTCAGTGTCACAGCTGCGTAAGCTTCACCGACATTATTCTTGGCACGGCACATATACTGCCCGCTGTCCTCCAGTGTCAGGTCATAGATGGTGAGTCGATAAACATCTCCATCTTCTATGGTTTTGAAGCGCCCTCCAGTGGAAATGCGCAGTTTGTCTTTTTCCCAGGTGACAGCAGGAACAGGGGTCCCCACAACGGTGCAACTGAGGGTAGCATCCCGACCCACACTGAGGGAGAATGCTTTGGGCCGGGTTAGGAACCGAGGGGCTCCTCCAAAAAGATTCTGGTCCATAACTGGCTCCTGCAGACACACTGATGGACGTTAGTTGGGGGGAAAAAGTATACATACGTGCATGTAGTTTATTTTCATCCTTTTTAAGTTTTATAAATAAAACTATAGTAAAAGTAACACAAACAATACACATCCAAAATAAATTTTGTAAATTAATTCTCATTATTACATTCTCATTATTTTACATGGCTAATATTTTTCAAATGCAGATTATTTTATTTGCATGAATTTCATGTCTAAGGGAGTGAACTAAATGAGGAAAAGCCTTGCAGATATATCAAGCTCTTGTTTGCTCATATGAGTATCTCCATTTTTGGAAAATGTCATCGCATTACAAATTAGGTTTACCAACTCGGCAGGCCAGTGAATTAAATACGCAAGTATCAACTCACATCAGTAACTTGCCCAAGAGTGAAAAAAGTAGGAAAAAATGAGAAAATATGAAAAATTAAACTGGTCAAATAAAAACATAAAATATTTCAAATAAAACACCAGAAAGTTAGTCTACAGAAACTACACAAATGGTATTTATTTACAAATAAATTAAATAATGTGTGCTATACTTAATATAAATAATGCATATCCCCTGCCTTTAAGCGTTTGCTACATTTGTACACATGTTAAAATTTACCAAAAAATATAACACACTGTGTTAAAGGTAACACAAAATTATCTTTAACTAGAGGCAAAGTTATATTTTAAAACAAAATAAATGCAAAATAATCACCACCTGTGTTGCAAATAATAGACAGATTACATGTAATAATAATAATAATAATAATAATAATAATGATAAAAATGATAAAAATAATAATAATACAAACTGAACACAAAAATGTTTTATGTTCATCTTTAACTAGACAATTTTGAGAGTGTAGTATTACACTTACTAAATTAACAGTATCTTTAACTCGACACTTTTTGGAAACGTAATGATAATAATACTTATTATCATTATTCACAATTAACAGTTTAATAATAAGAATAAGAAGAATCATATGTTGAGTAATACACTTCTTTAAACAAATATCTAAACACTAGAGGGGAAAAAAGTGTTGAATGTAACAACATATTGTGTTAAAATGAATAAAAGATTAGTCAAACTTAACTCAACACTTTTGAAACTGTAATGATAATTATTATAATCTTGAACATAATAATAATCATAACTTATTTAATAACAATACCAATACCAATAATACCAATAATAATAATAATAATAATAATAATAGTTAACGATGATGGTGTGTGTGTGTGTGTGTGTGTGTGTGTGTGTGTGTGTGTGCGTGTGTGAGTGACATTTGTGGTGTTAACTCTAGAGCTCGTGTCTGAAAATAGCCTCAGCTGTCCGCGCGCGTCTCGCTTTATTGCCATTTGTAGAAGCGGCGTGAGATCAGCTGCTCGATAGGAAACTCATCAGAACAAGAGCAAATTCAACCTCAGTTTTACAGTTACTTCACATTTCTGTTATTTAAACAAGAATCCATTGCGTGCTGCTCACTGCACCAACACACTCACTACCACACACTTGAGTTAAAGCAAATTCGAGTCGCAGACTTCATGGACAGAATTAAACGCGCGCGCCACGATAACATGACGCAGACAATGTTGCGTTAAAGTTTTCCCACCATGAGAAGTCATGAGAATCTCAAGATCTTACCGTTCCTCAGGCGTGTCCAATATGTGTCATGAAGTCCAGAGATATCCGAGCGAATATCCGGGGGAGAAGAGAAAACACAAAAAACCCAAGAGAAAATAAACAAAAGAGGTTAGAAAGTGGTGAATCCGCCCGCGCGCAGGAGTGGTGATCTAGGGAGGTGCTGAAGGAGGTGAGTGTGTTCAGAACAAGCGGAATGTGGCGCTGGAGAACGAGCACCTCCACCCCTCCACCACACGACCCCTCCACCCCTCCACTCTGACACACTCATTCTCTTTTCTCTGCAGCCTGACAAACGGCTGACGAGCTCATATCACATCACTTGTGCCTCCTGTCCAAAATAAACCTGTCCCTGAGCAGGTCACCATTTCCGCCATCTTACAGCTACAAGCCCAGGAGCAGGACACCACTTACCTGAGACCCTGCATTACACCTACAAACATGTATCAAGTTTAAACATCCTGCACAACAACCTGTCAGGTGAATTAAAAACATTAATAAAGCATATAGAACACTTAAAAAAAGCATTCTTGCCTTTTCCCTGAACTGCAAGTTTTTTCATTATTGCACTTCGTTATTTCAACTTAATATCTCATTGTTTCAGCTTAATTTGTTAGTTCAAGATGTCATTATTCCAACTTTCAATCATTCATAACATTAACCCTCTGACAGATGAAGTGAATAACATTGATTATTTCATTACAATGGCATCTGTCAAGGGGTGAGATATATTAGGCAGCAAATGAACAGTCAGTTCTCAAAGTTGATGTGTTAGAAGCAGGAAAAATGGGCAAGCGTAAGGATCTAAGTGACTTTGACGACGGCCAAATTGTGATGGCCAGACAACTGGGTCAGAGAATCTCCAAAATGGCAGGTCTTATGGGGTGTTCCTGGCAAGCAGTGGTTAGGACTTACCAAAAGTGGTCCAAGGAAGGACAACCCAGTGAACCAGTGACAGAGTCATGGGCACCCAAGGCTCACTGATGCATGTGGGGAACGTGGGGGCTATCCCATCTGGTCCGATCCCAGAAAAGAGCTACTGTAGCACAAATTGCTGAAAAAGTTAATGCTGGCTATGATAGAAAGGTGTCAGAACACACACTGCATTGCAGCTTGCTGCGTATGGGGCTGCATAGCCACAGACCTGTCAGAGTGCCCATGCTGACCCCGTCCATCGCCGAAAGCGCCTGCAATCATGAGCATGAGCATCAGAGCATGAGTATTAGAACTGGACCATGGAGCAATGGAAGAATGTGGCCTGGTCTGATGAATCACGTTTTCTTTTACATCATGTGGATGGCTGGGTGAGTGTGCGTCACTTACCTGGGGAAGAGATGGCACCAGGAAGCACTATGGGAAGAAGGCAAGCCAGCAGCCTCTTTCAGCAGGATAATATGCCCTGCAACACTGTAAAAATTGGTCAGGAACTAGTTATGGAGGCCCCACCTCGCAACTTACAGGACTTAAAGGATTTGCTGTTAACGTTTTGGTGCCAGATACCACAGCACACCTTCAGAGGTCTTGTGGAGTCCACGCCTCGAAGGGTCAGAGCTGCTTTGGTGGCACAACAGGGACCTACACAATATTAGGCAGGGGGTTTTAATGTTATGGCTGATTGGTGTATTCTGAGTTCTCATTATTTCATCTTCACTATTTAAAGATGTTACTTTGAGTTAATATCTCATTACTTCATATGGATGGCCTGAAGAACCGTGTGGTTGCTGGGGATGGTGCCACCTGGGGGCTGTGGAGATGGTTTGGGGATC
>CM074945.1:11497771-11541147 GCA_037577455.1 Pangasius macronema | reverse complement strand
GTAGCAAGATGAATTCTGAGGTGTATAGGGCTATACTCTCTGCTCACATTCAGCCAAATGCTGCAAAACTGATAGGACGCCGCTTCACAGTGCAGGTGGATAATGACCTGAAGGTGGCTGCAGTGAAGGCCTGGCAAAGCATCTTCAGGGAGGAAACTCAGAATTTGAGTTTTGAGAACATGGGCTCCAGACTTCTTTGCTGAAAATGGCTGTAATTAATGGCTGTACATAAATGGTAAATGCCATATTTTTGTGGAACCTCTTAAAATAAAGCTGAAAGTCTACACTTCGATCACTTCTTGACTGTTTTATTTCAAATCCATTGTGGTGATATATATATATATATATATATATATATATATATATTATATATTTTCCACATAATTCACATACGGTTATAATATTTACAATAATTTACTTCATATGTTTGTTCAATTTGTTCACATTCATATGAGAAACAAAGAAAGATTCCAGTTTTAAATTTTACTCAAAAAGCATAACAGTGCTGTCATTTCCAGAAATGAAATGTATCAGAAATCAGGACCATCCCAGGTCCAACTTGGAGTTTCTCATCTGATATCAAGATGTTGAGTGAAAAATTATATGTACACACGTTTTCTCTGTAAACAGAAAACATCTCACTTTTTCCTCCTGGGGAAAGTCACTTATTTTGTCTGGAGATTCACCTCGTTTCCAATTTAGTGAGTTCCCACTGACCGCCGCCACACAGCCTCAGCATGATATCATGATACTGTTCAAAAGACAACACAAAAAAACAGTATTATCTGTAGGAATTAAGTATATTTGACAGAAGTATACAAAATTTGTATTTTCCTCATAAACAGTATTTCCTAGTACTCTTCCTAGGCAAAGACCCAGAGTCAGGACAATTTTATAAAAAATATTTTCTGATTTAAAGCTTTAAAAAAACAAACAAACAAACAAACAAACAAAAAAAAACACACAACAACTCATTTAAAGGTACAATCATCATCGTTAACATCTGATCATGTCAGTTAATTTTTAAAGATATACTACTTTCACTTTCCCACATGAAAAACACCTACCAAAGATACAGAGATCTTTGAGGATACGACCTCAGTAACAAGGCATGGAACATTTCTTTTTGTCTTAATAGTGTTACAATTTGTATCCAAGAATAGTAGTGAAGTAGTGTAGTAGTAGTAGTAGTAGTAGTAGTAATAATAATAATAATAATAATAATAGTATTATTTCAGTAAATATTCATTTTTATCATCGTGCCCTCTGCAGGTGTCAGGGCAGTATTTTGATGTACATTATTATTATCAAAATCTAAACCAGAAGAAAATTTCATGTCCCACTTCCTTTCCCGTTCAGTGAATTAGTTTTTTCACTGGGCAAACCTTATTTGCATTAAGTCGGACCTCTGCATCAAAATTGCTACAGTTAAACCATAAATGTTGGCACCCCTGTATATAATAATAAACACATTGGACTAGACTGTTCAAGTGTGTATCTGTGCGCTGGTTACCTGCTTCAGGCTACTGCGGTGACCCAGGCTAATCAGGGTCATGCCCAGCTGTTTACAAGCTCTGTACATCTGTTCCTCAGCTTCTTCCGTCAGAGCGCTGGTGGCTTCATCCAGCACTGAAACCAAAAGCAGTAATTAACATTACACTACATAAATACAGCTGTGTAGACAGATAATCAATGATTGATGAGCTGTCACCTGCATATTTCGGCTGCAGGTAGAAAAGCCTAGCGAAGCACAGTCTCTGCATCTCTCCTGGTGATAAAACATCATACCTGGGATAAAAAAGAAAAGAAAAGAAAATTCTTTTCAATACCCCAGTTTTTTGTTTATTAATGTATTATTTCTGTTAGTAGCAGCTGACTGAGGGTTCTGCAGTTGTATTTCACCAGTTCCAGTCCACTTTCTCATCCAGGCCTCCCGTCCTCTTCAAAAGACTGGACTGAAAAACACACAGAATGAGTAAAAGACAAACATAATAATAAAAAAAAGAATTTATAATAATCTATAAAAGAATATATAAAGAATCTATAATAAAATCTATAACCATCTGGAACTCTTACCATGCCAGCCAATTCCAGGTATCGCAAAATTCTCTCATCATCAACTGAGCCTGTGTAAAAGTTACTCAACTTATTAAAACATAGAAATAAATAATTGCAAAATAAATAAAAATTAAAATGAAATTAATTGTACCTGCAACTGGATAGATGTCTTTTAAAGGGAAGATCACCTTCAGACAAATCAAAAAAGAAATTATTTTTTTTCCAATTTCTGCTTTTGTATTTTTCCACTGTCTTCTTTCCTTCCATTTTGTTTTCCTTTCATTTTCCCTTTCATAAAGGTGGCTTTAATAGTTCAAAAAACAAGAGTAACTTTGTATATTGCTAACAAAGGGATAGTTGTGCTCCAAACACAAGGTGTTCCAAAAAAGAAAAGAAAAAAAAAAGACAAAAAGAAACATCTTACAGAAAACTTCACCATATCAACAATTACATCCGTTTTTTTAAATCGGTTTATGTGGAGCATCCAACGTACAAGTCCATGTGAATGTGCACTAATATAAACCTGTGATTTGTCACAACTGCTGTTATAGAAAATTAATCAACAGTGCTGTGGCTTCATATCCATCTTGAGCTGCTGGAAGTTTCCTGGAGAACGTCGGGAGGATCTCACCTGTTCTCGAAGGGTGCCGTCAGTCAGGAAGGGTTTCTGGGGCAGGAACATGATTCCCCTCGGCCCAAAACACGTGTTCATCTGAACAGAACCTGAGAACAGGAATGACAGTTTGATTTTTATTACACGTGATCAAACTCATTTGATCATTCGATGATCAACTCATTAAAAACTAAGTTTTATCACAGTTGAAGATCTTAATTAAGTAATTATTACAATAACATGCTACAATAACATGCTGCAATAACATGCTACAATAACATGCTACATGCTAAATGTCATATTTTCTGAACATTTTTGTTGAATAACTTTTTTCCTCACCATTACAAGGTTCCCACAGAAGGTTTAGGACCCTGAGGAGAGACGTTTTCCCCGCGCCCGTGTTTCCCACCACCAGCAGGTCTGTTCCCTCATACACCCTGAGACTCAAGTCCTTCACCAGCAGATCTTCGTAGACCGGAGACGTAAAGGACAGCTTGTCCAGTACGATAGCAGCATCGCTGGAAGTACTCAAGGTTTCTCTTTCCCTATTAGACAGATGGACGTGAACCTAACTGCAGCTCCAATCACTGGATACACACCCAAACATCAGATTATTTTGTACCTGTCAAAGTTACCCATCTCCGCAGTACTACAGTCATGATCACACTGCTTCCTGCTGATATCCTTCATCACTTCCTGTAGTTCTCCAATTCTGAGCAAAACCCAAAACAACTCAAATCACCACAAAACAATGAGCCTCAAATCACCATCAATCCATAATTCTATCATTTCTTTTGTACATCTGAATCCAACACAAAGATTCACAAAAACTTTCTTTCACATATCACCCTAGTGTGTAGATGCAGTTTCTACAACCATGCCATTCCCTACAACTGGTTAATAAAATAAGCCCATCATTTCATTTGTATACACCCACAGAGGGAAAAAAAAAGGGCTTGATTTGAGGGGAATGCGAGACAATGTTGTCTCCTTGATAAGAAATCTAATTCAATACATATTTAACTTTTATATACACCTTTCATGAATATTTAACAAAAATTGGTTTTAAAGGACAATTTAACCATGAAGCCCAGGCTGTCTTTTTTGTTTAACAGGGAACCATAACAAAAATATCTATCAGTAAATATAGTCTTTGTAAAATTCAAGGAACATTATATTATACTGTAACATATAGCAATATCCTGACCTTATTAAGCTATATATTAATATATTTGAAGTATGAAGCATGGTGGTGGTAGCATTACTTATTCAATGCACTGAAGCTGTTACATACTTAGTACATAAAATGAAAGATCTCAGCCTCACTAATCTCAATAATATCCACCTATAAAAGAAGGTACAAGTGCACAGTTTCTTGAAAGAATCAGAATAGCTGACTCATCTTTTGTCCTACCTGTGGGTGTAACCTGCAACATCGGAGACTGTCGTTGAGAGATCGATAAGCTGCGTGAAACAATTAATCAGGTACATGCACACAAAAGCATTCTGGGGGGGAAAAATAGAAGAGAGTATAATTAAGCTGTTAAAGTATGTATAGCTTATAGAACAATTACATATAAATTATGCAAAGTCACTGCATACTTTAAATAAAAAAAAAATTACTTATTGACTGGAAGCAATGCTTCCACAAATACAGAATCATTCATTAAAAAGGGACCTTGCTGACAAGAGCGGTGATCTCCCCCGGGGTCAAGCCATCATACATGCCCGCAAAGATGGGTATGGCGATGATAATGTAGCTGAGGATGCTTCCCATATAGTCAAATGTGTTTACTCCAACTGGTATTCACAAGATATAACAAAATGTAACCAAAAACAGACAAGTTACACCTACTGAGCTCAATGTTTCATGAAGGTTCTTGATTGCAACATGACGCTTATGGTTTTACTGCTGGTGGATTTACGCTTGTTTATTTCAAACTAACCAGTGAGGTCCCCCCCGTTCTCTCTCACTCTCTCTCTCACTCTTTATATAATATATAATATATATATAAGTCTGAAAATTAAAAACTTTTACAGCAGACTGAGCTCAAATAAAGTCAGTCTAACGTTTTTCAGGCAACGTGACAACAACAACAAAAAAAAATTGATTAATTTCTGAAGCGTGTGATAAAAACATAGACTAAGTCAAAACTCACGATAGAGCAGGAACTCCCAGTTTATCAGCTTCCTCTGTGTGTCCAAGAGACTCTGAAGTCTGTTGTCCGTCCGCACGTGTTCCACCTTCCCTGCTCTGGACACGAGCCGAACAAGAGACTCAGTAAAATATTAAGAGACATTATTAAGAGACTTAACTGGCAGGAAGGACACAACACACACACACACATACACACACATACAAACACATACAAACACACACACACACACACACACACACATACAAACACATACAAACACACACACACACACACACACACACACACACACACACACACACAATCACACACACACAGCTGTTGGTGCAGGACAGACTGACCTGTAGAAAGCTGCTGATTCTGCATTGACTCTGATCTGCATGTGCTTGAATCTTCATGCATATAAAAACAAAGGAAATTAACTTTTATTAGTAGTAGTGGCTGTAGGAGTGATGATGACGATGATGACAATGATGTTTCCTATAAACCTCAAGTTTCCTTCCAGCTTTTCCTGTTCCACCAATGTGGACACGACAGGTCCGATCAGGAGCTTGTTAGCAACAGTGCCGATCAGGAAGTAGCCAAGGACACTGACGAATCCAATCCATCCAGTGCTGCAAACAAACAAACAAACAAACATCCATGTTACACAGAAACCCTACTACTACACGGTAATTTATGCTAATAAATCAAATTTTTAGCAAGAAAAGATTTTGTTACTGCATAAACCCTAGCTGTAAATGTCAAAGTCACAGGACACTCACATGTTAAAGCACTGGTACGAGTAGTAAGAGATGGTGAACGGGGAAATGACCAGTCGACTAGCCATAGTGCTCAACTGCTTACACAACCTCTCTGCATCCTGAGTCATTCTCTGGTCTCTGTAAAACACACACACACACAAATCTGAATGTAGACACGCACATTACATTGATAATACACTTAAATAGCTGTGGCTCAGAACTTAGCCTTCAAAGTGTCATCTAAAGGAAAGCTCCAAGAACGTTCCTGTAACGTTTCTTTATGGGAAGTTTGCTTTCATATGCACTTTGCTGAAACTACAATCTAACATTCGGGAACATCCCTGTAACATTCCTGCAATGTACTTTCAAGAAGTAAATTATTTTTTTAACTACTAACTATAAGCTAATACTCCGGGAATGGTCGTGTAACCTTCTCTTAAAGAAAGTTCCTAAAGTTTAACAAAGTTCGCTTTAAGGTACAAATTTTTCATAAGGTGCAAACTAACTTTCCAGGAATGCTCTTGTAACGTTCTTTCATTGCCTCATAACAGGAAGTACACAAATTAAGTAGTATTGTTTTTTGTAACAGCTAACTAATGTTTGGAGAATGTTGTCAAAACTACTAATTACAAACTAACGTTCCAGGAACAGTCACGTCACATTGTCTTAGGAGAATTTGCTTTTAGGTACTTTTTTTTCCCCCATAAACTACAAATTAGCTTTCCAGGAACGTTCCTTTCAGTAACGTTTTTTCATTTTTTTAACTACAACCTAGCATTCCGAGAACAGACTATTATTCGTAATTACAAACTATTCTGGAAGTGTTCTCATAACATTTCTCTACTGTCCTCTCATGGGATCATAAGAATTTTGAAAGATAGGTATGAATTTTTTAACTAGAAACATTCCAGGAACAGTCACATGACATTCTCTTATAGAAAGCCTTCGAAGTTCACCAAAGGTTGTTTATGAGTATAATTTTTTTGTAAACTACAAACTAAACTTCCAGGAACATTCTTTGGTTGGTCTCATAACAAAAAGCCTGCAAATTAGTTTTTTTTTATTTATTTATTTATTTATTTATTTATTTTACATTTTTAACTATAAACCTGCATTCTGGGGACGTTCTCTTACAGTACACTCTCAAAGCTTGCCAAAGATTGTTTTTAGGTGCTTTTTTAAAACTACAACCTAACATTCGTTCCTGTTTAATTCTTTCACAGTCTCATTACAAGAAATTTGTCAAACAGTTATTATTTATTATTAACTACAAACTGAACCACATTAAACAGTTTATAGTGAATATCTGTGATGTGTTTAGTGATTCTGGCGCCAGTTTGTTCAGTTATCAGGTTCAGGGGAACACTGTTATTGCTAGCATGGTTATAACAGACAAAAAAAATAAATTTAGCAATCTCAAACGTGAGGGATAACGATCAATTGTTAGTTAAAAAGAGAAAGGTTACGGGTTATCGATGTCCTTGTGGAGCACGTTGAGGGTGTAGTAGACCCATCTGCTGAAGTAATCTCGATGGAGGCGCTGCGTTAGACATTTCCTCCAGCTGATGTACAGGACATTGCAGATGTATTGTTCCAGACTCTTCAGCTGAGAAACAATAACAGAAACAATGAGCTCAGGTTTGGAGGAATATAAATGACAGTTCACAGGTTTATAGTATGTTCTGGTATGTTATCATAGTGTTTCTATGGCAACAGCTCATAGCAGTTGCATTTAACATCTGTATTTGATCGATCAGTAGGTGAACGTACTACAGAGATGAGCACGATGAGCAGGACGGAAAACGCCACCAGCTCCTTAAACTTGCCGTAGTTCTTCTCTGACAACACGCTATAGAACTGACTCGGGATCAGACCCACCTGATAAATCACCAGCTGAACTGACATGGAGGAAGAAAAACAAAAATTAATTATTAATCACACTTGATAAATCTCCTAAAAGAAAAAGTCTTTTAAGATTGCTTTTTTCCCCATTACATTGATATAAAACTGTCATAATAAAAGTGATTTTAATGTGCTGAATATTTTAAAAACCTTTTGCACTGTTCACTGGTCCGATATTTAAACTTAGTTTATGGCTGCAACTGACCAATTCTATATGAGCACACTAGCCAAAATAACTGCCTAGCTTATCAGTTTCAGCTAAACAACTAAAATGACTAAAGTAAATTCACGGATTTATGAAAACGAAGCAGAAAACAGCTAACAGCTTTGAATTTTTTCCACTTCAACTTTTCCTTGCTTTAATTTTCCCATTATATTTCACCAAGCTAATTGAAATACTGTTTTCATGAAGACAATCAGTATCTTTTAACACAAGTCAGAAGATAAATACTTGGTCTTTGTACCTGGAGAGCGTTCGGAAGCTTTTCTTTAAGCAGTAAAAGCCCATTAAACTGAACTTAGTCAGCAAAATATTTTCTAACACCAGATAAAAGAAGGTTTACCAGGCTGGCTGACGTGTCCAAAAAAAAAAAAAAAGGGCACTACGTCACATTTAATTAAGGGTCAAGTTCTGAGAAGTTACAGAATGAACTCAATTGAGAATTAAGATCCAAAATCTTAATTTTTAATTTTTTATTTTTATTTTTTTACCTAAAAGAGTGACTCCGAGCAGCGTCCCATACATGACAACATTCTGACTGCACCAGCTCGGGAAAAGCACTCTTACAATTCTGCAGAATCTCTTGACGAACCTCCAGTCCAGCCTCAACCTGGGGAAAAAAAAAAAACTGAATTAATTCAATCCTGATGCTCCACTTTCTGCTCTTGTGGACAATCCAACACGAATACGCTAAAGACCTCCATTTCCCCAAATACAGTTTATGCTTCAATCACTAAAGAGTGATTAATCTCACCTGCACACTGTAGGTTCGTACCTACAGCCCTAAACTGATGCCCAAAATTCCAGCTTCTACTCGTTTTACGCTTCATGTCTGTTGTTTTCATTCACGTGCTGGAGTGAAGCGTAACCTCCACAGACACCCATTGAAATCGCAACACTTTCTATACACTGTTCACTTCACTTCTAATCATATTCTACAAAAGATTTCATGATTGTGTAACCTGGACCTGTGTGTGTACAACGTGATATTCATTTTACCCCAAGAAAATAAACACTAACACACACTGAGCCACATCACAGTTTAGTATCTACTAATATGGCAGATGACTAAAATTAGGAATCAAGCCTCGAGAGCAAATGATTTCACAATTTAACCTCTACTCTTTTGGGTTTTTTGGGTGCTTTACATCCAGCCCATTGTTTTAACCTTAACTCTTTAACTTTTCTTACAGTTTGACAAAGGTTTAGATCAGCTGTGCGCAAATTTCACCATCGTGTTAATAATATAATCCTGTGAAGCAACGTGAGATATAAACCAAGGGACGTTCAGACAAAATGTTAAGGAGGCAATGAGCTACAGGTTAATCAGTGGGGCTGACAAAGGGTGTGGTTTTGGGCAGGGGATCCTGGGAACTGGAGCTCAGGGAGGCAAAGCAGTCATAACTTGGTAGCTTCGGAAATAGACTTATTTCTATTAATTATTAAACATCAAATTGCTAATAATTCTCTAAAAAAGCTAAAATAACCAGAAATGTAAATTCACCTCCTTATAACTGCAATGTTAGTTTGTAGTTACAAAAAAAACGATACCTAAAAGCATCCTTTGGTGTGTGTTCCCGTGGTATGATCTGTGGGTTAACGAAGTCAGTCCTGTTCCCAAAATGTTCTGTAAACTTTAAAACTACATTCTCTTATGCTTATACAATAACTAATAAGGAACATTTGCCAATGGTTACTTTTAGGTGTTTTTCCAACTACAAACTAATGTCCTCAGGAACGTTCCTGTATTGTTATGAAACGGTAAAAAAAAAAAAAGAAAAAGAAAAAAAGAAAAAAAAAAGAGGAACCAAATGTTAACATTAGGGAAACATTCAGTGTTTGACAGGTAACCTGACAAACTTCAAGAACTTCCTTTAAGAGAACATTATGGGAATGTTGCCAGAACGTTAGCTTGTACTTAAAAATAATATAAAACAAAAAATAATGCCAATTTGGCCAAAAAATTCTTGTTAGGAGATCATGAAGGAAGATTACAGGAACACTCCCGGACGGTTAGTTCGTAAGAGAACATTACAGGAGCATTTCCTGAAGGTTTGTTTAAGAGAACATTACAAGAACGCTCCCTGGAGGTTACTTTGCAAGAAAAACATTACAGGAACATCACAGAAGGTTAGTTTGTAAGAAGATGTTCCAGCAGCATTTCCTGAAGGGTTGTTTAAGAGAATGTTACATCAATGTTATGAGAACGTTCCCTGGAGAGGTTACTTTGCAAAAAAAATGTAACAGAAACATCACAGAATGTTATTTTGTAAGAAAATGTTCCAAACATTTTCTGAAGGTTTGTCTGTAAGAGAAAGTTACTAGAACGTTCCCTGGAGGTTACTTTGCAAGAAAAGCATTACAGGAACATCACAGAAGATTAGTTTGTACAGAGCATGCTACGAGAATGATTCCTGCAGATTAATTTGCAAGAAGATGTGACAGAAATTTTACAGGAAGGTTAGTTTGCAAAAATTATAAAAGGATCTAAAAATCATATTTGGTGAATTGGGTTTCAGTTGTATATAAAACTATATAACCCATATAAACCATATAAAGAGAACGTTGTTATAATGTTACTAGAACGTTATGAAATGGTTTCCAAAGAATAAAACCAGCCAAAGTGGCCCCAAGTGCTGACAAGTGTGTTTGCTGGAAGAAATGATTCATGTGAAATGATTACAGCGCGTTTATTTGGTGTTTATTTGATTAAGAGCTGTAAATAATCTGTTTGTTTGTTTGTTTGTCTACCTTTTGGGAGCGGTGTTCCTGGAGGTCGGCATGGCAGAGACACGGAGAGAGTGCACGCGCACACACACACACACACACACACACACACAATAAGTCAGAAATTATGTTTATTAGCTCTACTTCTGTCCTTCAGAGTGTAAAGTCTGAGTTCACATGTGACATTACAGCAGCACTCCTCCTCCTCCATCATCATCATCATCATCATCATCATCATCAGTTAAGCTAGATCTTCATCAACATCCAGATTTCATCCCAGAAATAATGTTTCTTTAATGAGACATTAATGCTCAGACTCAGCTCTTCTAATGCGCTTTACTATAAATACTGGCATCTTTGAAAATAAAATACTTCCTGCTACAGCTGACGTTTACTCAGGTGGTCCAATCAGGAGAGAAGTGACGCGCTCTTTCTTCTTCTTCTGCGCCTGTTATCAGGTTTTGAGTCTCATCGCCCCTTAGTGGAGCACTGTGCAAGCTGCAGTCACGTTTACCCCACTGCGCTGCTGAATTCTCCATTCTGATTGGTCAGAAGGGGTTCGGTCACACATCTTGGTTAAACATAAAAAAGAATGTGTAACCTTTGTCATGGTGACGTTTTCCGTTTCGACAGGTTTGTGGAAGGAGTCTCCAGTGTCAGCGCTTTAAAAATAAACCTGTAACTTTTGGTCGGTTACTGAACAACACGTCACTTTTTTTATCCATTTATAGTTACATTTAATGTGGAACGTGGAATGTCCACTAAACAAGTTAGCTCCTGTTTTCACTTATGTTACAGCAGCTAGAAATATTCATTCCCTCACCATCCTCTTTTATTTCTGTCGCGAAGCTAATACTAAAAAAACACACAGCATGTTGTCCTTTATGTTACAAAGAAACCATAAAGCATAAACTCCTCCATCCTGTAGATTACAGAAAACTTGTAACAAAATGCCGACACTGGAGACTCTTTCCATAAATGTTAAATAAACATCTTCTTGCAGAAAACCTAGCATTCTTCTTTGTTAAATAACAAGACATTTTTAATATGTTTACTATTAGCGTTGGATTATGTGGAGCATCCGGTATATGCGTCCCTGCATAAGCTGTTACTATAGAAATGATAACGTGTTATAAAAAGAGGTTTCATAGATGGATCCAAAAATTCAAATTCAAGAGGCAGTAACAATCCAGAATTTCCATTTTATTTTCATTGTTTAAAATGTATAATAACATAACAGGATTTGATAATAAATCCCATGGGCACAAAAATGTTCCACCGCAAGAGACTATTTACAGGAATGAAAATTAACATAGATACCTCTCCTGATCGAACGGGACGACGGCTACGCTAACAGTGCTGCTCTGGAATCTTGAAACATTGAAATGTATTTATTTATTTATTTATTTACTTACTTACTTATTTAATGAATTAATTTAGGTCAGATTTGTCAAATTTATTGCCGAACCAATTCTGGACAGCGTTATTCTATTTTCTAAACGAAATGGGAAAGAATGAACCTAGGATTAGAAATAGGCACTGTTAAACATTAACAGGTAATATCTGAAAGAAAAGAAAGGAAGAAGCGTAACATAAGGTTCTTAGTTAAGACCATGCATACACAGCACATGGCTCAGTAAACAATAATTCTGATTGTTCTTTCATTTTAGTCCTCGTCTGTGTTATATTAGAGGAGCTTTATTTATGACTACTTCGTTCCCCCTTCGTCCTCTGTACATACGCTGTACCATATACAGTATGGCTACGATATTTAACAAGCAGGAGCGTGGTGAACACTTCTCTATTCTACACTGTTACGACGGGATTCATGAGTTTCGTCTAGAATAAAACAATTCGATTCTTTTTTTGCTGAATCGTTCCAGGACATAAACACGTTTCAAATTTCCAACATTGCATCAGCTGTTCTTTTTTTTTTTTTCTCCACAAAATACAAAGTACAAATGGAAGCTATATTGGTTATGCGTGCGATATCGAGTTAAGCCAAAACAAAAAACAAAAGAGGGAAAGGTGATCAAAGGTTTGAATGTCAACACACATAAAAACAAATTGTATTTCTTTTTAAAAGTACTAAAGAAAGAAAGAAAGAAAGTGCTTTCATCAGACGTGTAAAAAAATAATTTATACACCTCCTATGCAATCGGTCTGTCTAGACAGTCTGCATCGTTTAGTTTAACGATGGCCTTTCTGTCCATCCTAGGGGCTTTTTTTCTGTCTCGATCTGCTTATACACAATTATCGGTCATTTGTTAAATGGCAGGCAAGCTGGGAGTATGACGGTGGCACACGCTGGTCCGGCTAAAGGTTCTGCTACTTCGCCTTCTAGTTCGGTCCATGTTCCTTTCTCCGGGCTGTAGCAGATGGTGGACGACTTGTAGGCTCCCTGAAATAGAAACATGTTTAAGTGAAAATTAATCCAAAAAAAAAAAGATAAGTCAGATTTATAACCATTTGTAGCACTAACTAAGGAATAAAACACTTGGAGGCATGCTGTTATAGGACAACAATCAACAGCGGGTCGATTATTTTGCAAAACTGCACGTCCTGAAGTACACCACAGCTTACACCTCTTACACCACATTTCCCAACCATTACAGTTTTTTATTAACTGAACAACATTATGGACTTTTTATAGTTACAGAACAACTTAGCACTTACATTATAGCAGCTATAAACAGTCATTCCCTCACCAGACCATATGTACAAGTCCATATGAATGAGTGCATTAAGCTGCACTAGTGTCAGAGCTGCTTTTAGAGAAAATTAATCAACACCTCCTGACCAATCACTATCCAGAATTTCCGCTAACATCTTGCCAGACGTCGGTTGTAGTTACCATGCTCCAGCTGTAGCCTCCAACCAGGTAAATGCTGTCGTCCAGCACGGCACAGCCGGGACCACTGCGGCCCTCCAGGATGGGCATCTGCAGGATGTTCCACTGATCCCCTTTAGGGTCATAGCATTCCACCAACATCACATCCAGATGAGAGAATCCTACAGCAAAAAGCAGAGATGGTCATTGTCTTGTAGAATCCATCACTGGACTGAAATGCTCAGGATAGAGGACGCATTTTCTTATTAAAACCAGGAAGACAAATTTTCACGATTTAAAAATTAAACTGGAATTTTTACTGCATAAACATTTACCCATTAAAAGAATCACTATATAAAAAAACAGCAACATATCGTATACTTGAAGATCATGATGAACTACATGATGAAAAATAGGACACTATTTTTAATCCCATGTATAACCCAGAAAGATATTGCACCTTCTCAATTCAATATTTTAAAAAATTAAACATTTCAAATACTTTTTTTTAAAGGTAATAAAGTGGCTTTTCATTACTCCAGATACTGAATCTTATTAACAGTACAGATAAACTGACTTGTGTTGTATGTTACTGATAATAACATTAACATAATCTGTCTTTTATGCAACAGCGCTACTGAATTCTGGATTCTGATTGGTCGGAACGTGTTGATTCATTTTCTGTAACACAGGTTACATTAATGCGCTCGTTCTAATACGTTATCATTTCTATAGGAACAGCTTGTCCGGCAGACTAACTTGTTTCACGGCCGTTCCACAACCCGTTATTTTGCTATAACGTAAGAGATAACAGGAACTAACTTGTTTCTCAGATGTTCTGCAACATTAAATGTTACTATAAATGGACAAAAAATATTGTTTTTGTTGTTTCTTCATAACCAAAAAAATAAGTATAAATGTTGGCAAATTGCTGTGGTATAAGGGGAATAAAACACTTTGAAATGTGATGTTATAGGAAAACAATTCTTCATTACTTTCCTTTAACAGCACGTCCTGAAGTTATGACCTACATTCCCTACATTTTTTTGGATTTTTGTTACACCAGGAAGTTAGGTATTACATGGATCACCAGTCAGGGCATTGTTTTGTCCCATGTAATATGCTTCAAATGAATTTTACCTTTTAAGTGATTTCCACCAATAGCGTAGAGGCGATCGTTCATGACTGCGAGTGCGTGTATAGCGCGTTTAGTGTTCATGTCCTGTTTCCTGGCCCACACGTCCATCACCGGGTCATAGCAGTACAGCCAGGACACATACTCGCCATTATGGACTCCACCTGTACATCATATGTCATATTCATATACATATATATTCAATCTGTAGTTAAGGAATCAGTCGTGTTTGTTTTTATAAAGGTACAGTCTATATTAAATAGTAATATATTTACAGCTCATCATTCCTTGTTGGAAATTAAATAGTAATTTTTAAATAATTGTTTTGTAATTGTAATTTTTTTTTAATTACCTTAAACAGATTGATCACAATCAAACTTTTATACTGGAACTTTTTCAGGAATTTAGATCTATTTGTGCAAATGAGACTTTGCCTAATTACATATGTGTAAATTTGCATACTTAACAAAACCAAAAGTGTAATCTTTAGATGATGTTAGAATTATAATGATTATTTCATTGATAAAATGCGTTCATAAGACATTTACAGCAACATTTACAGAGCAGTTGTTACTGCATGATCAAGAATATATCAGAGGACGTTATACAAAAATTAATTTTTCAGTATAAAATCTAACAAAAATACAATTATCAACATTTTGAGAAATTCGTCTGTAATATGTTTCTAAATAGGGATAGGAATGAAGATGTAAAATTTCATGAATGTAGGTCATCTAGAAACAGAGACATTTGGTTCTGAATATAGAAAAAAAAGTGAAATTTTGAAGAAAAAAAAAAAAAAAAAGAAAAGTGTTTCCGTTCATAGCTTACATATAAAGGCTTTAAGCTCTGTCCACTGACACACACACACACACACACACACACACACACACACACACACACACACAGATGTATACATGCTATTGTATTACCTATGTATATCAGGACATATACATAGGTAATACAATGTATATGTCCTGATATATATAGGTAATACAATGTAGGTATATCAGGACATATAAATCAGAAATCAGATTTTTTAGGGATATACAACATGAAAATGATTGTGAAGTGGGCGGAGCTTAAAGCCTTCTTCAAAGTTGCTAAGTTTCCGGTAATGCGGTGATCATGAGTGGACAAAAACAAAAACAGTAAAATAAACACTTCTTCACCTGTTGATTTTTGTTATTTTCTATTGTTATTAGACACATTATAGATGCAATTTATCCACAAAAAATTTCTTTCAGATTCTACCTGCCTTAAACATGTAAAGGGAAGGTCTTTGATGGAATTCTGGCTCAGCTTAAGACTGACTCACCTGAGATGTAGATTTTCCCATTATGGACGGCACCGGCGTGTGCTGCGAGAGGTTGGGGAAGAGACGAAACATAGTTCCATTCATTAGTCTCCAGGTTATACGCCTCCACGCTGGACAAGTAGCCTGTCTCGTTCCTTCCTCCAATGACGTAAAGATGTTTATCAAGACAACACGCAAAGAAACTCGCCCTCCTGAAGAACAGATTGTTCAGATGGGTCACATCTTTATAGTAGTCATGAAAAAAAGAAATTGAACCTAACAGTTTTACTTTGTACACTGTACCTCTCCTGCATCGGAGGCAGCTGGATCCAGCTGTTGAATCTCGGGTCGTATCGGCTTACAAAATTAGTGCTGTGTTTGCCTGCAGAGGAATCCAAATTTACACATCATTTACACATCCTGATGTTTGTTTAAAAACAGCTTGTTTTGTACCGGTTGAACGATAATTAATTTCTATATTCGATATTTTACCATTCGGGTTCCACTGGTCCTCTCCGCCTAGCAGCAAAAGAAAGTTCTCCACTTCTACTACGCAGTGATGGGCGCTGTTGTAAGGCATTACTGCAAAACAAAGCCATGTGAAGAAGGATTAAGAACAGCGCTGTTGAATTCTCAGTTCTGACTGGTCAAATAACAGCAGACATGTTTATAGTAATTCTAATACGCTATCATTTCTACACTAACCGCTTACACAAGGACTTGTACATGTTATTTAACCAGGAAAAACATACAGTCTAATCACTGCTATGACGACTTTTTTTGTAAGGAGATGTTTATGTAACACTTATGAAAGGAGTCTCCAGTCTCAGCGTTTTGGAATGGTAACTTTATGCTTTGTGGTTTCTCGGTAATGAAACAAGCTGTGTTTTTTTGTCTTCAAGATAAACAAGAGATGATTGTTTAAGCGATAACAGGAACTAACTTGCTTCATGTATGTTCTGCAATATTAAATGTAACAGATAAAAGATATGATGTGTTTTGTTATCGTTGACAAATTGCTGTGGTATAAGAGGAATAAAACCCTTCAGGAGGTGCTGTTATAGGAAACTTCGCTGTGGTAACAGTAACTCTGCTTCCTTTTGTTGATTTGTTTTCTCTACCAGTACAACACGGAGTGTTTTATTCATTTATACGTTTTTACAATAAAACATATCACAAGAAGAACAACAAACTGTGTGGGTTTACATGTTATAGGCGCTTATTCCTGAGTTAGCATATCGCCGTATCGCCATAGCAAGGACTTAAAAATTGTAAAATGCCACAGCTAAAGCACAGATGTTGTATCAGTGTATTTGAAAATAAAATTAGGGCATTACACTGTCTTTAACCGTACGTGTTGTTGATGCGCCTCCGTCCAAAGTGACCCCCCTTTTGGAATAGAGAGAAATGGTCTCGAGGTGGCAGTCATAATGAACACGATCATGTTCACTCAATAAATCTCTGGCCTGTGCCACTGCTGCGTAAATCAGTCGTACGTTAAGATCCACCTGTCTGTCTCTATCATTCATCTCCACTGTCACCTCTGCGCTGCCTGATGGATCGCCGTCGTTGGCAAATTAGACAGCCTTGAATCGCACTTCTTTCATTGACCATTTCCACAAAGTTCTGCGAGTGACACATTGGAGCTACAGCCTGGCAAGATAATACAACTTTGTCTGCCGGAGGTCAGAGAGGTGACTGCAGCTAATAAAAAGCATCATCCAATGAAAATATGGAAGGTTATTCCACAATTGGCTTGTATCTTGTAAACATCCAACTTTTCTACATTTCAACACTTTCAACATTGTATCTAAGAAAAAAAAAATTTCAATTCAAAAATTAGTCCACAAACACATTTTTTACAAGATTTCTTTGAGTAAATGAGTAATGGGATTGTGTTTTATAGCATAGAATTAGCAAATACACAACATCTGATTAACTAGAACTCATGCTAATAACATTAAAGACATTCTAATTATGTATGAATATATTGTTACTTAATTAACAATTATTAATTAATTATTTGTTAACTAATTTCATTCAGTTTATAATTTTGGGTAAGAGGGTTGCACTTTCAAAGTGACCTCATCAGTCAATATCACAATATCAAAATATATTAAAATAAAGAAAATTATCTAGAGAATATTACTGAACATATTTTTCTTCTTCCCGTGATCTTCAGGAGTTTTCGGGTCAAATTAGGTTCACTTCTAAATATCTTTAGATAACTTTGTACTTATGTGATTGCTGCATCGATTTTTATTTTGCACAGAAGCTTATAGATAAGCTCACTCCTGTGTAGTATGAGTACAAATTTCTTGCCTTTATTTGTTGAAATAACATCACATTTTCAATATGTTACTCCATGATGTCCTCAAATTACATATCTAATGTCTAATTTTTAGTAACAACTATACNTATAATTATACTGCCTATGTTATAAATAACCAAAATAAGGGAACAACTTGGATAAATCAAGGCAATCGGTTTCTTTAAACAGATCTTTGACTGTACCAATGTTCAAAATCAATATAATTAAAAGTGTAATACTCATTTTTATATATGTATATACATATGTGTATATTTCTTACTAGTACCAAAAAAAACCTGAAAAAATATATAGAACATGTTCAAAAATAATTATTTAAGCCATGGCATCAGCAGAAGTGTATTACATGACTGAGAGAACCCATTTGGAAAACTGGGATCTGGGTCAGAATGCTTGTTTGTGTTTACACAGGGTTCCTGTCAGTCTTTTTACAGACACACCCCAACATCCTTTCATTCCACCTCCCAAAAAACCTAATGATAAAAAACATTCAAATAAATATTGGTAGCACTTCCATTCTCCAAGAGTGGGCCAGACCAAAAATATCAGTTTAGTAACCAGTAACATGTCAATAATAGATATATACTGTTATACTTTTACAAATTTTGTATGCCAAAGGAATCAATACAAAATCGCCCATAATATTGAATTGGGGAAATCTTTATATAGTTTTGTCAGTATCTGAGATCATGGTCCTGAGTTTCTTGCTCTATTTTGTCCTCTAGTGGAATAACAGTGACTAGCACTCTTTTAATCTGTCAATTCAATTACGATCCACAAGGTGATTTTAATTTAGAACATGAACAATAAATTTATTTCATGGGCCGGATTACAACCTTTAACATGTTGGCTCCAGTTCCCGGGGCTGTAGGTTTGTGTTTGACACCCCAGGTCTAGTGGGTAAAATGTGAACACCATCACACATCTAAGTGAACTCTGCTGGCCATGTTGGTGCTGGGGACATGGCTTTGTGTACATGGGTAGGAATGGGAGGTGGAGTCTTTTGTACTTCACCTAATGAACCCCTAGAGCTCCAGTCTTGACTAATGCACCTTTAAGTCAGACACTTCATTCATAAACCAGTCTTTTAAGCTAAATTTAGCTTACTCTATAATATATTCATAGACTGACTTATGTGTGACCTTCAAAACGAATTTATTAAACCCATCATATTCACCAATCGTTAACTAATTAATCATTAGCTAGACACTGGTAAAGAGGAATTGTTCGGCTCATACTGAGGTATATACCAATTTAAGTACACTAGATGGCACTCACTCTTTTATGTAAAAGGAAGGTAAGTCACAGACGCTGTCATGTCTGTCACAAAGCAACAGCGGAAATTTTTAGAAAGCATAAAGTATGTGCCCTATTTTGGGTGGTGGATCAGTGCAAACTCAGGAGTAACTGTTAAATCCATAGTACATTGTGTTTTTTTTTTATTATTATTATTTTTTATAAAGTAGAATTATTGAGTCTGTAGAGAAGAAAATTAGAATAATATTTACTTCCACTGTCACCTGACTTCACGGAAACTTTAAATGTCATAATACATTGGTATACAGACAAAAAAAAAAAAAAAAAAACTAGCATGCCTTTGCCAAAAATTATTTTAAAAAAAGCCTGCTTACTTTCTTCATGTGTTTTTATTCTCTACTCTGTGATTTTAAGTCAGTTAGCTTGCTAACAATGTTTGGTGTATGTTTACTTTCTTCACATCTTTTTAAGTCAGCTAGCCCACTTAAAATGTTTGTTTCGTGTCTGTTCACTTCACATTTTTAAAGCAGCTAGCTTGCTAACAATGTTTGTCTGGTGTCTATTCACTTTCTTTACATGTTTTTAAGACAGCTAGCTTGCTAACAATGTTTGTTTTGTGTCTAGTCCTATTTTTAAAGCAGCTAGCTCACCAACAATGTTTGTTTGATGTCTGTTCACTGTCTTTACATGTTTTTAAGGCAGCTAGCTCAGTAAAAAATTATTGTTTGGTGTCTGGACACTTTCTTTACCTGTTTTTAAGGCAGCTAGCTGGCTACCAATGTTTGGTGTCTGCTCACTTTCTTCACATGTTTTTAAGGCAGTTAGCTTGCTAAAAATGTCTGATCTCTTTTTAATGTGTGTTTTTAAGACAGCTAGCTTTCTAACAAGGTTTGATGTTTGGTAAATATCTTCATGTTTCTGTTCTTGGCTCTGTTTTGTAAGTCAGCTAGCTCACTAATGATGCTTATTTGGTGACAGGGTTACTTCATTTGTGTGTTTTAATGGCGGTTAGCTAAGGAACAATGATTGGTGTCTGGTCAATTTCTGCATGTGTGTGTTTTTTTTAATGCAACTAGAAACTAACTAACAATGTTTGATGTCTGGTCATTTTTTTCATGTTTTTAAGGCAACTAGCTTGCTAACAATGCTGTTTGGTGTATACTCATGTTCTTTGTGCACTGGCTTTCCTGTTTTTATGCTTTCTGTGTTTTTAGCTAGCTAACCAATACTGGCTGTCTAGTTCGTTAACAGGAAGTCTTTCACTGGCCCTACACTCTAGAGTATCTGGTCATTTATTTTTGTTCATTGTTTTTTTTTAGCTAGCTAGTCTGCTATTCTTGGCTCTGTGTACTTGTGCTATAAAGGGCAGAGCCCTTATATAACTTATGTTATAGCATCTATAAACAGTTCTTTACTCCCCAGCCTCTCTTTTTCTCTCTTTTGAAGTTAATAAAACAAACAAAAAACTCAAAGTTTTTTGTCAAGTTAATGAGAAACCACAAAGCGTAAACTCCTCTATCCTGAAGATGTTAGAAAACTTACTGACTGTTACAAAGCGCTGATACTGGAGACTCCTTCCACAAAAGTTACATAAAATTTATAGAAAACTTTTTTAAACCCGTTTCTGTGGCACATCCACTATACGAGTCCCTCTGAACGAGCTGTTACTATAGAAACGATAATGTTTTAGAATGAGCACTACTGAGCTGCTGTTATAGAAAATTAATCAACACTTTCTGACCAATCGTGACATATTTCTACCAGAAAGGTCTCAATGCAACCTCAATGCACCCACCACCGCTTTAACCACATGATAATGTGTTAAGGATGATTTTGCGATTTGGACATTCTGAACAGCCATGGGCCATTTCACACTCAAAGCTCATTGAGAAAACAAATTATTCTCTAACTGTTTGACCCTGTATATGTTTTATCATATAGCTAATTCTATATTCAATGTCTGAGTAAACTGGCAATAACTCCCATGGTTCCTATGGGCAAAGCTGTTTTTAATGGCTATAGATATACAGACATGTATTTGTCTTTACTCAGTGAAATGTCCTTTTATATGTTTATCTGCCTTGAGGTGATGAAAAGTACATTACACAAAATGGTGGCTATGTTAGGATTACAACACTTAAGGGTGTGCTGTTATAGAAAAATACTCAACAAGGGCTAAGTGGGGTTACTGTTACCACCGTGATGTTTATTTTCCAATAACAGCACATCCTGAAGTGTTTTATTCCTCTTACACAGCAGCAGAAACCAATTAGCCAGAAATTTGAATTTTATGTATTTATTAATGAACGTCACATTGCTTTATTTACATTTAATTTTCCAATGATGGAAAACTTAATGTCACAGCTTGACATTTGACTTTTACATAGCGCTGACACTGGAGACTCCTTCCATCAATGTTAAATAAAGATCACCTTACATAAAACTTCACAACAATTATCAACAGTTATACATTTTTTTATTTGATGATTACACATTTCTTATTTACTGACGCCCACCATACAAGCGTGAATGAGTGTGAATGAGAAGTTACTATAGAAACAACTAAATAATGTATTAAAATGAGTGCGTTGATATAAACCTGGGATCTACAGATGCACTACTGTCAAATTTAAAGCAGTGATTTATAAACGTGTGAATTTGTTGATATGGTGACATTTTTCATAAGGAGATGTTTATTTAACCTTTATGGAAGAAGTCTCCAGTGTGAGTGCTTCGTAACAGTTGGGAAGTTTTCCGGCATCAGGGGCAGGAGTTTACACGTTGCAGTTTCCAGCTAACATGACAAGCTGCGTTTTTTTGTAAAAAGAGAGAAAAAAAAGAAGAGGCTGGTGAGGGTATGAGTGTTTATAGCTGCTATAACATAAGTGAGAACAGGAACTGACTTGTCTAGAGAACATTGCATAACATTAACTTTGACTAAACTGAAAAAGTATGACGTGTCTTTCTTTAATGAATAAAAAATTGTAATCGTTGGCAAATCGTTGCTGTGGTTTAAGAGGAATAAAGCACTTTAGGATGTGCTGTTATAGGTGATCATCAGGTTTGATCTTGTTTATCTGTTTTCTATTCCTCCTGTTCAGTGACATGGAAATAAACATTAAGTATTATGCCACATTGTCACGTTATATTCACCAGCCACAAATACAGTACACATTTTAATCTGTGATAAGTTGTTTCATTGTCATCTCTTCACTGTGTGTGTGTGTGTGTGTGTGTGTGTGTGTGTGTGTGTGTGTGTGTGTGTGTGTGATCATCTGCTGATAAATCCTCACTAAATCTTCAAATTAAAATCCGTCTTGCTAACCGACTGTTGCAAGAGAAAAGAAGAAGAAGAAGAAGAAGAAAAAAAGAAGGGAAGCCAGAGCTCCACAATGGTGTGAAGACGAGTCACGCTCTGATTAATAAGTTACATTAAAAGCAATAGTGATACATCATTACCTCAAGCATCTAAGGAGTTCGAACTTTCTATTTTACCGCGGGACGAGTCTGGTGGTGAGACATCAGGATCGTTCTGGAAAGAAAAGAAATATTTCCAGGATGGAGATTAGGAACTCACTTGTAAGGATCTTCCATGTCTTCTTTTCATCATCGTAGTACTGCACTAGATTACTGGGGAGGCGGTCAGGTCCTGGAGGCAGACCTCCAACCAGCAGCAGCATTCTTTTATTGGAACGGATTCTGTAATATCAGAAGGTAGAAGCACACGGAGACAGAAAAACAAATCATGTTTGAGTTTCTGGATATAAAACATTTTGCCTGACTTTGCATTTTGTATGACTTAAAATGGACTGTTCTCCTACAATCCTAAATTTATCTCTCTCAAGCTACCTTAACTAGATATTTTACACAGTAGATAGCTATATACTGTATATCCAAAAAAATGTCTACAGGGAAAAAACTAAAAACAAATATTTCTAATAATCTGGCATGATTTTGAAGATTATTTGAAGAAAATTACTTTTGTACACTTAGTATTCTCTGCAAAAAAAGTCTTACTATTGTGTGTCACATGATATCCTTTACAAAAACAATCTTACTGGACATTTTGAACATATCCGTATGTGTGAAATACAGTTTGTATGTAATATCCTCAATGTACACTATGTAGTAATATATTCACAATAAGAATCTCGCCTGCACTTGACTGCACTCCTATTGCAGTTTTCTGATCTCAGCGAAAAACCTGAATTTTTTTTCTTCACACAATATTCGTCTTCTTGTTTTCAAATTCCTTAAAGTTTTTTTTTTTTTAAATGATTATGTATTTATTAATTTATTTTCAACATACTTTGTAAAGCAGTAAAGCAACCTTAGGTGAAACACACTAGATAAATCGAATAAAAATAAATAAATAAATAAATTTACAGTGGTGAATACTCACATCATTAGCTAGTAATATGATAATTAAATGTAAAATGTATTATTAATTAGCTAGTTTTGGAAAGGCTGGTAAAACATAAAAGAGTGCTAAACTAAAGAGTGTTTTTAGGGGGAGGGGTTTATTATATACTTTGAAAGCGACACAACAAAATCAGCTAGCGACATGATAAACAAGTACAACATAAAAGATTGCGAAGCATACACATACACAAACACTAAACGTGTGTTTTGTTCCAGATGATCACTCGTCTTACCCAGATCTTGAGCAGAAATGTTAAAAATGTTAAAAATTCCTTTCAAATATCATTTCACGGCAGCAGAACAGTGACAATTTTAAGACAAAATATTCTAAATGAGCCCAAATAATGTATGAGTAATGTGAGGTATGAGGTGTATGTAGAAAAACCTAAATAGAGATATATGCTCATTTAAATTTGGGCTCGGTGATGGTTAAGATGAAGTGTTTCCTGTCATGTGGCCATCCAGTTACAGGAAATCTCCTCGAGTCGAGGCCTGAGCTAGACGTTCAAATCCAAAACAGGGCTCCAGAGTGATGCACAGGAAAAGGTGGAATGAAGAGCGATGACGTTTCCCATCATGCTGAGCAAAATACTCAGAATAAGAGAATAACCTTTCTTTTCATTGTAAATTAAATATAATGTGAACCTGTGGTGTCCATTTTTTTTTACAATATATGTTTCTGTATTTTGTACAGTGCTGATAATGATGATCAACCTTATTACATTTATTATTGAGTTCTTATGTGTATTATTAGCCGATTTTGAATTGAACAGGTTTAATCCAAACCTCAAAATCTCACAAACAAAACAAGTCAGCCTATAAATAAAGTTAACTTGAACCCTGATGTGTTGTGTCAGTGGAAAGGTCAGGAATTATAAGCTCTATGGCTCTAATAAACAGACAAAATATTAATAACGAGCCTAATTTAAATATCGAAAATAAACCTGTACTGAGGAGGGCTGTAAAATTTCTCTTTAAGGGATGGCTGCAAAAAAAAAAAAGTGTAGTTTTCCCTTTCGTTCTGATATTCCACTTCATCACATACTGTACTGTATCAAATCAGAAGTGATAGAGCACAAGTAAATAGCAATGTGTATAGTATATCTTACAGTATTATATGTATGTTTATTGTATCACACAGTATGTGATGAGTGAATGTTCCTGCTTTTCTCAGTAAAATTTCTCATTAACTTGTTTATGGACATCCAAACAAATTATCTTCACAAGCACAACATGTTTACTCTCAGTGCATCATCACATCACAGAGATTAAATGCAGTTCTGCTAAAGGAATTTTCTGCCTTAATATTGTACATGAGACCAAAACTATAATATGAATATGACTGAATGAAGATAGATAAGGGCAGTATGTTATGACCAGTACGTTATGACCAGTATGTTATGGGCAGTATGTAATGGAAAGTATTGTTATGAGCAGTATTTTTATGGAGAGTATGTTATGAGCAGTATGTTATGAGCAGTATTTTTATGGACAGTATGTTATGAGCAGTATGTTGTGAGCAGTATTTCTATGGACAGTATGTTATGAGCAGTATGTTATGAGCAGGATTTTTATGGACAGTATGTTATGAGCAGTATGTTATGAGCAGTATTTTTATGGACAGTATGTTATGAGCAGTATTTTTATGGACAGTATGTTACGAGCAGTATTTCTATGGACAGTATGTAATTGGCAGTATTTTTATGGACAGTATGTTATGAGCAGTATTTTTATGGACAGTATGTTATGAGCAGTATTTTTATGGGCAGCATGTTATGGGGTATTATGTTATGGGCAGTGTTTTTATGGGCAGCATGTTATGGGCAGTATGTTAGCACACTCTTTATGATGTAAATGACTGAAGCATGTAGGTACCTGCTGGCTGTGGTCTGTCTGCAGTGCTGTCTGAAGGGCATCAGGTGGTAGTTCATGGCATCCAGCAGGAGCTTCTGGCACACGGGGTCGCTTCTCATGAAGTCTACAGACTGCACCCTCTCAACGAGCTCTGGGGCTGGGATGAGGGCGAAGCGGAGGCGCTTCATCAGGTCCGGTGCGTAGTGCATCCTGGTCTCGCGGTCGTGCTCCAGCCACAGGACGGACATCTGGAACAGAGCTAGCTCGGACTCCACGGGTGGCGGCAGCGCGTCCAGCATGGCACACATCTCCTCGAAGTTGAGGAGCAGCACATCCTCGACAAGGTACTTGTTGGCCAGCTTCTTGGTCTCGTCCAGGCCGTGCAACGCGGCGATCTTGCAGATCTGCTTGTAGTTCTGGACGGAGATCTGGTCGTTGAGGAACTGCACGCTCAGCTTGGTGACCTGTGGGATGTTGAGGATCTTGCTGACAGAGAGCACCTCCTCCACCGTGTCCAGCGAGAGCGTCACGTTGGCCGTGTACAGGTATTCGAGGACCAAGCGCAGCCCGATGGACGAGCAGCCCTGCAGCACCAGGTTGCTGATGGAGCGCGGGCTGGCCAGGAGCTTCTCATCCGGGGACGATGACGGGGTTCCACCACTGCTTTGATCCTTTCCAGCGAGTGGCTCATTGCTGAGCGTGTGTGACGCAGAGAACAGGGACCTGAAGTACTGCGAGCAGGATGCAAGCACGGCTTTGTGGCAGTGGAACTGCTGTCCCTGAGCTGTGAGGGTCACGTCGCAGAAGAGCTGCTTCCTCCACAGCAGGTTGAGCCCGTGCAGCAGCGTGTCGCTGTGTGTCGGGTCAAACGTAGACGTCCGGTCGCCCGATCTGGACATGACTTGGGAGCCGCTCGCACCTCCTACAAGCAAACAATGCCGGAGCCATTTATCTTCTTCTGAATAATAGAGCAATCCCTGGACTTTCTGTCACCTCTAACAGATAGCCTACTAGCTTTTTTCTCCCCCACCCCCCTCTTTGGTAAAGCCTATTTTGCATGAACGAGATTAAAGACGCTGCGTATTGGAGCGCAGAAACCAAACTGCACCGCTCGGCTCCATAAGGCAAGGCAAGGCAAGGCAAGCTCACTGTATAGACTCAGGGTTTGCTATCCGATCACGTTGCTTCACACTCACTTTCTCTCTCTCGCTCTCCCTCTCTCTCTTTCGCTCTTTCTCTCTCTCTCTCTCTCTCTCTCTCTCTCACACACACACACGCACACACACACACCACGTAGTCTACACAGGCATTTACATTTACACCAGCTATGTGCGCATCCTGAAAGCCGAGATACAAAAGCAATTAGTCTCCGGCGACCATCATAAATCCGCCGCTGCGCCTTTCCCCCCCGCTCCCCAAGCCGACTTGCAACGGAAATAAACACCGTAGAGCCTTTTCTTTCCTCCCTCTACTCGACATTTTGCTGGTGAACTTGAGCCTGAACGCGGTGTACGCGTCCACCTTCTGTGTACCGCCGTGCGTAAGGATTTTTTAGTATCCGGCTTCACCAGACCCAAGAGCCAAACTTACCTTGAGTTTAAGCGGAGAAAACAAAGTATCCCCAGATCCTTAAAGATGTGTGTATCCTCACAGCACTTTGTCTTTGTTCTCGTTCCTTGTTCCTTTTTTGCCTTTTCCTTTTTTCCCCCCTTCTTTTTTTCTTCTTCTTAAAGTCTATAGACTCGATGCGCAAGCCGCGTATTTCTTTTTCTTTTTTATTCCGCGTGCGTCTGAATTAAACTCAACTAAGAAGTGTGCTGAGTGCTGAGAGAGAGACACAGAGAGAGAGAGAGAACCGTGCTTTCTGCAAGAGAAGAAGAAGAAGAAGAAATATACGTGTGACAAATTATGCTACCAAGAAACAACACATCATTATCCTTGGGCCTGGGGCTCAGTGAGTCGTAACGAGAGTAATAGGAAATCCACGGTTGGGGAGAGAAACGGTCGCGCATGGCCGGCGGAGAGAGACCATGCAGGGCTATGGATGCTAGAGAGACGGGCAAAATTATGGCTCAAGGCTATTGTAAAAACTGTCGAGCGTAAATGACTGCGATTTCAAACATCTATGGAGAGAGGGGAGGAAAAAAAAGGAGAAAAGACAAAAAAAGAGTGAGATAGAAGGAAAAAAGCGAGTCTTTTTTTTATTTTTTGCCTCGCCGTTATGGAGAGAACCGTCAAGTTTTAGTGCGCATTGCTAATTAGTCAATTTCTCTGTGCCTTCACAGCCCGACGGCTTTGCTGCTGAGCTGAAACTGCTAATTTCTGGGAGCAGCCTTTTTTTGTTGGCTGAGAACGGGATGGATGAATGGCTTGTCTCGCACAAATGACAAAAAGCCCCTGCCTTAATCTCCATCGCCAAAATACCCCCCACACCCCACCACCTCATCCCTCTCTTCTACTTCTTCTTCTTCTGCTAGTCCTTCAAAAGGAGACACCTGAAGTCCTGCAAAACTTTAGTCTTGCATCAGCATCAAACACAAAATCTATTTAGAAATATAATCCCAAATATTCATAATTACTTTGGAAGCAGCTATCCTGACTAATTAAATGGCTGCACTAATTTAATGCCTTAAAGGAAATGAGTTTTTTTTTCTTCCAAAGTAATATTTGCAATAAATATTGGTGGTAGTCGTCATAAAGGGTTTTATTCCTCTTATACCACAGTCATTTGTCAGAAATTACAATTTTTATTCATTAAAGAATGACACATATATTAAAATATCTTAACGTACATCATCAAAATACCCCCACCATCTCACCCCTCTATACTCCTTCTTCTTCTTCTTCTTCTTCTTCTGCTAGTCATTCAAAAGGAGACACGTGAAGCCCTGCAAACTTTAGTCTTTTATCAGCATCAAACACAAAATATATTTAGAAATATAATCCCAAATATGCATAATTACTCGGAATTGCTTTGACTAAATAAATGGCTGCACTATTTTAATGCCTTAGATAAATTAGTTTTTTTTTTTCAAATAAATATTGGTGGTGGTCATCATGAATGGTTTTATTCCTCTTATACCACAGTAATTTGTCAGGAATAACAATTTTTATTTATTAAAGAATGACACATATATTAAAATATCTTAACGTACATCAGCAAAATACCCCCACCACCTCAACCCTCTATACTGCTTATTCTTCTTCTTCTGCTAGTCCTTCAAAAGGAGACACCTGAAGTCCTGCAAAACTTTAGTCTTGCATCAGCATCAAACACAAAATATATTTAGAAATATAATACCAAATATTCATAATTACTTTGGAAGCAGCTATCCTGACTAATTAAATGGCCGCACTAATTTAATGCCTTAAAGGAAATGAGGGTTTTGTTGTTTTTCCTCCCAAAAATTTCTTCAGTAAATGAAGAAAAATGGTGGTCATCCTGAAGTTTTTATTTCTCTTATACTTCAGTAATTTGTCAATGAGTGCAATTTTTATTTATTAAAGAATGAGACATTTTAATTGAAAATTTTTTTTTAGGACAGAATTAGATGTAGCGGTTTTATGGAGGTGGTGAAAAAAGAAAAAAACGATCAAGAAGTTTCCGAGGTACTTGAAGTCCTGCAAACTTTAGTCCTGTATCAGCATCAAACGCAAAACACATTTAGAAATGATCTATTACTACAGTTTCAACTCAGGACACAACCTGTTACATGCCTTTATTCATTTTTCCCCAAAAAGAATACAATCATTGTCCGATTGGAAAAAATTCTGTGCGTCGAAAGTGCACACGTGAACTCATGATGTAAGCAATATGAAACATCACATGTGAAAGAAAAAATGTGAAAAATCAAAAATAATGAATGAATCATTCTCATATGGAAAAAATCAAACAAATACATAAAATAAATACATACAATAAATAAAAATGTGTAAAAAAAAGTGTAAATGTGACATGTCTAAAGAACATTCATCTATATTTCTCATGTGAATTGTGATTATGTATAGGATTTAAAAAAACACAGTCTGCATGTGAACAAAGAAGTCTGTTGTGTTTTTTTGTTTGTTTTGCTTGCTTGTTTGTTTGTTTGTTTCATTAACTTCAAGATAGACAAAAAAAGAGAAGCTGTGTTTACAGCTGCTAAGTATACTGTTCTTGAACGAAGGACCTGTAAGGTGTTGCAAATTTAGATTTGTCTATTTTTTCTTTTTTCACATTAAGACATATAAATACAAAATTGTAGCATGCAAATTGTTGTGGTATAAGAGTAATTACAAACTGGAAAATAATCAACTTTGGCATGGTATCAGTATTTCCACTTCATCACACCACCGTGTTGATGATTATTTTCCTATAACAACACAACACATGATGGTTTATTCCTTAGATATAAAGTGTCTCATTGTCTCATCAAAATCAAAATGCGCTAAAATGAATATTATAGTAATTTGCATAATTGAATTATTCAACCTATTGTCAGCCTTTAGGATTTGGTGTTTATATTGCCCAAAACATTGTGATCAAGGATAACTGAAAGTAGTTCTTTGCTCTATAAAGGAGCCAAGAGCATTCATATGTGAACTTATTAGAGATGCAACAAGTTAATGCTAAAAAAAAAAAAAAAAAAGACAAACCAGAAGTAAATTAAATCAGAAAGGTTATAAATAGGGTAAGATTTGCGATCATTTTCTAAACACCTATAAAAAAACGTTTTTATAATACTGCACTCTCGTCATAGTGTCATAGCTCGTAGCCAGTGGAACGCAGCGGGCTAAAATTGATATGCTATCAGCCAATTCTCCGTTGACTTGTTAGACCATCTGAGATGGCCGTCTCTCCGAGTGTTTAGGCTCCGTCTAGCGTTTCGGTTCTCCTGAGGCCCGTGGACTTGAGACGGCGGGGCATTCCGGGTGTGTGCCGTGTTACGGCGGGGCGTCGAGTGAGTCTCATCATGTTAAAGCGGAGACTGTGGACTTAATTAAACCCTTAGAGACTGCAAATCACTGAGAACATTTACAACTCTCTCTTCCCCTCAGTTAAAAACCCAACTCTTATTTATCACCAGCGTTACACATATAATGCTCATGAGTGGAGTATCAGGGCCGGTGCACACTCCAGACTGAGAGAGTGGCGTGACCATCGTCAATATACACATGTACACCTGCATGCACAGTGCATATCCACACAACAATACATTCACCTAATCAAAAGCATTAGCGTTTCAGTGGCTAATTCCCATCCGATATGTGAGGAACAAAACACTGTGTCATGCTCTTATAGGAAAATAATCAACGACGGTGTGGTGTGATGAGGCAGACTTATTGTTACCAAAAAAAAAAAAACCAAATATAAGATTATTAATATATTTTTTTGTATTTTTTACTCGTTTCAACATTAAAATAATTTGTTCTATTGGCTAATTTTAAGCATTTATTTCTAGAAGGAAGCAAAATGATCATTTAAAGCTTGATATGTGCAAAAGCATCTAAAAACAGGCCTTATGAGATCGATTTTCCCATATTCAAAATATTTTCACTTGCTAGGATATCATTTTTGTTGTGTGAAGTTGACATACATCACTAATATATACATTAACATCACAATCCCAAAGTGTTTTATTCCGTGTGTACGGCATATATTAATGTTGTGTAACAAGTGAGTTCCTGTTCTCACGTTATAGCAGCTATAAACAGTCGATCTCTCACCTCCCTCATCCCACTCCTTCTCTCTCTTAAGAAGTTAATAAGGAAAAAAAAACCAACAACACAAAGCTTGTCATGTTTCCAAAAAAAAAAACACACAGAAAATGTAAACTCCTGTCCTGAAGACATCAATTTGCCAATGCTAACAATTTTATTTATTTATGAAAGAACAACACATTTAATGTTGTGGAACGCCCGTGAGAATCAGAATAGAGATTTCTACAGCACTGTGGTATACTCACATGTAGCCTATGAAGAAAAGGTTTGCACAATTACTAAATGAAAAAGGTTAAAATGAATGTGTGGATTTTCAAAGGTGTAAACAACACATATGGGTTCTTCTAGGTCAAAATATTTGTAAAAGTGCATACATTGATTTGAAAAGATAATTGCTGTATGGAACGCACTACCTGTGAGATATGATATATATCACAATATATGATAAAATAAAAGAATTAGAGAAAAAATATATCACAAAATGAAGAGATACTGTGCACAGCATGAGCTGAGATGAATGAGGTGTGTTAACCCGTTTAGAACGGCCAGAACCTGACGTTGTGTCCAGATTTCTACTATTAGTTTCTCTTAAGATATAAAATAATAAGCTATTTTAACTTTAAGGAATTAATTGAGGTAGAACGCTAAGCTATGCTCATTCACAGGGACTCTATATGGTGAAGTTTTCTGTAAGGAAACATTTACTTAACATTTATGGAAGGAGTCTCCAGTGTCAGTGCTTTGTTACAGAAAGTCTTTAAGATGGAGAATGTTGTGTTTTATATATATAAAATAAAATATATTATATATAAATATATAAAACTTCAAGAGGAAGTAAGGGAATGACTGTTAACATGAGTGATAACAGGAACTAACCTGCTTCATCGATGCTCCAAGACATTAAAGTAACTATAAATGGATAAAAATTATGATATGTCACAATTTAGTAAGTTAAAAATGGTAATGTTTGACAAATTGCTGTGGTATAAGAGAAATAAATCACTTCAGTACATGCTGTTATAGGAAAATAATCAACTTCAGGGTGGTAACAGTAACTGGCACCAACTGATCATTGATTATTTTCCTATAACAGAATGCCTCCTAGTGTCTTATTCCATACTTAGTAGTCATTTGGGTTATTTGGAGGAGTCTGTATCTTTAGAGTAACATTTAATACAATTTTTAATATCCATTACGTCTTATAATGTGTTAATGGATGTCTAAAATATAATTTATTTTTGTTTTATTTAATTTAATATAGATATAGATATAGATAGATAGATAGATAGATAGATAGATATATATATATATATATATATATATATATATATTAATTTTTAATCTCTCCCCATGTAGGAATGTAAAAGATAACCTTAGCTAGTTTTAGCTTATGATATACTAGGTTATGGTGATATACAGGAAATGTCTTCTATAGAGCAATACTTGTTTCAAACAAATAATTGAAAATATTATTCACTTCAATAATCTATATCTATATCTAACTTGTAGAAACCTACTCTTTTATTTTAACAGAGGGGGGAAAAAAAGAGATAACGCATCCTGGAAAAGCAGAAAGAGAGCGAGAGAGAGAGAGGAGCGTAGAAGGAGTGAAAGTTAGTAGCTGAAACTCCTCCAAGCATATTTCCTTTGGTTGGCTGCAGTGGGGAGAGTATGCTAAGATAGAAAGTATTATTTTCCTAAATGGAAGGTGTCAGATGGTCACGCTGGGGTGATCGGCTGTTCAAGATCACCGCTTCCCATCTGCAATTTGTGACGTGTGAAAGATTCAGCCCAAATGTGCTCACAAACTGGAAATCCGCAGCACTTTTTCTTATCGGCGCCGAGCAAGATAACCAGGTGCTTTACAGATCAGGGAACAGATCATATTAATATCACGGAGTGCTGCGATATCATCTTGTTTGTAAAAATATTTTTTGCTAACTAAATGTGGTGCAATGGCAACGTTTAGAAAGTAGCTTTTTGTGTAAGAAGTTGGCTTGTTTTTTTTTTAATCCTATATTAAAGGTTTTAAACATTTGAGTTATGTGGAAGAGCCTGAGCTTTAATAGTGTGTTTTTTTCACAGCCTCTAGTATGTTAGGATTGTTAAAAGATGCCCCCAGTTATTTTCACACAGTCCCTCCTTTACAGCATGAACTCATGTTTATTCCATGCAAATGATCTATATTTGTAGCCTAACGCACCACTTAGTCCTTTGTGCGCAGCAGCATGTTAGCAATAATGACTCTACATATAAGACCATTCACACTAAATAGAAAATATCCTTAGCATTTATAGATTTGTGTCAGTTACAGCAGAGATGGAGAGCCTACTCTCCACATAGTCGTAACGATTAGTAAAGTCTCCAAGGTTGTGACGATTGTTCCTTTAGGATCGTTCATCAGAGAAAAAAAAATTAATGCAAAAGAAGACAGACTTTTTCCACCAAAAACACCCAGAATTTTGCCCCTCGAATTTTTTTTTATCACAAGCAAATCTGAATTTTACTGCAAAAATGCAAATAGAAAGAATTTTACTACAAAACCCCAGAAATTTGCCAAGAGAAAACTTATTTTACCACAAACAAAACAGAATTTTACTACAAACAAAACAGAATTCTACTACAAAAAAAAACAACCCTTTTACCACCAAAAAACAGAATTTTACTATAAAACCCTGAATTTTACCACACAAAAAAAGGATTTTTCACAAACAAAGCAGAATTCTAACACATAAAACCCAGAGTCCTTCTACAAAACTAAAGGTTTACCAAAGAAAACCCAGAATTACCACAAAAAAATCAACCAGAAATAGTTTTACTACATAAAACTAAATTTTATTACACAGGAAACAGAATTTCACCATACAAAACGATTTTACCACAAAAAGAAACAAAGCAGAATTACCCACAAAGTAAAACATAACATAAAAAATAGAATTTTAGCACTGTATTACCACAAAAACCCAGAATTTTAACACAATCTCCTCCCCTTCAAAAAAAAAAAAAAAAAAAAAAACTAAAGTTTTTGTTATAAAAACAGGTTTACCAGAAAAATCCCAAAACCTAACAGTAAAAAAACTGCGGGGCAAAAGTCCTGTGTGAGCACTTGTAATACGAAGCAGCTCCACCATTTCTTTACTGAACACAGTCCCACTTGGTTTCTCTTGGCTCAGAAGCCTGAAGTTAGCGATTCCCGAAGGTCAAAGTTCACACAAAGTTCTACATAAAGTTGGAAAGTGAAGCAAATACATCTTTCATGTCCCGTGTCCTTTCCCCTTCAGTCAGTCTGTTTTTTGCTGGGTGAATTCTATTTGTGTTTGTTATGATCTATAACATTAAAAGCAGAAATGCGTACTTTTCAGGTGTCTCCCTTATTGCCATAGCAATGGGTCAAATATAGTAAATGCCAGATAAACCATAAATGTTGGCACCTCTGTAATTTTGACCTCATCAAATGACCCAATCTCACATAACTGAACATGGTGATTTCTGAACATTTTCATAACATACATAGTGTATGTCTAAAACGTAATTGATCATAGCTTCCTTTATATTCCTTCTGTTCTTTATAATATTCAGTAAACATGGAAATGAAATGCAGTAGCAAATAGCAAATGGAAATGTACTTTTTCCATATGATTGACTCAACAAAACAATAATGAGCCAAATTAGCTTTAATACTNTGTGTGTGTGCGTGTGTGTAGGGGGGAAGGGAATGTTTTTATATCTTGGTGGGAACCGAATGTCCTCACAAGGATAGGAATATCTGACAGTTTTGATTTTGTCGGGACATTTTGATGGTCCCCATGAGGAAAACAGATTTTTTTTTTTAAATTTTCAAATTATTCATCTTTTATTTAAGAAAAAAAACAAAACAAAAGAGATAAAAGGCTTCCTATTGGTTCATGAGGTTAGGGATAAGGTTGAGGTTAGATTTAGGTGTAGCATGGCGTTAATTAGATGCATTAATAGTCAAGTCAACGGAAGATCCTCACAAGGATAGCAAGATAAACGTTTGTGTGTGTGTGTGTGTGTGTGTGTGTGTGTGTGTGTGTGTGTGTGTGAGTGTGTGAGTGTGTGTGTATCCCACAGGGGTGTTGCGTTGGTGTAGAAATGTAGATGTGCTGCTTCTTTCTCACATATGGGCTTCTAATGGGCGAGTTCTCGACCAGGTGGGCCCGGGCGCTTGGAGACCTGCAGATGATCACTCATGACAAAGAAAACACAGCAGAGAGAGAGAGAGAGAGAGAGAGAGAGAGAGAGAGTGTGTGTGTGTGTGTGTGTGTGACAGAGGGAGAAAGAGAGAGAGAGAGAGAGAGAGAGAGAGAGAGAGAGAGAGAGAGAGAGAGAGAGAAGAGTAAGAGAAGAAGTGTCCCCAAGAGAGCATCTGGGCAGCTAGGGCAGAGACATGATGGGACACTCAAGGGACAATAGCATTTCTCCATGTGTCTTTCTGTGTACCTGAGTGCGTACGTGCAAGCAGGCATTTTAGTGTGTGTGTGTGTGTGTGTGTGTGTGTGTGCGTGTGTGTGTGTGCTGCTAACGGGTAGCCACCCTCAGGGTTGGCAGCAGCAGCAGTAGAGCCGTGTGCGATGGAGCGGCAGTGGGCTCAGTGGCGCGATCACCTGGGGAAGGTAAAGCCACTGGAGCAGAGCTGATGCTTATTTCTGAGGAGAACTGGGAGATTTTATTAGTTAAAGCAGCACCCAAACCCAAACGTTCCTCACAGGGACACGCCACACAAACAAAGAGTTTACAGGTAGGACAGCGTTCCTGAGATGGTTACATCTAAATGGTTGCATCTAAGTTGACTCCTGATACGATTCTTCACACCCTTTACAGTAAAGTCACATGAAATTAACACTCAACACATTATGTTTCACAAATTTTCACGTGATTTTTTTTTTCACAAATGATTCATTTAATTTTAAAGGTGGTTTGATTTTTACATCATTTTTTACATAATTAATTTGTTTAATTTTCAAATGGTTTTCTTTATACACAAATCATATATTTTCATGTCATTTTTACAAGAATAATTTATTTTCACATGATTTTTATTTTTATTTTTATTATTTTTTTCTTATTTATTCACTGGTGATTTTTACTTAGGATTTATTTTTAACATGTGATTTCTACACAATTATTTTGTTTCTACTCGTGTTTTTAACAATTTATTTATTTGATTTTCACATTTTGGTTCCCATGACATTTTAGCAGGTGATTTTTACATGATTAATTTACATTATTAATTTTTCACATGTGATTTCTATACATGATTAATTTGTTTCACATGTGAGTTTTCCTTTTACTTATGATTCATTTTTAACATGCTATTTTTACAAGAATAGTTTATTGGCACATGATTTTTCATGGGTGCGTATTGCATTAATTTATTTTCACGTTTTTTACTTATGATTTATTTACACTAATCATTTTTCCACGAGTGATTTTTACACTAATTATTTATTTTCCTCACAATTTTACACTAATTTATTTTCACAGTGGTTTTTAAGCATGATTAATTAATTTTCATGTGATTTTTACATAATTTATTTTTACATGAGATCTTCACACATGATTATTTTCATGTGATTACTTTTCACATGACTTTTTTACATGATTCATTTATTGTCGCATGATCATTTTTTACACGTGATTAATTTAATTTTGTCTATTTTTATGACATTTTTCTTATGCTTTTTTTTTTTTTTTTTTACAAATCACGTATGATTTTTACACGTGATTTATTGACTTTGACGTTAATATGTGTTTTCCATTTTTCAGATGTGATTTTCTCCTATGAATGATTCTTTTACACATAAACGCATGAATATGAAATATCTGTGATTTTCCCATACCATGTGATAAAGGGTATGTGTATAATCTAACCCAACAAACAACTTAGGAAGACGAAACGTGAAGGAAAACCACGTTTTTCGTTGTTTCGTAGACATTAAGCCTTTAATTTCATTTTCCTTCCTTTGTTCCGACACTGCTGTAACCCATTTGAAACTGGATAATAATATGGTCAGCACCACCCAATTACTCCCTCCAGTCAGCAGTGAAACAAATGGGGACCAAGCAGAGAATTTTACATTATCTGTGCTCCCTTGGATAGTCTGACAATAATAACTGCAACACAACGTCAAGCTGTGGCTGCCAAGCTCAGCTTGTGCACTTTAGAAACTTCTGAAATTAACCTTTGCTTGAAAATTAAAAGGCTCCTCCACTTAACGTGTTACAAAAAAAAAAACCAAAAAAAAAAAACACAGACATGAACAATGCCAGGCCTTATATCACAGCGCTGCTGAATTCTCAAATTCAGATATAAAGATTTATATGAATGCACTCTTTCTAATTCGTTACCGGTTCTGTATTAACAGCTCACATTCACGTGTGGGGAAAAAAACGTGCGCTGCTCGTTTAGTGCGTCTAGTTAGCATGTTTGAAAGGTGCCTCCAGTGTCAGCACTTTGTAAGTTTTCCAACACAGGAAAACTCTTCAGGGCAGGAATTGTTTTACACTGGTTTATTTTGTTTGTTTTTTTTTTGTTTGTTTTTTTGGACACCCCACTGACATAAATTTAACAAAATTATCATTGGCAAATGATAATAAGAGGAATGAAACACTTTGTGACGTGCTGTTAATGGAAAGTAATAAACTTCCAGGTGGGAACAGTGACTCCGCTTCTTCACACAACCTAATCGTTGATTAATTTCCCATAACATAATAATAATATAGTAATAGTCACATTCCAGATTAATATACGATTTTGAAATGGTAATGACTTATTTCACTGGGATAAACTGAAACAGTCTTCGTTTTGCACAGTACTCATACTGAATTAGCCCCCACTGTATTCTCTCTCTCTCTCTCCCTCTCGCACCTTCTCCCTGAGCTACTGTAGCCGTCGATTTGGCACCAAACCCTTCAAGATGTCCCCAGCAGGCTTCTGCATCGCTGGCCACGTAGTAGAGTGTGTGGTTTCCTTTAAACAGCTGTAATTTGTATTTCCAATCACCGTGCTGATTTCTGCTCATTATATCGCTGTTTCACACCGGTAAGTGAGCAAAAGTTTGGATTGATTGACTCTAATTAAGTAAAAAACGTTCCGAGCCACGGGTTTATTACCATGCTAGCTAGCCACAAATGTCAGAGACTTTCACAAATTATTATTCTGTTAAGATGAATGTGTGGGAGAGCAGGCAAGTGTGGAGGAAAAAAGGAACATACATTATTTTCCTGATGAATTTGTTTGCCACTTCTCTGTTTTTTTTTTTTTGTCTTTTCTTCCCAGACGGTTTTTCTCCCCACCAGCCTGCCCCCCCTCCACCACCACCACCACCACCACCACCACCACATACACACTTAAATGAATACACAAACTCATCAGCATCATTCACATGTGACACAAGGTGTTGTCACTGTATCAATATCAAATTCACAGGTGTAAACAGGGGCATTAATCCACGAAGGCACAAAGGTGTTAGCTAAATATGATATCTCTTAAAAAGGCCATTACTACTGACTTCTGGTGTCACTCTGCTAACTGTATCCAAAAACATACTGCTGTTTGAAATGACTTAATATCGCAAATACAGGAGGCANAAACAAAAAAAGAGGGATGAAAGGATATTAACATGAATATGAATATGAATGTTTCTTGTAGCTCCAGTCCTTTGCGCCTATCTATACTATATAATGCTATTGATCTGCACTATATAACACTAAACGAATACAAAAGAAAGATTGCGTTGTGCATTTCATGAAGCGCATGTGCGTGCATGCATGTGCGTAACCGTGTGTCTGTGAACGTCAGAGCAGCGCGACACAGGGATGGATGGATTTGATGCATGTTTCTAGAGAAATTAATGACACTATGGCGTTCCAGGTTTGGTGCCATTTATTTCGCAGGATTGATTAGCAGGATAGAGGGCGCAGATGAATGTGTTTGGGAAGTGTACTAATTTAAAATATGGCTGCCCAAACTGGAAGAGATAGCAGAGAGACACTTCATCCTTCAAAACATGACCATGGCATCCAGTGCACGCAAAAAAAAAAAGAGGGAACGCCAGCTCTCACTGCACAAAAACAGAGACACTATAGTGAGAACCTAAAGAGCAAATATAACGAACGTTCTTTGACGCAACATTATCCTGAGATCCTGTCAGCAAATTGTTGCACCGTGTGCTGTGTTGCTCATCAGTGGCCTATACTATGGCTTGATTGTTTCATTAACAACTCTCTGGAGCGAGATTTCTGAGCCTTGCGTCGGAATCCGAATGAACACGTTCTGACAGCCTGCGAAGCAACAGAGCATCATGCAGCGCCATATACGCTTCATATACGGCTGTCAGGAATTCAGGAAGTCAGCTCAGCTATTACATAAGCGCTAGCACTGTGGTGTTGAATTCTCACTTCTGATTGGTCAGAAGGTTCAGCTATAATGCAACGTTTATATGAATGCCATTGCTGTAATGTTATTGTTTCTATAGTAACGATTCCATGCATACTGAAGTTTTCTCTAAGGACATGTATGTGGAAGGAGTCTCCAGTGTCAGTGCTTTGTAATTTTATGTTTTCTGACATGGAAAGTCTTCAGGATAGAGTTAGAAAAAAAAGAAAGGCTGGTCATGGGACAGTGGTTTATAGCTGGATATGACTGTTCTAAACCTTAAATGTAACTATAAATGTATAAAAATGACAACATGTGCTTTAATAATAGAAACATTGTAATTGTTTGGAAATTTCTGTGATATAAAAGGAATATAATACTTCAGAACATGCTGTAATAGGAAAATAATCAACTTCAGTGTGGTAACAGTAACTCCACTTCATCTCGGGTCGCATCACATGACGCCATTGTTGGTTAATTTCCTAAAACAGCACCACGCTGAGGGTTTTATTCCTTACGTAATCATTTACAGTGACAAATCCAGTTCAATTAGTGAATTTTCTGTTTTTCTTTTCAGTTTTCATAACTATCTGTTATGGTTCTGGAGAATCCAAAAGATACCAAACTGCTGTAATGATGCACATTATTTTCACTAATCCATATATACATATAATACTCCCCTATTTAAAAATGCATACGCCTAAGTGAACGAGCGAGGAGTTAACCGCAGAAATGAAACGAGAAACTCATCCCAAATGAATTCATCACTGATGCACATTAGTCATGTGATGAGAGAAAATAGGAACACGAGTGTTTTCATGGGGTTCTGAGGAACGCCAGTGGGTAGTGCTCACACAACATCCTTCTGTGCATACTATTTACCCCTGGATCGCTTCAGGCTAATGTCTCAATAATTTTCCCTCTCTCTCTCTTTTTTTTTTTTTTTTTTTTTTTTTTTTGCAGGTCCTTCCCACAAAGGACTTGACTAATGATCCATGGACAAAATGAAGCATTTAAATTTATTCATTAATCATTCATCTCCAGCTCATTGAAAATGCTAAACTTCCACAAAATTAAGATTGAATATTGAAAAGTGATTGAGAGAGACAGTTCTGCGGGCAGGAAGATGGGGGGAAAAAAGGGGAATAAACAACAAAAAGAGTGAGAGAGAGAGGAAGAGAGAGAGAGATCCAGGGTGGTGAAGGAAGCGTATACTCCGGCCATGCGCCGGTTAGGACTACGCAGGTATACTAACCACGGGATAAGGTCAGGAGGGTTTTAGTAGGTGTAATTAGATCCGGGAATGTGAAGAAGCGTAGAATTTCTGTCAACACAGCCCTGTAATTATTCTCTTTTCCAATTAATGGTGACATAGATTAATTATCTGATGAGGCAAAGCCAATTGCAATCATTCACCCAGCTAAAATTAGATCATTCCTGACAGCAGCATGAAAGTCACCTGTTTCATTGTTATGGATTGGGCTGTGAGGAGCAGAGAGGGTGGAGAGAGTGAAGCACGCTTGGAGAGGGTTATAAGTGAGTTGTCTGGCACAAAGGTGAGCGTCCAATTACTCTGCTATCTGCACCGTAGGCATCGGCCTGTTAAGTCCAGCGAGGTCCATGCGCCTCTGTTTGTCTGCTGTGGTGTCGTGGCTGGCGTCCGTCAGGAAGGCCGAGATGCGCTGGATTGCTCTGGACAAGTCCTCCTGTTTAAACAGGCAAACAAATATGCAAGAGATGAGTAATAAAGTAAAAAAAACAGAGGCTGTGATACGGAGTTGAGCAACGCTGCTGCTCCATCTCAGCCTACACACAACATTAGATAGTGTGAGGAAAAAGAGACAAGAAGATGAGATGGCATGTGGAACTCCTTGTGAACTGTGCATGTGGGTTCAGTGCACATCTGCTCTAAAAAAGAAAAAAAAAAGAAAAAAAAAAACCTCAGCGACCAGATTTTCTATTAAACTGCCTTGCACTGTCAACCAGCTTGGGAATCTGAGCTGGCCTAGCCATGCAGAAATTCTCTGACTAACAATTATATCAGAAACAAGATCTTGGATTACGATCCCCCGAGAGCAGCGCAGCGGGCATCCGCTCCAATTATTACCGGCCATTCACAACTCTCCACCCTGTTCTCTGTTGTTAGCAATTGTCAATTATGCTATCCCTGGTGTAAACTTGCATAACCCTGAACGCAGTGCCCTGATTTGGCAGGAGCGTTTGTGAGATGACAGCCTCATGCTCTCCCATCCCTCTCTTTTCTCTCTCCCTTCTCACATCCCCCCCAACACACACACTTCTCCGCACTACATCCCTCCACTCTAGTTGAGCTAGTCGGAGGCAGTCATTTGTGCCTCAGGAAGACACAGTGACAAATCAGTGGCGCTACTTTTCGTGATTGGGCGTTCCTCTCCAGTGGGCGTGTGGGTGTCTTGTGCCTGTGCAGACCGATGAAGAATCTGGCTGCTTAAATAAAACTGGTGTTGATTGAAGTGTTGAAATACTGCGGGAGAAAGCTAATATAGTCTGCTGAAGGCAGCTGTTACACAAACTCTACCTTGTTACAGGTACTCAAGATGGGAAGTTTTCAAACGCTGCTCAAGGCGACAAATTCTCAGTGACAAATCAACAAATGCCTCGTAGTCACCAAAGTATGAAAATATACCTCCTTAAAAGCATCCTCCTAGGAAAATAATAATGAGTAAACAAATAATATTTATAGAACAGCCATTGTATGCTCAAATCCGATTGGTCAGATCCAGGGTAAGATTATGTAATAGTAAAGATATCATTGCTGAAAACACCAAAGTGCCATTGTACTGATGAAAAAAAAATGTCTTAATAACGTCAAGAGAGAAAAACGAGAGGTTGGTGAGGGAACTACTGTTTATAGCTGTTCTAACATAAGTGAGAACAGGAACTAACTTGCACTGCGGACGTTCCACAATATTAAACGTAAATATAAACGGTTAAAAAGTTATTAATCAATAAATAAAAAAAATCGAACTGTTGGAAAATTGCTGTAGTATAAGAGGAATAAAATACTTCAGAACATGCTGTCAGATAAGCAGCTCTGCTATGCTAACCTATGATTTGCTGAGTCATGGTGCCTAGCTAAAGTATTGGCACACATTGATTGTCTGTAGTGATTTAGATGCCGTGGACATTCCCTGTAAATGGAAGTGCATCTTTAGTTAATCTTCTTATCTATAACCAGAAAACATTTTGCTGTTTCATTACTTAATGCTAAGTATGGTAGCTGGGCTGGGACGTACCCCTAACCCTGCATTCACACTAATGAGCAGCAAGTCGCAACATGTGCCACTTATGGGCGTGGCTTGTTCAGCAATGAGAAATGCAGGTAGCCAAAATGTATAACCTTAAGGCTACTATATGATTCATACATGCCACTTTTGTTTAAAATGTTTTGAAATGTATTGAAGATTTACATTACAGTTACAAGTTTGGCTACATACTAGCTTCCTTCACAGATTAGCAAAGCCTGCTTAACTCTACCAGCTATGTTCACGCACCAGATGCACCAATAATCTCTGCTACTTCCTTCCAAGCTTTTATTTCTGTCAGTAATGTTTCTATACACATTTACTGAGTGGTTGTATATGACAAAACCATGGTTATAAGTTTTTTTTTACTAATTAATCATATATATATATATATAAAATACATATATATACACAGTTAGGTCAGGAAGTATTTGGACAATGAATGAGTTTT
>CM074945.1:11487621-11497671 GCA_037577455.1 Pangasius macronema | reverse complement strand
TTGTTGAAAATGGCTGTAATTCCTAAATGGTAAATGCCATATTTTTGTGGAACCTCTTAAAATAAAGCTAAAAGTCTCCACTTCAATCACATCTTGATTGTTTTATTTCAAATCCACAAAATCACAAAAACTCCATCATTGTTCAAATATTTCCGGGCATGACTGTACATATATATATATATATATATAGTATGCAGGGTAGGATAGAGAGTGAGGCCTGGTACAGAATCATGTGACGGTGTTATAATTTTTTTTTTCTCTAAATAAGCTTTGAGTTAAGCCTGGTTAGTGTTGAGGTTGTTCTGTTAATAAATTCTGGGAAGGCACTGCATTCTGGGATTCAAATACAGAGTGAAAATCACAAAGGTGAGTCATTTGACACTCTGGACTTTCACCAGTATTATATGCAGGTCTGCTTTCCACTATACTTATTGCAGTATTAAGTAAATCAGCAGTGTGTGCATGTGTGTGTGCATGTGTGTGGACTTGGGCAGGGGGAGGAGATGTATGCTAAGCTGCGACAGAGTTGAGTAAGGCTGCTCCTTTGTCCTTCACACTTGGAGGATCCCTAAGAACTCCTCGCCTTCATGCTCCATTCCCCAGGCCAGCTTCCTAAGCTTGCCTCCCTTGACTGAGCCGCAAACACACCAGGGCTCACCTCATTACAGTGCCCGCATCACACCCACATTTTCACCATTAGTTTGTGGAAAAACCTTCACTCCGCATCCTATATGTTCACAGCATTTGGATCAAAAAAAAAAAAAAACATTACATTTCTTGGCTCTCAGGAAGTGATGTTATGACACGAACAGTGTATACCACGGTGCTACTGAATTCTGGATTCTGATTGGTCAGAAGTTATTGATTAATTATCTATAACAGCTCATCTGACGGTAGTGCATAAGTGCAAATTAATCTGCTCATTCTTCTACGTTTATACTAACAGCTTCACATTGATGTTTTCTGTGAGGAGACGTTTATGAACATTGAAGGAGTCTCCAGTGTCAGCTTAAAGCTGGTGTAATGCTACGTTTCGAGCTTTGTGGTTTCTTGGTAACATGACAAGCTGTGTTTTTTTAGTCATATTAACATAACGAGCGAGAAAATAGGAGAGGCTGGTGACTGTTAGCTGCTGTAATGTAAGCTACACACACACGTCACATGGTATCCTTGCTAATATGGTCTGGTAATCCTTCAGATCAGTTTACGCATTAGCATAAGACACAAACGGGATCTCTTACACCAAATCGGCCGTAATTCTTCCAGGCTAAGTGCTGTTGTTGTGTATTCACAATGCTTTAACACAAATGTGTATGGGCCTGTGTATATGTGTGTGTGTGTTAAACCGCCCATACCTGGAGGGCTTTCATTTTCTGCTTGTTCTGGTTGGAGAGGGCCTGGAAGCCGGCCAGCTCTGCTTGGCTGTAGACGCTGCGGTGTTTGAAGTATTTCAGCATGGCTTTGTGCATCCTCCTCTGCAACAATGAAAGCTGGGGAGGAGAGAAAGAGGGGGAAAAAAAGATAGAGAGAGAGAGAGAGAAAGAGAGAGAAAGAGAGAGAGAGAGAAATGGTAAGGCAAGAGAGGAAATTAATGGCAGTGTTCAAGAAGAATGATGGAGGGAAATAGAGAAAGCAGTCAATAGCCCATTCTGCAGTACACGGGCCTGACAGGAATTTCACAGTCTCCTGCTCTCCCTGCCCACTCATGTGCACTGGGTGGAATCCAGTCACATCTGGCTGCCAGGATGGGGGGTTAATTTTCTCTAAATGCTTCAGCGGTTTTGTTCTAGCTGAGGCAAACTCTGTGACTGCAAAGCTGATGAGTAAAATATTTCGACTTCACCCACTTTAACTTTATACCAATCCCCTCAAGACATATTTTACACATACACAAAGAGTCATGAACCCCCTGCCGCAATTAGAAATTATTCCGAGTCCACTGGAAGAAGACAATAAAACGGAGGGAGAGAGAGAGAGTGTGTGTGTTTCTATGAGAGAGAGAAAGAGAAAGGGAGTGAGAGACAGAAGACATGCTGCTCGCTTTTCTCTTTTCGGAATAGTTTTCCTGTAAAAAAAAAAAAAAAAAATACAAAAAAAAGGGGTTTTCAATTCTAAAGGATGTTGTGGTTTGCTTCGCCCCATCTCTTCTCTCTTCCTTTAAGCTTATCATTGCTTGGCAATGTGTTCTTCGGAGCATGAAAGAACTAACGAGAATTACCTCAGCCATCAACTGCTGAAGAAGGGGGGAAAAAATGGGGTTTATTCCTCGTGGAACAGAATGTTAAAATGTGTACACTAGTCTCGGCACAACACTCACAAGATGTAAAGACGTGAATATCAATAGAAGAAAGTACGTTGGAATCTTCGGAGGATGCCTTCGCTATGGATTCGCCAATTACGTGTCATACTTATCGTAATAAATGGCTGTTGAATTTTTCAACCTTTCCTTTTTTATAATAAGAAGGTCCACATATATGAGAAGCACCTGTCTCAGCATCCTAAGTGCAGAAAGATTTCCGTATAAATTCTGGTATTTACGTTATGATTCTGTAGTATGGTAATACTCACGGTAGGTCATTTAAAGAAGAAAACACTGCTGTTATAGGAAAATAATCAACATCATGCAGAGTTACTGCTACCAAAGGAAAGTTGATCATTTTCCTATAACAGCAGGTCCCTGAAGTGTTTTATTTTCCTTATGTTATTAAGAAAATACTTTCTTGCACTGGTGACTCCTTCCAAATGTTAAGTAAATTTAAAAACCTCACATGAGTGATTTTTAAAAAAATCCATTTATGTGGATCACTCCCCTGTGACTGAGCTGTTACCATAGCAACGATTTAAACGCGATTAATATTAACCCTTGATTAGAAGCTGCAGCTTCTATAACTGCTACTGTTATAGAAAACTAATCAACACTTTCTAACCAATCAGAATCTGGAATTCAACACAGAGTAAACACAGAGACCTTCAAAGACGTCAGACTGCACATCAGATAGCCACATCACCATACGGCTTATGGCATCCTACGTGTTACTCCCAGCTTCTCTGTGCTTCAGCCATGTTCACTTGAAAAAAAACAAAAAAAGAAAAAAAAAAAGAAAAAAAGAAAATGTCAAAATCTTTAGTTTGAAAATAAACAACAAACTGTAAAAGGCTGAATGCTGCGTGGAAGAAAATCAGGCTTTGATCATGAGCGTGGAGAATCCCGTCCACAGGATTTGCCTTTTGCATGCATTTCTCACTTGATAACATTCATGTAGTTAGATGAGGAGTTGTAGAAGTATTAGCCACAGCTGCACTGTGTGCTGCTGGTGGAAGAATAATATGGATATTACTGCAGAATTATTAGATGATGCTCTTATTCTATAGCAATACAAACGCAAATAAAAAGATTTATAACTCATTAAAAACAAAAAAATGTTTTTTTCCTCTAAAAATTTTGTCTTAATTTCTCTATTCTACGAAGACAAGATGAAAAATATTAATATTAATACTAAAAAAGAGCCATCTATGATCAAAATTATGTCAGAAAACACAGTTTAATAAATTTGAATGTATTCTTATTTTTCCGTCCTATTCTATAATAACTATAACACTATAAGTCACATATAGTATATGACAGTAGGATTGTTTTCCTTCATTAACACACATAAAAATTCTGCATGTTTAAGGAGAAAAAAAAACACTTAGGGTATGTGTTGTTATAGGAAAATAATCAATGATGAGGGTGTGATAAAAGTGTTGTTGTTTCCTGTAGGTTTCCTATAACAACATCTCCCAATGTGCTTTATTTCTCTTATACCACAGGATTTGTGCTAACATAATAACTAACAGTTATTAAAGGGCTACTTTTTAACGTCATGGAATGAAACAAGTAGACACTTAAGCTATAGCAGCTATAAACGGTCGTTCTTTCACCAGACTCTTTTTTTTTCCTCTCGTGAATTTAATAAGTCTGAAAAAAAAAACACGCAGCTTTCCACGTTACCAAGAAACCACAAAAAACGCAAAATCCTGAAGACTTTCCTGTATCGGGAAACTTTTTAACCTCTGACTGTTACAGATCGCTGACGCTGGAGACTCCATCCGTAAATGTTAAATAAATGTCACCTTGCAGAAAACTTCACTGTGTCGACTAGTTCATTTGTTAAATATCAACACATCGTTACTATAGAAACGGTAATGTATTAGAACGAGCACATTGATTTAAACCTGCACTACTGTCGGAACTGTTGTTATAGAAAATTAATCAACACTGTCTCACAAATCACATGCAAAACACTTCATTTGGATATATATGTATATATAATCTGTATGTATAAATGTAAGTATAATCGGAATATTAGCCATCTCTTTTTTCTTTGCTAATGGATATACTGTATGTCATTAAGGTTTACTGCAGTGGCCATTTTGCTGGTTGCACAGTTGAAAACAACCACCATTGATAGCTGATGTGCCACTGTTATGTAATGTGATGCACTCTGCATGTATATATATTAATCAAAATCAGCCCACACAAAAGCATGTGTTGCCATAACAGCCTTCTGATGGTGTATATGTGTCAGAGAGAGTGCACTGGACTATTTATTTTACCTGTGTGTGATTGTGAAAAGAGGCCTCGGCTCTGTTTTTCTCACTCAACGTGAACACAGCTTCTCGCTTGGCAACCATCACGGCTTTCTGCAGCTCCCTGTATTCCTGCGCCAACTCCGCGTTCTCTTTTAGAGCTTTCCTCAAATTAGCCTGCGCAGTCAGGAAGAGAAACATCAGTGACGTTAACGCATAGGATAAAAAAACTACTGTGATCCAAACCGAAAGGCATTTATCTACCACAGTGCTGTTGAGTTCTGGATTCTGATTGATCATTAGGTGTTCTGCAGCTGTAACTGACAGTTTTATATTAATGTGCTCGTTCAAATATGTTATCGTTTCTATAGTAACAACTTGCAGAAGAACATATATTGCAGACGCTGCACACAATCTAAGACTAATAATAAACAATGTACTGTTATTGACCAAAGAAAAAAGTTCTAATCATTGATATGGGGAAGTTTTCTGTAAGGCGATGCTTAGTTAACATTTATGGAAGGAGTCTCCAGTGTCAGTGCTTTGTATCAGTCAGAGGTAAAGATGTAACTTTAAAGATTTACATTTACAGACATGGGAAAGTCTTCAGAATGGAGAACATTGCACTTACCAATTTTTTTCAAATTCAAGAAAAAGTGAGATAACGAGTGTATATAGTCATATAAACATATTGAAATGAACCTGCACCTCATTTACATTATGTCCATTTCCTAAATGTAAAGACATCAATGTTTCATGTGCCTAGAGATGAAACTGAAATTATAGAAATGCTACTATAGTCTATGTGGCAATTTAGTGGACTTTAGATGTGCCAGATTCACACCTAAAGCATATTATTCAGTAAATACAATGAAACTAATAGGAAAAGGTATGTAAGGTAAATTAAATCCGCAACCAGACTTGATCCATGTCTCTGAAACTGGACTGTGCCAACATTTATGGTTTAGCCGATTGTTTGTATGGGTAACATCAGAGACGAACGAAATGTACATAATATATGGCGCCTAAGACTTGAGAGAAAAATGACATTATTCTAAAACACTTTCCTGCTGAGAAACATCTACAACAGGTGATGTGTTGTATGCATTTGTGTTTTCATTACAAAAAAAAATTAAAATTCCTCATTAACGAGCACGTGCATGTCACAACATGCAATGCTGCAGTGAAACCTCTTTGCTACGACATGCACAAACACTAATAATCAGACAGCACTTAGAGGAGCATGTAAACAAATTACAATAAATAAATGGCTGATTTGCCTGTCTCATCTCATCTCCATGCAGCTCTCATGGCTGAAGGCAAGACTGAGCCGCGAGCACGTCTCTGTCGTACCTGTACAAATAATGGAGTGCATTTGGGCAGTAAAACAGTGCAGCACTAACTGATGAGTAGAAGCCAGCAGAGGGACTGGCCATAAACATGACAAATGCAGCCTATTGATTTAAAGCTTAATTACTGCATGCGGCACTGACAAAGCCTGTCTCACATGCCCACAAAGTGTAAATGGAACAAATTATGCTTTGTTGAGTGTAAGAAACTGATGGTGTCGGCACTTTGCGTCCTCTTTTTCTCTTCCTTGACGAGAATCGCTCTTGATCAAATAAGCAAACAAACAATTGGAGCCGGAGACTACAAGGAAAACAAATTGATTTGGAATGGGAGTCATGGTAGAGTACATGTTCGGCTTCAACACCCTACTAGCTGTTTATACCTGCCTTATGGATGCTCTATATGACTGCCATATGGTGTCTGTTTAGATTAATTTGTTTCGTACAAATGAACATGATGGTAGAAAAAAAAAGTGGAAGTTATTTTACATAGAGACATACACTCTTGTGATTTCAAGAAACATCTTTATCATTATTTTTAAGACTTAATGAATGAGAATGTTGGTGTATCTGTGTATCTGTCCTCTAAAATTGAGAAATAATCAACCACAGGGTGTTACGAGGCAGAGTTCCAGTTATGTCTTGAAGTCTTTTATTCCTCTTACACCACAGCAATTTGCCAGCAATTACAATTTATTATTTGTTAAATGAAAAAACACTATATTTTTATCTGTTTATAGTTGTATTTAACGCTGTGGAACGTCCACAAAACAAGCTAGTTGCTGTGCAGTTATCATTTACGTTAGAGCAGGCATAAACAGTCATCCTATCACCAAGTTAGTAGGACAAATGTAAAATGAAGACTTTCCTCTGGTGGAAAAACCTCTGATTGTTACAAAGCACTGATATGCACCATATGAACAATTACATATTTTTATGTATGAGAATAAATGCATTAATATAAACTTGCCTCACAGCCAGAAATACTGTTGGGGTAGCTATGGACAGACCAATCAGAATCGAGAATTCAACAGTGGTAGAATAAAATTCTATCTAATCACATAAAGCTTCTGGATCTACAGCCGATGTGACGAACCAGTGACGAGTTTCCTTCACAGAAATGCACAGAAAGGCCTTGCAACTGTACTTCTCACCATTTCCTTTCTTTAACTGGTAAAAGCGGGCGCTTTAATGAGTGTTTGCTGCTGTTTTATTGTTTTCTGCGCAAGGCCTGAAAAGGCGCTCTGCTCTGCTGCCCTGCAGCCAGCTAATGGGACCCCGGCTCTATGAGGGAAGACTTTTAATTCTGCGCCTGTCTCGCACCAACAACTTGTTTGGAGTTTGCTGCACCCGTGCGCGCATGGCGGATTAAGCTCCATTGCCTTTTCTTGTTTTGAACTAATGCATTCTTGATCACCGTTTAATGAAACTATATACCACATGGCGATTTCACATTAGATAAGCCATGTGAGACTCTCATCAGGCGCGAGGCTCTGACTGGGGCCATAATCCTGAATCTCAACTCCCCCAATAAATGGCTTTTTCCAAGCAAAATGAAGTGATAATTCATGGCTTTCATGCAACACATAACATATTATTTCTTACAGAAAATTATATGAGGCTGCTTCGCATTACTAGAACAAACATGTATTAGCATTGTGACACTGGATAACTGTACAGCATCCCAGGGAAAGGGAAAAATGGAAAGATAAAATAAAGGAAATATATGATATTATGTATAACGCTAATGATTTGCAGGTCTTAACCCATTATAGTTTACTATAAAGGCCTTACAATCTAATATATTATTGAGTATATGCACAAATCCTAGGAAGCTTGTAAAATCTAAGCATATAGCTAAACAATATGAAGAGTAGATTTTTTCAGATGAAGATAAACACCTTAAATCTCTGAGTATTAACTGTTATCATCACATGCAGTATTGTGCATTTACAGTGTATTGCATAGGTATTTACACTCCAAATGACTTTTCCACATTTTGCAGCGTTACAACCTGAAACCGAAATGGATTGCATAAGTGTTCACCCCGTTGCCATAATTATCCTAAATTAGTCACGTAATTAGTTGAATGGAGTCGACCTGGGTGCAATTACAGTGTCACTTGATCTCAATATTAACACACCTATTCATGAAAAAACCCAGCGTTTGTTAGAGAACATACCTAAACAAAAGTGCAGCATGAAGACCAAGGACCTGCCAAAAAAAGTTCTGAAAAATAACATCAATCTGGTTTTGGGTATAAATAAAATATTCCAAATTTTGAACATCCCATGGAGCAACAGTAAACCCATTATTAAAAAATTAAAACAAAATAGGGCACAACCATGACAGGGCTGTCCACCAAAGGTCAGGATAAACAGTAAAGAATGGCATTAGTCAGAGGAGCAACTAAGAGGACAAGGGTAAGTCTCGACATGGTGCTACCACCATGATTTACTCTGAGGATGGTGTTTTTTGGGTGTTGGATTATACACAATATGGGTTATTTTGTGTAGAATCATGACATATAATCCTGATTTCATTTCAGGTTCACTACAAAATGTTTAAAGGTTCATGGGGGAGGGGGGTGGGGGGAAGGTGGGATTGGCTGTCTGTGAAAGTATTGAAATGAACCTGTAACTCATTTATGTTATGTCTGTTTCCTAAATTTATTTTAATTTAATGGCATCAACGTTTCATGTGTCCAGATATAAAAACATAACTTCTACTATATTCTATATGGCACAGTATAGTGGACCTTCCATGTGGCAGATTCACGCCTAAAGAATACTATTCAGTAAATACAATGATGTTGTGAAGGTAAATTACAAGGTAAATTAAATACAAACTAGCCTTGATCTATGTCTCTGAAACTAGACTCAGAGGTGCCAACATTTATGGTTTAGCTGTAGCATTTACGATTTTTGACCTCTTGCTATGTTGGTGCCAAAGCATACCAGCATTCATGCCAAAGGCAATTCACCGAAGGGGAAAGGGCCAGGGACATGAAAGATTTGGTAGCTCTGACTTTCGGTTCACTTCTACTTTTTCTAAGTGAACTATGACCTGTGAATTCATGAGCCTCGGTCGTGTGAACTAATAGAAAGCAAGTGGGTGGTACTGTGATATTGGAAGAGCTGTTAATTATTAAGTAGCTTGCCATTACACTTTTGCTTTACAGGTTTGTTACTGTTGCTTGGTATACATATCATTTTTTGTGGAAAAATTCTGTTTCTTCTGTCTGCCTGCTAGGAATTCTTTTTGTTAGCAATATTAGCACCTCTGCGATTCAAAGCTAGTAAAGACATAGTAGAGACAGGGCATTATGCAAACCAAGTAGTAAAATTATTTGCCCCCAGACCTTCAGATCTTGCATCAAAGCCTGCTGTTGGGAAAGGAGGGATGAGTGAGCTTCCTTTGAAAGGGCTGTCCTATTTCTGCAGGCCACCGTGTCACTCTGCAGGCTGGACATCAGTGTGCTGATCAGGTTATGCTTATACTCCACCATGTCACATTCACTCCTAAAAACCACACACACACACACACACACACACACACACACACACACACACACACACACTTGCTAACACTCTTAGCAAAACATGCATGGTTCTCAATGTAGATTATGACACTACTTAATAGAAAGGTCTTCCTATATTACATTATCTGGGTTCCATCATGCTCTCTCACCTCACCAAGTAGCAAAGTGGAACTAACTGGGTACTACTTAATGCTATAGAAGACTTTACTTCTTTAAAATGCCGCTATATACAACATTCTGTAGTTTTTATATCATGCACGAGTGTCCTGGTTCCTCTCCAGTTGTGTCTTTCACATGCTTTAGCTCTCACCTTAAAGAGTTTTATACTGTTCCTCTTCTGTGCTATCTTGACTTACTGTAGTTCTTCCAGGATTTGTGGCATGGCAGTAACCATGTCCTCCATTACTGCTGATTCCTTTCTGTATTCTTCACACTTTAGCCTGAGCTCCTCGATCCTTCTGGAAACCTGTTCACATCTCACCAAGACTGTCTTGTGGGCTTCCTGCAGACAAACGTCTCTATGTTAAATATCTCATAAACATGCACAAAACCTTATATACATATATATATATATATATATATATATATATA
>CM074945.1:11458972-11473776 GCA_037577455.1 Pangasius macronema | reverse complement strand
TAGATAGATAGATAGATAGATAGATAGATAGATAGATAGATAGATAGATTTTATTTACAAGTGAATGAATGAATGAATGAATGGACAGGTAGACATACAGATAGACAGGTAATTAAGTAGATTTAGGTAATTAAGTAGTAGACTTAGGTAATTAAGTAGTAGACTTAGGTAATTAAGTAGATTTTATAATTTATTTATTAGTATGTAAATGAATGAATGAATGAAAATATTGCTAAATACATAGGATAGATAGATAGATAGATAGATAGATAGATAGATAGATAGATAGATAGATAGATAGATAGAGAGATAGAGAGATTTTATTAACAAATACACGAATGAATGAATGAATGAATGAATGAATGAATGAATGAATGAATGAATAGATAAAGATATACAGTACATAGATAGATAGATAGATAGATAGATAGATAGATAGATAGATAGATAGAGGGGTTGATTTAATTTTATAGATGGATGGATAAATAAATAGATGGATATATTTTATAATTAATTTTCAATATATGATTTAATTAATAGATCGATTTGAAAACATATGAACAGATTGATAGATACTGTAGATAAATATACATACATACATACAGACAGACAGACATAATATAATTTATTTATTTGTATATGAATGAATGAATGAATGAATGAATGAATGAATGAATAGACAGGTAGACACAGATAGATTTTATAATTTATTTATTAGTATATAAATGAATGGATGAATGAATATATAGAAATATAAACAATAGATAAATATATACAACAGATAGATTATTAGTATATAAATAAGATTATTAATATATAAATAAACGAATGAATGAATAGATTCAGAAATATACACTTTAGATAGCTAGTTGGATAGAATAAGTAAGTAAATAAATAAATAAATAAATAAATAAATAAATCTAACCAACTGTTAGTTTTGGAAGAAAAAAAAGCCGCTAAGTCTTTAAAGTGCGTGAATCAAACGAATCGACACTAAGGTGTCGACTCTGTAAAAGAATCGAATCAGTAAAGCGACTCGCTGATTCCTCGTAGAGAGATTTCGCATGACGTAATCGAAAGAGACGGCGCTACAGACGGGAAAGAAAGCGCGTGGATAGAAAGCCAGCGGTTACAGGTTCACACACCATGGCCATGTTTTATAGCTCGGCGTTGATAACCTGAGCGATTATTTTATTTTATTAGCTAAAAATTTGCCTCGCGCTGATGTCTCACGCTGGTGAGTAGCAAGTGCAATTCAGGCTCGCGCTATGGATGCACGAACCAAAATATCTGAATGAAGTCTTGCTTTTTGTTGTTGTTGTTGTTGTTTATAAAAATTCATGAACATAGCAATGCAAAAGCATTTCAGAGGACTGCTGAAAATAAATAGTGCGGGTTTAGAAAAGAAAAGAGCGCAACATTGATTTGGAAACGTAATGAGCGTTGGTTGTCACTATGCATATTATCATCATTATTATTATTATTGTTATTTTGCATGCACACTGTATCCACTGTTTACCCCTGATATAGATATATATATATATATATATATATATATATATATATATATATATATATATATATATATTGTACAAATTGCAATTATTATGATAACATGCAATTAACACTTCGATTAAAATGTATATTGTTTATATGATTCATAAGAGTAATGGCACAAGACTATTCTCTAGGCCTCGGGTTCCCAACACTGCTCCTGTGGATACTCCCTGTGCTGCATATTTTAGTGTTTATCCTGCTCTCACACACCCACTTTCACTCAACAAGGGCTGTTAATTAGCTGATTAGTTGAATCAGCTGTTTTAGAGATGGGAAAAGACTAAAATGCATAAGACAGGGGGTTCTCCAGGACCAGAGTTGGGAATTTGTGAAATACATTTACATTTATGGCATTTTTGGCAGAAGCCCTTATCCACAGCAACTTACAATTATCTCATTTATACAACTGAGCAGTTGAGGGTTAAGGGCCTTGCTCAAGGGCCCGGCAGTGGCAGCTTGGCGGTGCTGGGATTTGAGCTCTCAACCTTCCGATCAGGAGTCCAATTAGTCTCAATAGGCAATAGGCAGCCTTACACATAGAAAAATACATAAATACAAAAGCCATATACATATAAAAATGGAGTAGTTTTTGTAATTTCAGCTAATCAGGTCTTCAGTTTTTGGGAACATTCAATTACACACTCCATCTATTTGCAAGCTTAAACTGCTAATTATTGTTAACTGTTAAATTAAACTGTTTGTTGTTTTGAAATGAAAATAAAAATAAAATAAAATTCAGGTATAGATCACATGTACAGAGCAGGTGGTTAAGGGTCACAGCAGTCAGGGTTAAATTGTCCTATAGTTTCAAACTGCTTTATAGAGAAATGCTTGATTTCTAAAATGCATTCCTTCAGTTAAGGCAGTTGCAACTGCAGCGTTAACAGCATTACAGGGTGCCAATATTTATGGTTTCACTGCAGAATTTACAATTTTTGACCCATTGCTATGGCAATCGGGGAGCCCACAACTACACATTTCTGCTTTTTCACAACAGCGGTCAGAATGAAAGCAAATAAAAGTCGATTCATTGAAGAGGAAAGGACGCTGGACATGAAAGATGCGCATGTGCTTCTGGTAGCGCTTACTTTCACTTTTGACCTGTGAATTCGCAAGTTGTGGATTTGTGTGCCAATAGAAAACAAGTGGGCGGGGCTGGGGTTGGGTTGGGTTGGTCAGTACAATAAATTGAGGAGCTGCTAATTATTAAGTAGCGTCACACTGGACTTTTGCCTCGCTGTTACTTTACTATCTAGCATTAGGGATTTTCTTTTTTTTTTTTCTTGTTAGCATCTCTGAATGAATCTTTGCAAAAAAAAAAAAAGGATATTTTTTATAATATTTTGTTGCCAAAACTTACAATAAGGAACAGGAAAAAGTAAGGGCTGGTCACATAATTGTGGTTGGTTAAACCAGCAGATTGAAACCGTTTTAATCACAGAACTCCAGGCAACACAAAGTGAACATGGCTGTTCCCACATTTTTGGCACCCATGAAGTAGCCCCTGCCAACACAGATCTCCGGCAGTCCTGGAATTTTTACCCCCACCCTCTGGTTACTAGAACAGAACCTGAACTGGTGAGGCAATGCTGTCCTAAATGGATTGTGGTATCAGAAATGTAGTTGGCAAAAAAAAAAACAAAAAAAAAAACATCTTAACAAACAGAAATAAACATCTGCATTACCTTAAGCTCATCCTGAAGAATGTTTGTGTTTATGCGAGCTTGTTTTCTGCACAAGCTGATTTCTGACTTGCGCCGATTAATGACGCAAACTACACAGAACATAGTCATTTTCTGTAATCACAGGTTTATCATTAGTCTGTAAAGTCTGATACAGAGAACACACATTATCAGACAGTCTGTTATACAATCCAGCCAACATTTTTTTAGGTTCATCTCACACAGTGTGACAAGTAATAATCCTTAAAGAATGCTGAATTCGCACATTCTAAAACTGCAGCGGGTCATATACACCTACGTGAAATAGAGAAAAATTATTACTTCAGCCTTAAATAAACAGTCATTTTTCAAATTCCTCTTCAGCGAGTGTTCACAGAGAAGACTTGCTGTTGTTGAAAACAGCTGTAAATGTGTCAGGAATGACCGGGACGTCCATTTTACCGCGTTCTGTGCTGACACGGGATGTTTCGCATCAAAAGTAATGTTTCATGTCATAATAATAGTGAGTGCTGAAAGCGGGGTGAGTTATGGCACTGTTATTTAGTGGAACTTCACAAGAATCTGGCAGCTTTTTTATTATGGGAACACAGCAGCACATTTCCATAGCAGCCACAATAAATAAATCCAGGTGCTGTGTAGAAAGATGAGTGTTATTTCCTTTATCATGAGTGAAAAATATCTACAGTAAAACAGCATTAGGTGTTTTAAAGGTGTGAAGGACATGAGTGCAGGTAAGTGAACGGAAAAAAATGACAAATGAGCAACTAGGTAAGATGTAACCTGCGTAACAGACATAACCATGTCATATACCTGTTATGTCATATATATATATATATATATATATATATATATATATATATATATATATATATATATATATATATAACCATTTTCATGCTTTGTGTTTTGTTATGTCATAATGTCATTTTATGCTTTGGTCATTTTTTGATGCTATGACAGCTTATGTAACGACATCTATCTATGCCAAGTGTGCTCTGTGTCTCTGTGATATGATTGATGTGATATGTGCTCTATGATATGATGTTAGATGTCATGACAGTTTGTCATGATTGCGATGGGTGCTCTGTCATGTGATGATAGCTTATGTCATGTAATAACAGTTCATGTCATGACATCAAACTATTACTAGTGTGCTCCATGTTGTGTTATGATCTGAAGTCTGAATGTCTGAAGTCATGACAGGTTATATCAGTACGTCAGTATGCCAATGTGTGATGTATGTTATGTGATGTCATTTGATGGCATGACATCAATCATGCCAAGTATGCCAAGTGTGCTCTGTCATGTTGTTATATTTGATTTAATGGCAGCTTATGTCATGTCATCAAGTTATGCCAAGAGTGCGCTATGTCATGACGGCAAACTATGCCAAGTGTGGTCTGTGTCATGTGACATTTAATGACATGACGTAAATCTATGCCAAGTGTGCTCTATATCATGTGACATGGCATCAATCTATGTCAAGTGTCTAAGTCTAAGTCACGTGACTCTGGATGTCATGACAGCTTATGTTATGACAGCTTATGTCATGACATTAGTCTATGCGACATGTGCTGTATGTCATGTTGTCATGTTTGGTGTCACGACAACTTATGTCATGACATCCATCTATGGCAAGTGTTATATAACACTTATATTATTGGACATCATCTGTTATATGACATGACATGATGTATGACACGGTAACGACTGTGTCATGACACTGGGTTGAAGTAATACGTTAATGAAATAAATGTGAAATAATTGTGAAACAATTATATCGTTTTTAAATATATTATTTATGACATGTCATACATTTTATCTCTCTTTTTTACATTTAATGTCCACTAAATAAGTCAGTTCCTGTTCTCACTTATGTTATAGCAGCTATAAACAGTTACAACTTTACATCTGACTGTTACAAAGCTCTGGCAATGGAGACTCCTTCTATCAAACTTAAATTTAGAAATAAACTTCAGCCTATGATAAGGTATTAGAATGAGCACATTAATATGGACTTGTGATTTGTCTTGCAGCTGGAACTAATTTTCGAGCTGCTATTAGAGATTCTCGTAATATGGATCATTACCATGAATGTAGCAGTGTAGGTCATATATTAGATTTATCCTCAGCTACTGCTCTGTATTCGCTTCCTTTTAATTACATTCAAAGACAGTGCCTGTATGAGGCGAAAGGCGCCAGAAGGAGACCCAGCAAGTGCAACTGGAGCTAAGGCAGCCGTCTGAGCTGAGCAGGAATGTAAGGCTTGCTCATTTGAAGTTAAAGATAGAGGCAGCGCAGGCTGGAGCCTGACAGTTTCTAATTTCAGCCGGCTGCTCTCGCTTCACTGCACTGCTTTTGTTGTGGTGCTTGGGCCTATTGAGAAAGTAAGAGGGACGTCTACGGCAGGAACAACATTACAAGCAACACAACTTTGTAAATACAAGAGAGAGACAGAGAGAGACAGAGAGAGAGAGAGAGAGAGAGAGAGACGGAACATGGTGCTCTCCAGCGGGTATGTCTTCACGCAAACTGTGCTTGTTTGCATGAAAAGCTTTGTTAGATTCAAGCTGAGGAACGTTTTGTTACACTTGAATATTTAAACATGTTGTCCTGGTTTAGAGAGATTTTATCTATTATTTTTATATTTTTTTGTTCGACATGCAGTTTGTATCGACTGTTGGCTGGTGTCAATGCTTTCCTGGATCAAGGGCAGGACATTCTCTCAACCTAATCATGCATTACACACTGATGAAAGGAACAAGCTTGGAAGAGCATGTCCGAGTGTCAGATTTTAGCCGTGTTCTGTAACCTCTCTGTAATGGTGGAAAGAAAACATAGTTACATATTTCACCAGTGTGCTGCTGAATTCTCAAATCTGATTGCTCAGACGGTGTTGATTACTTTTCTGCAATAGCAGCTTTGCCTCAACACAGGTTTATATTAATGCAATTGCTTCTATAGTTACAACTTACACAATGACTTGTATGATGGACCATAATTGGATTTCAAAAATGTACGTTTGTTTATTTAACATTTATGGAAAGAGTCTTCGGTGTCAGTGATGACTCTAGCTACATAATTACACCTACAATGATGGCATAAATGACAAAGAAAGAACTAATGATGATAAATGATAACTATAACAACAAGATGGAAAAGAAACCTATAGAAACTGCGTTTAAAATTTTTTTTTTTTTACTTTTCTCATGTGTGACCCCAATGCTGAAAAAAAAATACTAACCTCTTTCTATTCGAAATAATAAAGTTTTACCTTTAAGAGCTTGAGTACATTCAAATGCGGGCACTTTTGTCTATCATTTATATAACTTTGCATAGTTTTTATATTTGTATATCGTATATAATTGTTATAATTTTGACACAATACTTCAACATAATGTATCATTTTTCTGAACTTTTTCTAACTTTGGCTATCCGGAAATACAAAAATACACTACTGCATTTAGAAGATCTCAGAAGGTCAGTTTGTTTTGGAGGAAAGCTAACTGGGTTAATTTCTCCTAAAGTTGTTTTATGGTTGTGTTATTTCAGGCTTTGGCACACAGCTACAACCTTTATGTCCATGCTATGTTTAGCTTCCTGGCTGAAGTTCAAGTGCAAGATGCTTGATTCATCTTGATGCTCTACTTGTGACTCACCTTCTGCTGTCGAAGATGGTTCCACATGGATACCCTAAAGCAGTGGTTCTTAAACATTTTGTAGCCAGGGACCCCTTTATCTGTAACATAAATTCCATATACCACCCCCAATGGATTTATTTCATTAAGCTTTATTTAAAATTTTCACATTATTGTTTTTGGAGAGCTTTCTCTTCGTAAACTTTCTACCAACAGAACATATTAGGTCTGAGTTGACTTTGGTGCTTGGACCCCAAAATATAAAATTTTTGATAATGCAAGTTGTGATTCCATTCACATTAACAAAATTAAAAAAAAAAAAAAAAAGTCACGGCTAAGTTTCACAGACCCCCCTTTGAGAACCACTGCCCTAAAGTTTCACACTTCCCAGAAACCAGTCTTCCCCTTGTTTCGGTGGATAGTTTCACTTGGATAGTCTCACTTAAATACTGTAGATTTGTACCTAAGAACTGCTGCTATAATCATGAAGACTGTCTTACGCTCATCCCAGGACTCTTATTAAAAAAGAGCCATATTCATAGTCCAAAAGTTACATCAGTATTTAAAGTTGGAAATTATTTAGAGTTAGGTTATGCACCTGCATACATTTTTCTTGGGTTCTTCATTCAGATTATTAAAATTACCTGTGTGTAGTACACACCAGATTTCATCAGATTTTTCTTGACTACGTGTCTGAGACAGAGTTTTTATAATAGCCTCAATACAACCAGGTGCCTTTAAATTCTTTTAAAAAAGGGGGAGGGGGGTAGAAAATAAAAATACGGACTGAAAAAGCGTTATTCCCCCTGCTGTCAAATATAGTACACGGTAACATAAAAATGAGAATTTTAAAATGAAAACCTTTTTAAAATTAAAAAACTAATACGATGATTTAGGACTGAGTTGTAGTTATCACATTAATCACTGCTTTACTTTAACAAACTGACTTCCACTCTTATTATTCAGCCACTTATAAAATAGCACTTGATCCAGCACGTCATTACTTTGCATTTTATATATATTTTTAATGCCGTGCTCTGATAGTTATTCCATGAGCACAACTCATGTGGGATGTAGGATATTGAGAGATTGAGATGCATAGAGAGATGCACTGCAACATACTGCGAGCTCAGTGTGCATTAATGTTAGGACTAACAGAAGTATCACAGGTTAGCATGAATAATTTTTAAACCTTAATTCTCAGGATACACTACATCCCTCACTGTTCTCCCACCGCCATGGTACACTCTCTGGTTTCACCTTCCTTTAGGGACATGGATGATTGGATTCCCTGTTGCTGTAGCGATGTATCACATGATCAGGATGACAGGGTTAGCTGTGTGCAGTCAGCCATGGCTCTTCACCATTGTGCTCACACTCTTCTTTGTCCTGCTTTGCAGTGACAGACTGTACTTTCTGAGTAATATAACAGTGTTCATGCTTTAACCACATTATCACAGAGGTATACAAAGAATATAGCTGATTATCTCCATACCCATTGTATTTTCATGTTATATGACAGCCGCTGGTTTACTGTAACATGATTACACGCAGCTAATTGGACTTTAAACATAAAATGTGAGACAGATCATGGTCATGGACTAGCACAATGTATCTCAGTTCTTTTGTCATTTGTTCTGTTTGGCAGAATGATCGAGGAAGCTGAACATAGCAGCAGCACCATGGCAGACAGAAGACAACTGTTTGCTGAGATGCGTAAGTGTTGCAGTGTTGTTGTTTTTTTTTGTCAATTAACGGCAAACACTTGCAACAATGTTTCACACATGGCTGTAAGTTTGTAAAGACAACTGCTATTTACAGGATGCAATAATATCACAACGATATCAATATTGTGTTAAATTTTTAGCAAAACTCTACATTTACCACAGTGTAGGCTAAAAAAAACACACTGCTGTAGGCCTACTGGTGGATTCAATGATTGTTGATGTTGAAAAGTTGAGCAGCCGCAGAAATCGAAAAATAACTCATCATTCACTCACTTGTTTATTTTTTTTTTAATAAACTACTGAATGGTTCTTCATTTAGAAAAATCCAACTAGGACTTAATTTTTACCAGATAGTTCACGTAAAACACTCTGGTGTTGCGATGAAATGGACTTATTTTTATCATCTGTATGTTTGAATATATGCAGCAGAAAAAGTCATTTCCTCGCCAGCCTCTCGGTTTTCTCTCTCTCGAAGTTACTAAGACAAAAAAAAACATTTAGATTGTCATATTACCAAGAAGCCATGAAAAGCATTAACTCATCTGTCCCGAAGTTGTCAGAAAACATAAAGAAAGTTTTTATAACTGACACTGGAGACTTCCATAAATGGGAAATAAACCTCTCATTACAGAAACCGTCACCATATCAACAGTGACACTTTTTTAAAAAAAATTTCCTTTCTATTTCAGGGGCTCTACAGTTGGATTCCATCAGACTTTCCACTTACAGAACTGCATGCAAGCTCAGATTCATTCAGAAGAAGTGCAATTGTAAGTATGAATGCCAATAACCAAGGACAACACTTTTTATATGTTATGTATAATGTTGTGGAGCATCCACAAAAAAAAGTAGTTCACCACACGTGCAATGGCGGATTAGTAGATTAGTGCAATGGCGTCAAAGTGACAGTGCCATTAGAATTGACGTTCTCAATTCTATACTAAGTACGACGCTGGAAAGTGACAAAAACTGTCACAAAAGTGATATTTACTCTATGATGCAAAAAAAAAAACTCACCTCAGATATTATGAAGAAAAATAAAGCTTGGAAGGAAACAGCAGGGATTCTTGGTGCCTTTGGTGAGTATACGTAGCCAGCGCAGTTAGTTTGTTTTGCTGATTTGATAATGAAGGCAGTACGAAGCAGAGCATGCCGATTTTCACTCTGATTGTTGCTTTGTAATTTATGATTAACGAAATAGTGTTAGGAGTTACATATAGTTACTACCATTACTCATCTGAACTAAAAACAACAGCAGGAGCACCAAAAACACATTGGACTTTTCACCTGCTAGGGTAGACGGTTTCTGTTAAAAAAAAGAAAAGAAAACTTGATGAATTATATTGGTAGAATTAATCCTGAAATGGCTATACTTTGGAAAAACTCTCACTGGGTTGAAAATGGTCTCCAATGACCAACTGATATCATTGTGTTCTGCAAGCAAAATAAAAATCCATGTTTGTCATGATCCTACCAGCCTGTCCTTTTGTCCTTACGTTATCCACCCTCTGTGCTTGCAGTGCACTTAGTGGACATCTGGAATGTTATTGAAGCCTTCCGGGAGAATGGCCTTAACACCATGGACCTCAACACGGAGTTCTCAGTGGCTCGACTTGAAGCAATACTGTCCACCATCTTCTTCCAGCTGAACAAGCGTATGCCCACTACACACCAGATCAATGTGGAGCAGTCCGTGTTACTTCTGCTCAACTTCTTGCTGGCGGCATATGACCCGTAAGACCCCAGTCTCTTAAATGGACATCCTATCACAGTTGGTCTCAAACAGGGTTGTCTGATATAAATGGACTAGCAGCTAATCCCTCCCTCTTTTTCAAGGAGAAACACATAAGTAAGGGTCAGGTTTTGGCATCCATGTTGTCTTATTTGCTGTTTACAAATGTCTTTTTGACTTTTGTGGAAGCAAGAACAACAGAATCACAAATGCTCAGAAGTAAAAACACATTGGTAGAATGTTATGAAGAAGCGAGGCTGTGGCTGATTTCTTTCTAGCCTAAGCTGTATCAGTGGCAATTGTGTCACCTCATAGACTTTGTGCATTTCATTTATTTAAAGCATCTGTAATAAGTCATGGAGAAGACGCATGTGAAATACAACAGAGGTGTAATAAAAATGAACAAACACTCTCAATCAATGAAGGGACAAATGACAAAAAGCATCAGTTGTTTTATGTTTTGAATGAAATAGCTAGCTAAAAGCAAGGGTTGTGTATTTTTGTTTACCATGCTTACTATTAGGAAGCATCTTATGGACTTCAATCACTTGAATATTTACATCAAGTTACTGATAAGTAGTAGAATGTTTTTAAGCCCTCCCATTCAATATCATGAACAACAGCCTCTGGTTACATGTATAATGTTTCACTTGAACATCTCTACCTGAACCAATCATCACTGTTCTTTCACATCTCAAAGGACTGTAAAGAAGTAGTGAAGCTTTCCACCCATCCTTAATGCTAATTCTGGCTAATTCTTGGGTATTATGGTCCGCTTCTCCTCAGCATTATGCCAATGATTTGCCAAAATATTGCAAGGAGTTTAAGAGACATGTTTTTATAGTATTGAATGTATCAGCTACATTTAATGAATCTTTCCTCTTTCCACTTTTCACCTTTTTTGTAGGGAAGGTCTAGGCAAGATCTCGGTATTTGTCGTGAAAATGGCGCTTGCTACATTATGTGGAGGGAAGATTATGGACAAATTAAGATGTAAGCTCCACCTTGAATTTTACCTCTGGGCTGAGTCGAGTAATGTTGATTGATGAAACTTAAGCTAAAGAGCCTAATGTGTCCTTTTATCATGATTTAACAAGGTCACAGAAAGTAAGCTTCAGTTATTAAACAGGACCTTGTCTTTGTCTAGTATCTAGTCACCAATGGCTGTTATTCGGCCAGTGTAGCAAGTAATGGCTATTATTTGGCCAATGTAGTCTAGTCACTGTCTCAAACCTCTCTAACAGAAGTGTGAATACTAACAGCACACTGATATGCTGATATATTAATATTTGTAATGTTATTTTTCTACAAATCTAAATATGTCACATCCTTGTGCAGTGGTCTTGAGGATTATTATTATTGGAAGTCTTGGTAAGGAATGAGAAGAAAAAAAACTTTTATTTACATTCTTTCTTTTCTGTCATTCTTGCTCAGATATTTTTTCTCAGATAGCAGATCCTTCAGGAGTGATGATTTATTCCCAGTTTGACCAGTTCTTGAAGGAGGTGCTCAAGCTTCCCGTTACCGTTTTTGAAGGACCATCTTTTAGCTACACCGAACAGACCGCTAGGACTTGCTTTGCACAACAAGTAGGTAAAACTTTACTATTTACATTTTACAGTTTCAGTTTCTTTGTGGAATTTTATATGAATTAAATGATGTAAAACAATGCAGTTCCAACTAGGAATCTGGAAGATTGGTATAACTGTATTCATTAATCTGGTTATGTTTAATTTGTGTGTTTTATTATAGAAACAGGTTTCTCTGAACATGTTCCTAGACACCTTCATGTCCGATCCTCCACCACAGTGTTTTGTATGGCTGCCACTTATGCATCGGCTGGCTAATGTGGAAAATGGTGAGTTTTTTTTTATAATCTTCTCAGGTCAAAATATATGGCCACTTTATAGGGAACACCTGTATCAATGCATGTTCATACAATTATCCAGTTAGCCAATTATGTTGCAGCAGCACAATACATAAAATCAAGCAATCAATCAATCAAGCTTCAGGTAATGTTGACACTACACATCAGAATGAAGAAAATATGCGATCTCAGTGACTTTGACCATGGCATTGTTGTTGGTGATTGACGGGCTGGATTGAATATTTCAAAAGTGGCTGATCTCTTGGGATTTTCACACACAACAGAATGATGCAAAAAAACAAAAAGCATCCAGTAAGTGGCAGTTCTGTGGACAGAACTGTCTTGTTGATGAGAACAATGGCCATACTGTTTTGAGCTGAAAGAAACTTACATAACCACTCTATACAACCATGGTGCCCAGAAAAGCATCTCCGAATGCACAACCTTGAGGTGGATGGGCTACAACAGCAGAAGGATTCTACTCCTGTCAGCCAAGAGCAGGAATTTTAAGCTACACTCAACAGCAGAAGATTGGAAAAGCATCTTCCGAATACTGATACAGATATTTGAAGCATTTTACATTTCATGACATTGTATTTGTATTCTGCCCTGTACACACACAGTGGCTATCAGAACTTTTGTATATATTAATATGTGTAAATTTTGCTTTAAAGCTATGGTTACCATTCCATTGCAGCATAATCAAGATGGCATGAGTCCATGGGAAACTTGTAAACAAAACATGAGGGCTTATGGTGTGCTAAAAGGTGTGGCTCAGTTTGTTTTCCTTCACCCATAGTCTTCCACCCAGTTGAGTGCTCCTACTGCCACAGCCAAAGCATGATGGGATTTCGCTATCGTTGCCAGCAATGCCATAATTACCAGCTCTGTCAGGAGTGCTTCTGGAAGGGGCATGCCTCAGGCTCCCATAGCAACCAGCACCAGATGAAGGAATATACATCTTGGGTAAGACATGCCAGGTTCAACCAATTCTTTCACAAAGCACGGATTTTAATTTAAAGTTCTGATGAAGTTAATATAAAAGGAATAAACCAAAATCTTTGAAGAAAATGCATAATAGTAAATCTTTTTTTTTTCCTTCAGAAATCTCCTGCTAAGAAGTTATCGAATGCTCTTAGCAAGTCTCTGAGCTGTGCCTCTAACCGGGAACCACACCAACCCATGGTCGCCGACGTTCCTGAGAAACCTCTAAACCTTGCTCATGTCGTGTAAGTGAATCTTGAACCTGTGCCTGACGTGTATTTGCCTTTATATGCGGTAATTAGAATAACAACAAGGCATTTAAAGCTAAAACTTTTTGCAATGTCATAGCCTACACCTGTTCACTACCTCACTGATGAAATGTATAGCCATGTGTATCACAGTGCTGTTGAAATCTGGATTCTGATTGGTCAGAAGGTGTTGATTCATAGAATAGTAGCTGCAAACCACAGGTTGAATTTAATGTGCGTGCTCAAATACGTCAAATATGTCTATAGTATTCATTGATGTGGCAAACTTTTCTTTAAGGACATGTTTATTTACAACTCATGGAAAGAGTCTCCAGCTGCAGCATTTTGTAACAGTCAGTAGCTACGTTTTCTGACGGGAAAGGTAACCTTATAACGTTACTAGCTGTTTTTGGTTTGACAGAGAGAGAAAAAGAGAGGCTGGAAAGGAACGACTACTTGTAGTTGGTATAACGCAAGTGATAACATGTTTTGTGGCTTTTCCAATGAATAAAAAGTATGATGGGTCATTCTTTAAAAAATAAACAATTATTAGGGTTGACAAATTGCGGTGGATAAAAGGAATAAAACACATCAAAACGTACTGTTAATTTGGTGAATTCGTGTTTTTTTGCCATGATAACCTTACGTTAATAAGTTTTTGGGGAAAGTACTGCACTTAACATGATTTATGTCTTTTTTTCTTTTTTGCTACCAAAAATAGTGACACTTGGTAAGTCGACCATGTCGTTTGCATATTAAACACCCTAATCACTTACTAGTATTTATGCTGCCAACCATTAGATGGTGTAAGAATATATATAACCTAGAAGCTCAACACATCACTCACTTGAGTTCTGTATCATCACTGTGTCCTCTAATTTCTTCTTTTTTTTTTTTTTATCAAACTTGTGTGTCTGCTCCAGGCCTCCAAGGCCAGCAAACAGTGGGAATGAGTACACGCTGTCCCACACCATGCCTTCGACCCACAAGCCCTTCAGAGTGTGAGTGCAGTATTGAACAAACACCACTGTACTGCTACACTGCAAAAAATGTCATCTTAGTAGGCGAAAATATCATGAATATTGTTACATTTATCTAGTAGTTCCTATTATAACATCACAATAAACCACCTAAGATTATTAAACCTATTTCTAGACATTTTTACTTATTTCAAGCTTTGCATGCTCTTATTCTACTGGCAGATCATTTTGATTCTTTCTAGAAATTTCTAATAAAATGATCTGCCAAAAGAACAAGACTATTTCAAACTTCAAATGAGTAAAAATGGCTAGAAATACACTATATTACCAAAAGTATTCGCTCACCCATCCAAATGATCAGAATCAGGTGTCCTAATCACTTGGCCTGG
>CM074945.1:11431502-11458872 GCA_037577455.1 Pangasius macronema | reverse complement strand
TTAGGAATGGGATGGCACTTAAGTTCATATGTGAGTCAAGGCAGGTGACCGAATACTTTTGGTAATATAGTTTATGTTTAACAATCTATTATTTGTAATCTTAAAGTAGGATATACCTGATAAATATTATTATAATCTTATAATAGGTAATTTTAAAGGTAATTCCACTTGCTAAGATGTCATTTTTTGCGGTGTAAAACATGTATCAGCCGAATCATGTGCCCGTCTTCATTTTATTAAGGTCTGTAGAGCTATAAAAACACTAGAGTGCAGTGTAGCAGGATGCAAGGAGCAGGACTAGGAACACTGCTTTGCATCATTATGACCTTATCTTCAAAATTATAGAACACTTAAGAAACAGAAGCTTAGATGTATTTATTTAAGGCTTTTTTAAGGCTTAGATGTAGCCTTTTCAATTTTTAACCTNGTGCTATGGCAATATGGGAGACAGCTATGCTAAAAAGTTAACTTTTCTGCTTTTTCAGCTGAAACAGATATGTAGAAAAAAATTGCGGAAGAGCAAATTCACTGAAAGGGAAAGGACACTGGATGTAAAAGACATGCTGGTGCTTTTTTTTTTTTTTTTTTTTCGTTTTCTTGCCACACATCTAGGAAACAAAATGGGTTTTCCCAGTCCACCGTAACATGTTGAATGAGTGTGTGATGGTTCGTCTCTCTCTGATAGCATGCTTTCACTTTCACAGAGGCGGGAATGAAGACATTAAACAGAGAAAACTCCTGACTCGGGATACTCCAGACCTACTGAAAGGGAAAGGGTAAGCGAGTGTGTTTTCTGTACATATCAAAAGCTTAAGTGACTTTCCTATTTTCCTATAACTATTTTTTATTTAATAAAGGGTGCAGTAAAGTAGCACATGCCCCTGTATAACACAAGTCAATCTTATCAACATATCTTTATGGAAAATGACCAGTCTTAGCTGTCAGAAAGTTGTGCTGTTTTTTTTTTCCTTTGAATATACAAGCAGAGAATGTACCATATGACTAATGTGTGTTTTGTAAAACGCTGTTTTCAGAGTTCAGTACAGCCTTGATATTGCAGACAGACTCGCAGATGAACATGTTCTCATTGGGTTATATGTGAACCTCCTCCAAAAGAACCGCACCGGGTTCGTGTGATTAGCATGTGGCTGGAATTGCAGCAACAGTTTCTTTTACCATCATATTCTAATAGTATTAGAGAACTGAGCTAAAATGACATGGTAATGATTTTGGCCATTGGTGAGATTTGGAGCTTGCTAACAGCCAGTGCTTGGTTTTTGGAGGCATATAATTTGTCTTAATGATATTTGCCATTAATTCTTTCCTGTTTTGTGTTACCTACCAAAAAAATAATTAGGCCTGTCTATTTATATCTCTTAACCTTAACTAACAAGCTATTGCATAAATCATGTAATGTATTTAACAGCACATGAAGTGTTTTATTGGGAAATATTGTCGTTAAAAGGTTACAAATGGTAAGTATTAAAAATTTTAGGGAAATATCAATGAAAATCACGACAGGAACATTTAATTTTATGAAAGCTATTCCCACACCAGCCTCGTTTTTAAGTCCTGTTACTGAGATACTGCAAAGCGTAAACTCCTCTTTCCTGAAGATGTCGCAAAATGTAAAGTTACAGCTTTACCTCTGACTGTTATAGAGCACTAACACTGGCGACTCCTTCCATAAAAGTTAAATAAAAGTCTTCTTACAGAAAACCTTACCATAACAACAATTATACACTTTTTTTTCTTTTAACCATTAGCATAAATAAATATTCTCCATGTGTTGTGTTTCTCTACATCCTAACCAGCTTACAGCTAATACATCTGCATATGATTTGAAATTTCCTATTTATATTGATAGATTGCTGGAAAGCAGGACTAATAACCAGGATGATGAGCACTACCTCATTGCCCGGTATGCTTCCCGATTGGCTGCCGACAGAGCATCAGCGGTAAGATGGCCAGTTACAGTTTTTCTTGGTTTCACAGTTTTTCATTTTTTTAATTTTAGCAACACATACTGAGACAACTGACAATAAATTACTATCTGAATTTGCCTATGCTGCTGCAGCAAGCCAGAGTGCCGACTGACCTGTCTCTCTCTCTGGACACGAACAAACAACAGAGGCAGCTCATTGCTGAACTGGAAAGCAAGAACAAGTAATAAAAAACAATAAAAAACCCACATTAATCTAGCTCATTAATAGCAATCCACGTCTAAAGAGTGTGTATTGGTGAAGCAGGTCACTTATTGCACCGCTGTCCACAGGGAAATCTTGCAGGAGATTCAACGGTTGAGACAGCAGCATGATGAAGCATCTCAGCCTCTAGCTGACAAAAGCCAGCAAAACCCAACACTGCTCACTGAGCTTCGCCTTCTTAGGTATAAAAACACACACACACACACACAAAACATGATAGTCATAGCATGGACTTGTAATGACTTATGTATTAATCTTAATAATTAACATGGAATCTTCAACGACATCCGAGATTTATTTTGTACTAAAATTCCGATTTGACTTTTTTCATGGATTGTTGCTCTATTTTCACTTGGGTTAATGCTTTCCTACAGTACCCACAATGCTGTTCGATTTGTAGCAGTGGGATTTAACCCTTGCTTCATTTCTATCTAAAGAGAGCGATGCTTAGGCTGTCCATCTCTTTTACCTCCTCATCTGTATGAGCTTAAGGCTTGAATGGACTCTCTTTGTAGGGAGCCAGTGGAGGGAACATATCAATGGGGTGATTGGAGAACTTAGGAAGAATGAAATCAAGTATGGCAGCTGCATTCTGGATCAGTTGCAGGGGTATTATGGTGCTTGGGGGCAAACCTGCCAGGAGCAAGTTTCTGTAGTCCATTCTTGAGTTGGTAAAGCCCCACGTGGATAGAAATGGCCAGATGCTCCAGATGTTGTAAAGGAGAAACCTACATGACCACTTCAAGTTAGTGTATGTTCTTCTCTTCCTATTAACCGACAGGTCCTGATGGGGTTCTAACGTACGTCACTGTCTATCTCTCAACAGGTCCGAGATCACAAGATCGTGACATGGGGATGCAACTCCAGGAATGTTCAACAGCTTAGTCCTACTGGGATTGCAGCTGCCATCAATGACAAGATTTTTGCCGGACATGCAGAGAGCCGAGCAGAAATATGAGTGTCTGTTTTCCTCTGTCCTCTCCTCTACTCAACCCACAGTAGTCGTATCGTTAACATACTTTCGGTTACATTCCTATACTACTCACTGAGAGAGCGGGTATAGAGGGTTAACAGAAGAGGACCAAGCACTGAGCATTGTGGGACACCAGTGGAGAGACTGCATGGAGCAGATGTTGATGTGGATCCTGTTTATGTCACCTGACATGACTGTCCCTTCAGGTAAGAAGCAAACCATTCCTGTGCTGTGCCACAAATTCCAAGACTAATGTTGATGGACAGGAGAGTCTTGTGACTGACTGACTATCGAAAGCCGCTGAAAGGTGGAGGAGGATGAAGACTTGTGACAGTTTGACAGATCTAACGGCACACGTAGCACCTTTTGAGTGGACCGGCATGAACAAGTCAGGCTAGTAATATGAGGAGAGAAGGATAGTTGTCCAGAGCTACCCCTAGATTTGACGTGTGAGACCAGGAGATGCTGTAGCCAGGGGGGTCTGAAACCAATGGGGACCTTGGGTGAGACGGTGACCTGATTTTGTCACCTGTCTGTAGATTTAGACTTTTAGAGTTTTCAGTGATTAGTAGGAGTAACCTCTCCATCGTTTCATCAACTCTTTAGGCAAAGGAAGGAAGAACTGGAAGACAGGATGTCAGCTCTTCAAGAGAGTCGAAGAGAACTGATGGTGCAGCTGGAACAGCTCATGTTACTGTTAAAGGTAGGAGATTATTTGATTAAATGAAATAAGAAACATTGATGAAACCAACTGCTGTAGACAAGACACGATGTGTTTCACGATTAATCCATTCAACACCTAGCCAGGTATTTGTTTTAAAGCATATTATTCAACAACGACTATGAAACTAATAGGAAAGGTATAAAGAGAGTGAGGAATGTTAGTCTGGATCTGGTTATTAAGATGATGTTAATGTCATTATATGCTGTATGTTATATACACTAAATAAGGGAGACGTTTTTGTTTGAATAATTTAGTGTCTTCTGATGCACTGTCACAGTAAACGCCTAATCATTTTGTATACAGGAGGAAGAACAGAAACAGGTAGTAAGTTTATAACATCTATGCAGACTGTGTGTTTAGAAATGTCTCAGAGTAACACGTCTGCGTTTGAATGCATGGTGTTGTTGCTTTTTAGTGGATAAAGTTCCAGACTATTCACACTAATGCATATGAGTCCTGTGTGACATGGTGTGGTACCTGAGGCAGGGTGGAGCGCTTCGCCATGTTATTATTATACAAACTTAGTGGTTCAAAAATTCAATTTTGGTTGAACCCCAATTTTTCAAGAATTCGGCCTCAGTGACATCGGAAGAGTTTTCCCAAACCACCAAACACATAATAGAATGATATCTAATTATAATTATCAATATACGCCCATTAGGAACAAATGCACACGTGCTTTTTCATGCAAGTATCCAATCAGCCAATCATGTGGCAGCAGTGCAGTGCATGCAGATACAGAGCAAGAGCTTCAGTTAATGTTAACATCAGTTGATGAGAGAGGTTAGAGGAGAATGGCCAGACTGGTTCGAGCTGACAGAAAGGGTAACAGTAACTCAAATAACCACTCTTTACAACCGTGGTGAGCAGAAAAGCATCTCAGAATGCACAATACACTGAACACTGAGGCAGATAGACTACAACAGCTGTAGACCACATCAGCCAAGAACAGGAATCTGTGTCTACAGTGGCCACAGGATCGCCCGGACTGGACGGGTGAAGATTGGGAAAAGACCAGATGACGGTTTGAATCTTGGTTAATTGCATGAATGTTCCTAATAAAATGATCCACGAGTAATAACACGCTCTAACATGCTACTGTTAGGTCAGTGTCTCTGCTGTGTTGAGAATAATCCACCACTAAAATAATGTATTTATTCTTGCATCATGTCCCATGTTTAACACAGTTACATTACTTTGTGTCAGAATCAGGGTCCAGGCTCCTCCTCTCGTTCCTCCCCAAGCCACACAGCCAGCAGCTCCATCCCCATGCCTGTACCGTCAACTTCTGGCAACACAACGCCCAGTCAGACGCCTCAGGACTCACTCATGGGGCTAGGAGGAGACGTCATACAGGCTTTTGCTCAGAGTATGTGAACTGTTACCTATACCTAAAAATCCAATTATCACTAATAATAACTGTCATAGTTCCTGGGGCTTATGCGTTTGTTGTTCTCCCTGCGGTTTAGGTTCGAGACGTAACTTAAGAAATGACCTGCTCGTGGCTGCGGACTCCATCACCAGCACCATGTCCTCACTAGTTAAAGAGCTTCACTCGGGTAAACTGTCCATAATGTAAGCAATAAAACACTCTGTGTCATGCTGTTATAGAAAAATAATAAACACTGAAGCAGAGTCACTGTTAAGTAAGTTGGTTGTTTTTCAGTAACAGCATGTCCCAAAGTGTTTTACCTCTTATGTCATAGAACTTTTGAAGTCTGATTGGTCAGATCACATTTCTATAACAGCAGCTCCGATAGTAGGGTATTATATCTCTTTCATCTGTAAACAACTCAATTCAAGCATTTCTAAACCTTTCTCTTGTTATATTTCTAGAAGCAGGAAGCGAGTCTGATAGTAACGTTGATGCAGAAGCTGACGGACTCGCATCACGGTAATTCAGTAGCTCTATCAAGGCACTCACACTGTCACAATGTTTGAAATAGTCCTTGCTGCAAAAGCAGAAGTCCAGGGGGTGGAGCTGGATGTGCTCCAACCCCTCCTATCAGCCTGAGCCCTAACCCCTAGCCCACACAACGCACAGAGTAAACACACATCTCTACCTCATGGACTTTTGGCTTAACTCGGCCAGGCTCCGCCCAGTTAGGAGGATCTGGATAAGGTTCGGCTCCACCGAGTGGACATTTTGTTCTGCACTTGTATAGTTGGTAAACCGGGGAAAAGTTGCAACAGTTTACGGGGCAGTTTGTAAAACGCAAATTACTGAAAACCCTGTTAGACAAATTTGTTTGCTAGGTGCACGAACAGAGAAAAAAAAACATAGGCCAAAATAGAGTAAACCAAAATACACACAAAATATCACATTGTGGTATGTTAAATATGAAATTTGAGGACCTCACTTAACCCTGAGTGTTAGAGTGTTATGCCAGGCTTTAGGGATGTTATAGCACTCTCTCACCAGTAGGTGTCAGAATCAGCAAGACATTTGTAACTTCATGATCTTGTGAGAATTTTGGGGAAAAAGTAAACATAATGGTAAAATGAATAATTGCATAAATAAAAACAGTACAAAACAAACAAAAAAANTGACCGACATTCTAAGATTATCTCCCATTCGTTCCCAATTACAGATTAGTTAAAAGTTTGTGCATCTTGAACAGGAAAGTGATGTCAAGTCGTGGAGTTTTTTTGGTATGTAACACACTTTTTCTTGTTCGGGGTGTGTTTTGGGACCAACAGGATGCTAGATGAGGACCTAGATGGAGAGGGAGGCTATGAGAAGGAGCTGGAGCGGCGTCTGGAGAGAGAACTGACGATGGACGAGAAAACACCTGCTGGAGAAAGTCTACATGGTGCATGCACGCACACACACACACACACACACACACATATATATATATATATATATATATATATATATATATATATATACAGAGCGAAAACCGATAGAGCTAAGGAATGAAACAGGAATTATTTTTTACGCAAAGAATGACTTTAAGTGTCTCTCTTACAGGCAGAGGAATCACGCAGTACTGAAGCGCTGAGCACTCGACAATGACGATGGCTGAATCTACTGAGCATTAACACCACTTCTGTAAATATATATGTCTTTTTTTCTTTTTTTTGGAATATACAATATTGTGTTTTAGAAAAATACTGTGAACTGACTCAGAGATTATGCAGAGCAGATATGTCATAACACCATCAGTGCCATAAAATGAAGAAACATGGACGTTGTTTTGCCGACATTTTGTGTACTGTACTTCAGAAAGTGGCAGGAAAATCAGGTTTAACAAAGCTGCTATCTTTTATAGCGTACGTCACACCTCACACTGACTCGCCCGCTAGCTTTCTTTCTTCATGTCGCATCGATTTTAGGTTTGGATGTGTCCCATTGGCTGGTTGTTCTTTTGTTTTATTTAGAATTTTAAGCAAAATAGCTTGACATTTTAATGTATAAATTCGTGTATACGGTAAAATCCCAAATGACTACACTGCCTTAGCTTAGCTAATCAGGTTAATCCTCGAAGAATTGTACTGAATTATTAGAATTCTTCGTATTTTTTTTTTTTTAAAACACTTTGTCATTTCACACTGGTATGCTTAAGTTCCTGTGGAGTTAATTAAGGAAACGAGCAGCTGGATAAAACTCTTTTGAATGAATTAACAAGTGAAAAAAGTGAAAAATAGTTCAGTCACCTTCTTAGGTTACGTTGACATTATCTGTTGAATTTTATAATTCCGTGAACCTTCGACAGAGCAAATCAAAAGTATTTGAATATAAATTTTGTGTATTTGAAATTACTGTATAAAAATGTCACATTAAATAAAATTAACACCCCCTTCCCTTCCCAATATGGATTTAATAAACTGACATTTTTAATGTGTTTTTGAACTTGCTAGGGGTAAGAATTGCCTTTACTCTGGATATTAAACTTTAAAGTCCAATCAAATGATTAGAGTTTTTAAGTTGAGAGTTTTTATGTTTAAAAGTACATTATTAGGAGATATTTTAAACCTGTCATTTTGAATATGTTTGGAAGGACAAATCTTACCCCGAGCAAGTTTAAAACAAAGAAAAAAAAAAGACATTTATTTAACGTGACGTGTATATAGTATAATCCAAAATAATACCTTCGTCAGCTTCCAAGCGCCATAAAGATATGCTTTCGTTCAATCTGAGTTACAACACTGTGTTAATCACGTTATTTAAGCGCTTTCCTCTAAGCACACGTTTGAAGTAATTCATTTGTTTACACGTATGGTGTTTTAATTTAACAGACATTTTTAAAAGGTCACGGTTTCAGCACAGCAGTTGTTATAAATATCATATATATATATATATATATATATATATATATATATATTCTGCACACTTGTACACTGAAGTAATAGTCTGCCCACCATTTTGAACTGGTTTGTTAAATTTTGCATGGTGCAAATAAAAAAAAAAATCAATAAATAAAGATATTCTGTTGTATTCGGACTGCACGACTGTCACGTCTTTGGACAAGCTTTGCAGCACATTTTCACACAGATTCACATTTCACACTGTTTCATCATCAGGTCTCCAATAGTTCCTTTTAACATTGAAGCGTTTCTATAGTAACGGCTTAAACAGGGCAGGATGTGCCACATAATCTAAAAAACATAAAATACTTAATATGGCCTTTTAAAAAAAATAAAATACAAAGGCATTTATTTAACATTTATGGAAGGAGTCTCCAGTGTCAGAGTTTAAAAAATGTAATCGTTAGCAAATTTCTGTGTTATTCAAGAAATAAAACACCAACTTTCTGGGTGGTAACGGGAACTTTGGTTCATCACGCCACTCTGTCATTGATTATTTGCCTACATCAGCATACCCCCCAAGTGTTTTATTCCTTATTAAATGCATGCAAATTGAGATGTACCATCTTAGTTGTCTAACTCAGGGGGGAACTTTTAGGGTTAAGGATCCCTTTAACTCCAGATTCATTTCATGAATATTATTTAAATGTGCACAAGAACATTTTGTCTATTTATTATAGAGATTTTTATTCCTGAACTTTCCACTGGCAGAACACAAGTCGACTTTTTTTTTTAAATTATTATTTATTATTATTTTTTTATGGGCAACATTTTGTTTTGTTTCTGAGCTACTGAGGAGGTGGAGATTAAGAATTCAATAATAAATCTAAGTTCAATGCTGTTGTGTTGTGATTTTCGAAAATTCAAAAAATCATGGACCCACTGGACTAGCGTGGACCTGTACTTGAGATAAATGGTACAGTTGACCAAAGAGGATCCTAGAGAATGAAAAAAAATAAAATAAAAAATGTCCAAGTGAATATTCTGGGTTTTGTTCTATGTTGTACAAATCAGCAATTTGGTGGAAATCGTACTTCCGGTGTTGAGAACAACAACAAAAACAAATAAACAAAAACACACCAATCCCAGTCTCCAAATCATGTGAAACAGGGAGGAAACTTGGCTGAAAGTCAACTTGTGTCCACCAGGGGGTGTTTATAATGACAGCTGTAATAAAAATGTTCAGAATAGAACATCCAGGACCCACTTGTTCCCTGCATGAGGACACAATGAATCACAAAGGTAACCAATTTTTTTTTTTTTTTTTTTTTTTATTTCTAGCCAAGTTGATACCAGACAGAAAAAAAAGACTATGTTCTGTTTATATTACTGATATACTGTTTTCCCTTCCATCTACATCTGGTTGAGAAGAAGAAAAGGAAAATTGAGTACTTCTTTATTGCTGGGGGGTTATACACATTTGGTATCTTTGCTATAAATCTTATATCTAGAAATATCTTGTGCTTGCAGTTTACGTTTAAAGCTCTCCTTAAAACTAAATATGGTCCATTTATTTGACTAATTCTGTACAACTGTTCCTTTTCCCTCTACAACAATATTAAACTGTACCTTTCCCAGTCGCTGAAGTGGTAGACCTTCAAGGGTACACCTATTGGACCTTTAATGTGCAGGTTTCCCTTGGAAGTGCACCTTTAAAAATCATTTAAGGTATATAAATGGACTGTAATCCCACCCCACCCCTGAGTAAAACTTTAAAGGTACACTACATTACACCTTTCTAGGAAAGACAAAAAGTAAAGGTACAAAAGTGTATTGCTTAGGGTACCATCTCATCGACAAGGAAAAGTACACTTGAGTACCTTTTTTTTTGGATTTGTGTACAGGCTCATAAGCACTTTTCCTGAAGATCTGTTCATGAAGGAAGATTTCTGCTGCTGTCTCTATATAACAAGACTGCACACATCCACATCCAAAGGGTACTAAGCAGTACCTTTCCTTGTTGCTAGGGTAGTACAAAAGTACAACTTGTGTACCTGCAGTGTGTGTTTTTAGCTAAGAATGCGCATGCACTGTACACTTTTGTAGCTTTACTAAAAATACGCATTATTATGTATGTTTATAAGGTGCACTATAATCCACATTAGATCCTTATGCTCAGATCCTTACGCTTGCCCATTTTTCCTGCTTCCAACACATCACCTTCGAGAACTGACGTCTGATATATATATATATATATATATATATATATATATATATATATATATATATGCCTGATATATCCCACCCCTTGACAAGGGGTGACGAGATAATCAATGTTATTTGCTTTGCCTGTCAGTGGTTTTAATGTTATGACTCGTTTTTAATGCTGTGATTGGTGTATATATGTCATAAAAGGTATCAAAGTTACAGTTCAGTTACCAATTACTTCCTCAGAGTGCACAGCCTTACCCCTTGTTGCTGGAGTGGTACCCATTTGTACCTGTAGTGTGTATATTTTACCTGAAAAGGTGTATGCAGTGTACCTTAAAAGCTTTACTACAGCTTTAATACAGCCTTACAGTCTGTTTATGCACCTTAAAGCCTTTCAAAGGTACTTGACTCTCAGTTCCAGGTGACTGAGACATATTAAAAGGTATAAAAGATGTAGGTACCCCCCCAATGACAAGGAAAAATACCTAGCAATGTGCATGTGATGTAGCTCTAAAGCTTGAAACTCCATTTAAATCATGAGTCAGTATGAATCTATCCAGGCTTCCAGGTGAAAAGATAAATAAATGTACACAATAAAAGTACAAAAGATGTAGCGTTAACAGCTCCACCACCTCAGCGACATGGAAAATTACAGTAAAAGTACTAAGTGTGTGGGTTTTTTTTTTTCTGGCTGAGTAACAAAACTCGGTCGAAGTTGACTCGTAGTAATGTGGTGGGCGTGCGCGCGTCCTGCTCGCCTGCAAATGGGAATCCAGGCAGAGCACGTGACTTGCAACAGCAACGACTGGCTTCCCAAAGGGGGTGGTGAGGCCTTGACGTCAGCTGAGAGTGTGTATAAACTTTGGCACACACAGGTTGCTTCTAGACGCATGAGAATCCCGTGGAGTGTGTGTGACCCATCAATCCATCCATCCGTCCATCCATCCATCTAGCTCTCCAGCTAGGACTGCACGAGTCCCTGGTTCCTAGGAGGCGGTTGCAGTAAAGTTTCTGCATCACTGCATGAAGAAGAGCAGAGCTGCGTTCATGTGCGAGCCGTGCAGCTTGGACTCGGAGTGCGTGTCTCCACCATGCTACATGAGCTGGGCGATGGAGCCTACGAACTTCTACGACAGTAAGCTGACCGGGGACGGGAAATGTCCCGAGGAGAGCATCAGCATCATCACTACCACCACTAACAACAACAACAACAGCACCAGCACGAGCAGCAGCACGAGCAGCAGCAGTGTTGTGGAGCTGAGCAACGCGCCAGCCATGTACGACGACGAAAGCGCGATCGACTTCAGCGCCTACATCGACTCCATGTCGTCAGCGCCCAGCTTCGAGCTGTGCAACGACGAGCTGTTCGCCGACCTCTTCAACAGCGCCGTGAAGCAGGAGAAGTCAGACTTCTACCACCACTTGTCCGCGTTCAGCGCGTCCAAGGACTCGAGCTTCCCGATCAAGCAGGAAGCCGACTGGAGCGACAGCGACGCGCCGTCGTCCCTCCCGTCGCAGATCGAGACGTGCGCGCAGACGTCGGTGAGCATCCACACGGGACAGCCGACGCCCCCGAGCACGCCCGAGCCCTCGCCATCCCCGTCATCCTCCAGCCCTCTACGCAGGACACTCAAGGATAAGAGCAAGAAGTCAGTGGACAGGTTGAGTCCGGAATATCGGCAGCGCCGAGAGCGGAATAACATCGCCGTGCGCAAAAGCAGGGACAAGGCTAAGCGGCGCAACATGGAAATGCAGCAGAAGCTGATGGAACTGAGCGCAGAGAACGAGCGCCTGCACAAGACCATAGATCAGCTCACGCGCGAGCTCACGAGCCTCAGACACGTCTTCAAACAGACCGCCGACAACCGGTGATCTCTACCACCACCATCATCATGCGCTTTTATTTTATTTTATTAAACATTTTTGGAAAAACATACCTCACATGCTCGACTCGAATACTCTGACTGTAGCTACACGTGCATCAAATCATCTGAACTGAATATTTTCGTGAATATTTTGTGAATATTATAGTTTTTTTTTTGTATTCTAAATTATTACAGAAAAAAAGTCATATATATTATGGTACATGTTTTATAATTCCAAACTTTGTATTCAAACGTTTGAACATTTTATATAAAGTCTGTAAAAAAAAACTGGAATATTGATAGAAATAAAATGAAATAAGTTTAAATATCAATATCAGAGCTGGTCCGTGTGAATGGAGGGATGGAGGGATGGAGAGAGGGAGTGTGGGCGTGGCCATGGGGACAATCATATCATTCAAACACTTTAAATATGTAAATAAGCCAGTCTAATTTTGACTTTCAGCAACATCCATGACCAACATGTTTTTATTTGCGCATTTCACAAACATGTGGTTTTGAGAACACACCATTTTACCTTCAGACTACACTTTTGAAAAAGCTATTTCTAAATCCTATTAATAACATCTCACACAGGAGACGTTAAATATGATGCTGAGCTTGTTCTTCAGCCCACATCATGTCACATCACATCACATGAAGGCATGGGTCATAAAAAAAACACTCGGTTCAGTTTGTACCCAGATTTATTAAGCTGTACAAAATTATATTCGCTTTGGATAGAGCAGTGAGGTAAGGCACACAGACGTGTTAGTGATCCCAGGTCAAAGAGTGATCTCCTCCAAACCCATCCAGAGGGCGGAAGAGCGGCTGACCACGTGGATGAAAGCGTTCAGAGGGCCGATGCTCTTCCCAAGCACCGCCTCCACCTCATAACCCTGTCAATCAAAGATGACATGCAAGTAAACTTTAACTATACTTTCAGTGCATTGATTTCAATGCAAAAAAACCAACATGCTATTATTTAACAGACGAATTTTTCTCAGACTTATTATACACTTACTGATCACTTTATTAGGAACACCTATACACCTGCTCGTTCATGCAGTCAGCCAATCATGTGGCTTTTGATAAGAGAGAACTAAGAGGAGAAAGTCCAAACTGGTTAAAGCTGACAGGAAGGCTTCGGTAACTCACTCTGTACAAACGTGGTGAGCAGAAAAGCATCTCGACAAAAGAGCAAAAGACCGCATGGGTTTCCAGAACAGGAAACCTGTGTCCGTGTGATTTCATGAAATGTTCAGGTGTACAGGTGTTCCTAATAAAGTGGCCACTGAGTGGAACTTCTCAACAGAATACATACTCGTTAGACAGGAATCTCACCTCTGCATGTCCTGTCGAGTTTAGGAGGGACATGATGGAGTTTTGCTGTAGCTGATAAACACACACACACACCAACACACACACCAACACACACACTTTCAAGTCAGTTTCACAAGATGCAGTTTAACACAATCTCAAACATCTTAGCAACTAAAAATGTGTGGTGATAATCAAGTGCTGAAAAAAAGTTTACACCCTGCAAAGACAGATGATTTCCTTCCTCTTTCGAAGCACAGAGAGTAGATCTAACGAAAACCTGAAAATATTTTTCATTGTGAGTAAACAGTTTACATCTGTCACATCTTACCTTAACTTTGACAGTCCAGTGACTTGAAGAGGGACAGCTGAGGAACACTTCGAGCTGCAGCTTTCTGCTTGGTTTGTCCACGACTCCGCATGCTACACATGAAAATACATCTCTGGAAAGACAAAATAATGATAACTTGGTTACGGTTTAGCACTTAGAATCAACACCTTCTGACCAATCAGAATCGAGAACTCAGCAGCACTGTGGTATATCAAAAGCTGCTTAAAAGCTGTAATGTCATATGTACGGCGTTATGATAGCGTAACTTACGGGTTATCTTCTAATGCCTCTAAGTTGTCGCCTCCACACTGGCTGCAGACTGGCCATGAAAAAGCAGAATTCTCATCTATGTCCGTCACCACTCCTGTACAACGGATATTAGAAAGAAAACAGACAAAATGTTCTCATCACCCAAACAAGCACATGTACACGAATAATCCAAATGATTATTTGAGTGATCGCATGATCGGGGTGCCATTTGGTCTTCTGCTGCTGTAGCCCATACACCTCAAGTTTCAGTGTGCGTCCTGAGATGCTTTTCTGCTCACCACGGTTGTAAAGAGTGGTTATTTGATTTATCATACACTTCCTGTCAGGAAAGTATAGAATATGTAAACTTTATTTTGATTTCATGCCACATGATTGGCTGATTGAATAACTGCAGGGATGAGCTTCCTTCACAACATCCTGTGTGAATGTTTCAGATGAATAACTTAAAGTATTAATCAAACCTAAAACAAACAAAAAAATCTACAGAACATAACTATGATAGCTAACATAGCTACACTTTCCTCTCAAAATATAAACTTTAAAATACTTCTCATCCTTGAAACCTCCTTGTTTCCGTGAATCCTCCGTTACAGGTTAGGAAAAATGTGCATTTTAATTCTTTCACTCGACCCTGTTACATGAATAAAGTGAAGGCAGTAAGATAAAGTTTGAACCCAGTGGAATAAAATATTCATCCAAGACATAGAAACACATACAATCAATATTATTTATTATATACCAAATTACAATCTTACGTACATGACGACAAGTTAAACAACGATTCAAGGAAAACTCAGTGGCTCTGTTAGGATGAAGAGGGTATTTATTTTTTGCTGGCATGGTTTGGGTTTAATGCTCTATTTAACCAAGTGATAATGAACCATACAGCCATATAGCTAAGGATCTGTCTCAGCACCTGGACAAGCTGCAACCACTTAAGGACCAATGAATTGGAAGTTTCATCGGAAAATCCTCAACAGAAGGTCAGCGCATCTGTGTACGATCCAAAAGTCAAAAGGTCGTGGTGCAGAATGCAAAACACCACAGGTGAATAAGCAACAGATCGACCAGAATTCTGTATTTTTAGTCTTTTTTTTTTTAACTACAGCGCTGTTGAATTCTCGATTCTGATTGGTCAGGAGGTTTCTAGCTGTGACTGCTGCAAATCTATATTAATACGCTCGTATGACACGTTATTGTTTCTATAGTAACGGCTCATTCACAGGGACGTGTACGGCGGACACTCGACACAAACCGGACCTGACGATAAACTGATTAAAAATCTGCTGTTATTTAAAACAGAAATGTGTATAATCGTTGCTATGGTGAAGCTTTCTGTAAGGACACGTTTATGGAAGGAGTCTCCAGTGTCAGCACTTGCTAACAGCCAGGACAATCTTCAGGTTTCTCAGTAACATGTCCGATTAACTTCAAGAGAGAGAAAATAATGTAAGGGATAACAGGAAATGACTTGGTTCACAGATGTTCAGCACCAATAAATCTAAGTATAAATGGATAAAAAAAGTATGACACTCATCCGCATATTGTGATATAAGAAAAATAAAATACTTTAGGATGTGCTGTTATAGGAAAATAGTCAACTTCCAAGTGGTGTAGATGTCTTCTCAGAAAAAAAAATCTTCACTTTCGGTATTACACAGAATCCAAGACATTTTCTCTAACATATTACTGTTTAAAAAAAACAACAACAATGTGGCCAGAGTGTGAGTCAGCCTTGCATCTGGCTAACAAAGTGGCAGAAAAACAAAACCTGCCTTCGTGCTTCATTTACTGTCATGCCAAATCTGAATGAGGAAATTCACTTGTATTTGTATAACAGATGAGAAAACACAACAATTACTGTTTAATGGGTTTTTAAAAAAAATGGAGAAGGACATTGGGAAAGAACAAGAAAAGCCATGAAGAAGCCACATGAACAAGGACAGAACTAATGAAGAAACCTGCTGAAATGGCCAGTGTATGAGATGTGAGAATGTACTAACCCGTAACGGTGCAGAGAGAGCAGGGCGGGCTCTCGGGGCTCAGCTGGTCCAGCAGAACCGACTGGGGCGGGGAAATGTTCCCTTGTTGGGATGGTTCCGAGTCCAGTTGAACCACAGACTGCCCCGAGATGATTATCTTACCTAGAGACGGTTCGCATTATAAAGAGTTCTGTAACCAATGACTGATTACAAATAAATGGACAATGGAAACTGCTGTAGTATAAGAAGAATAAAATACATGCTGTTACTGGGAAATAATCAACCTCCCCTTCATCCAGTGTCAGTACACAGCTCACCCTGCTCGATTACAGCGTCTCTGAAAATTAGCCTCGACCTGAACTGAGGTGACAGTGCAGCGATGGCTTGACGGACTGACGTCTGGAGCAGGAACATAGAGCTCACATACACAGGTAGGGTTCTGCTAATGCTTCCTGAGCTCTGCTCATCCTGCAGGCTGGAGTCTGTCACAAATAGCAAGAGGTCCTTCTCTTCTTTATCCTGTATTCAACAGACACATAATAAACAATACTAAAAAAAGGCATGATGCATGTTTAGCATAAGAATATCAGTAAAAATGGTACAGTTAGCCGTAATATGTGCCACAATAACCAATAGGCTCAAGTATCATTTTTCTCTCTCCACAGACTGGCTGTTAGCTCCTGCCCGTCACTGCGTAGTTGGACTTCTTTCGTGCCTAACATTGTAGTGTTTGACATATCAGAGCCGGATTTTTTTTTATATATATCTGTACACACAGCTTTTTTGTCCTCTGTCTCAATAATTTAATCAGGGTCCATAGCAAAGGTCAGAACACAGGCAGCCTTCATATATAATATGTAATATATAACACAGAGATGTTGTAAACAGGCAAAAGTACAAGGAAAAACAGGAAGTACAAGGAAAACAGGATTCGAAAGATTTAGAAACATCACGGTTTAAACAGACAGACGAAACAAAGCGTAAACACAGAACAGGTGCATACACTTATATAACAAACCAATGACAGGACGAGGGCCAGGGCACGTAAAGAGAATCCATGACACAATGTAGCTCTAAATAAACACAACACTCAGCACTGGTTATCAGAACATTCTGTTATCCACAAACAGGCAAATTTCGTTTTTTTTAATTTAAATATACTGTTATGGTAAGCAGACATACAGATTATGAAACAGTTGTGCAAACTTTGTGCTAATCCAGTTTGTGTGTCACTGATATAACACTACACCCACCTCATAGTGAGCTGAGCGCAAAAACCTTATCTTTCAAAAAGCTTCTATCTTTTAGTGCCCCGCACTTTCGTTATCTGAAAAGAAAAATTGACGGCAGCTTGAATGGAAAGAGCAGAAGTAGTGAGAAGGCAGAAAAACAAACAAAAGAAAGAAAAAACACCACAGACTGTGATGGGATTAAACTAAACACCTGTTAGAAACACGTCTGTTCTGTTGTTCTTTGGAGCATGATTTTGGTGATTTAAAGCAAAAACTGTGGTGTAGTCGGGTTCTGAATTATAAATCATACTTAAGGAATCCTATAATCACCATTTACCAAATCAAAATGTTAATTACTTTTTTTTCTACTATATTTATTACATCATTTTATTTGTTTTATTAACTTTTACAGCAGAAGTGATAGAAATGGAACATGCCCCACCCCATCTATTTGCCCCCTCTATTTATTTATTAATATCATGTAATTATGAATGTATTTGACCTACTTTGTTGAAGCTAGTTAAAGACTATATCTCCTTTTTAGATGACTACACAGTGCATGCTATTTACGCACAAAAGGATCTTAAAAAGGTACAAAGTTCCTAAGATCTTTACAGATTACAAAGACCTTGCAAACTGAACCTTGAAACAGTAAATGCTGGTCTACCTCACGCCTTCGAGTGGAGATTATCGTCAGCGCAAAAACAGAGCAGCTGCTTTCTAAGAAACTGCGAGAAGAAATATGCTGACTCTTTCTGTTCTTGGCTTTATTTAAGCATACTTTTCCCTGTTCAGGCAGCCAAGGACACATGAACCAGTTTGGGCTTAAACTGACCTGTCCTCTCTTATAAACCAAAGCACCCTTGAAGCTGCACCGCCGACTCGCAGGCTCGTCCTGGAGGAGACGGAAAAAAGAATTAAATACGCATTAATAAAGCTGAACGTTGGAGCAAATAAATAAATGAGTACAAATGAATTTGATGTGATATGTAAGATACCTGTAAGATCTCTCTGAGGGTCTGAATGAAAGGAGGGCGGTACAATGGGGACTGGCATTTAGGTAACACGCAGTCCCGCTGTCCCGCCAGTCTGTAACAGAAACTCGGTGCTGCTACTTTAACCTACGAGGAACATCACAATTTACCAACTGCACGAAGAGAAAACAGTGCAATGAAGAGAAATTTGTTATTCGTCATGCAGAATGACATAGTATAGGAGTCTGATGGATTCTTGATTCTGATTGGCCAGAAAAGTAAGTCTGCTTCATGTCTGGCTACATCACACCACCCCGTCGTTGATTGCTTTTCTATACCACCACACCCTCTAGGTTACTGAGAGACTGCAAAGCTGAAAAAACGTACCTTAGTTTTATCTCTAGTATGATAACGTACTATAATGAGCCCACCACTGCTAAAACCTTCTGACCAATCAGAATCGAGAAGTTTGTGTTGTAATTTTGGTTCAGGATGTTTGTACAATGTCAGATAATGGTATTAGGATATACCTACAGTCTGAGAGCATGAACCTTCTTCAGGAACTCGCAGAGGAACCGCAGGAGGCCACAAACTGTCAATCAAACTGAAGAGCTGAGCACATCTGGAGAGAGACAGAAAAAGGGGGGCGGGGGAGAGATGGCAGGGAGATCACTTTGAGGATTATTATCTATAATTAGGGTGAAATATTGCGAACCCTTTAGAGAAGATTCATGCAAATAATTAACAATGGGATTGCAGACTGGCAGCTTGTTTAAATCTTGTTTAAAGTGAAGGAATGACGACTCTGAAACTAGATTTGAATTTTTTGAAGCCTTTGTAAACGCCTCCAAGCTGAAAAACAAAAACCTGAAACAAGTTCACCTCAAAATCTACCTGGCTGAAGAGACAAATCCAATGTGTGAAGGTGTTTCATTAGCATGTTTTTTTTTTATTCGTCTCATTTAGTTTGACAGTCAGCCAAAGTGCATTGACGAAAACAAGTGGCAAGTGTGAGATCCGTTAAACCTGCAAGCAGAGGCTCGTGTCATTACTCTTTTACTCTCCAATAGACATGAACTTACTCAAAACATTCTTCTTATTAAACTTATTACAATAAATCCTATGAAGACCACTTCCCTTTGGTTTGCTTTTATATCCAAGGACAAATGAAACAAAAGGATGTCAGAAACATCTGCAACTTATAGATGCAAAACACAAGTATGGGTCTTAGATTATTTGTGAGGAAATAAGCATGGGCTAATACGACAGCTCCAATAAAACAGGAATTATGAGGCCATGTACTGTAGAAATGCTGGGCCTGAGTTCTTCTAATACATGACAGCGGTTTACTGCGTGCAGCTGGGGGTCTCGGAGTCGCTGAGACTGCTGTGAGCCATGTGTGAGAGTATCTGTTCCAGCAAAGCATGGATGCATTGTTCAGAACCAGTTCCACAGCCTCTTACTCCAAAGCTAGCTCATACTTGACCTGCTTGACTGCTCCTTCCAGTCCAGCCTGACGTAGCGCTCACAGTGCTGAGATTAACACGGGGACAAAGGGGACTTACTGGAAGGGGGCTGAGAAATCCAGCTCATACTTCAGATTGTACTTTTTTTTTTTCTTCATTCTGACAAACCTTTACAAGGTCCTTTATCTGTGGGAGAGGACAGTGATCTTCAGAAGTTAGAAGTTAAATGTCTGCTATGTGGGGAATAAATGATTTTGGGGTGTGCTGCTAGAAGAAAATAATCAGTGACAAGGTGATGTGATGAAGCGCGGTTACTACTACCACTACATGGGTGATTATTTTTTTTTTTTTATATCAGCACATCCTGAAGTGTTGTATTCCTCTTATACCGCAGCAATTTGCCACTACTTAGAATTACAAGTTAAGCTGTGTTCAAGGCGGCGTTGCAAATTGTAATTCCCCGCCTACAACCGGTAAGAGTCAGTTATCGCCTCAAGGTGATATTTCAACTAGTCAACTTGGGGTAGTCTCCTCAACTACCAGTTTACGAAGTGACGACAAATCAACATGGCCGCTCACGCTATGAACAGTGTAAAGTAACTCTTCTCTACTTTTACCCAAGTTTAAAGCAGTTCTAGCTTTAGCTCAGTTAATATACAGAACTAGGTTAAATGCATAACTGTTAAATCGTGGTTTAGAGAAGGTAAATATTATTGTTTATTGCTAATTTTAGCTGACTAACTTGAGCAAACTTTGTGCAGACGCTTGTTTTTTTCCCCACTTCACACATCGAAGGTGCCGAGGTGGAAAATGACGTCATTACAACTTGCAATTTATCACTTAGAAGGTATCATGAACGCAGCATTAGTGCCTGTTACCACTTAAGTTATAAACATTTAGTTACGCTATAAATACAGTAGTTGTCCCCTCACCAGCCTCTCTTTTTTCTTTCTCTTCAAGTTAATAAGACAAAAACAACGCAACTTGTCATGTTACCAAGAAAAAAGCCCCTGTGTAATTTATTGTAAAAACGATACCATATTTGGAGCAAGCGCATTAATATAAACCTGTTATCTGCAGCTGCAATACTAAAAACCAACACCTACTGACACCTTGCAATCCACACCTACTGACCAATGAGGAGTAATGAGAAGAAATCTGTGATTTAGATTTCATGTTTTTGCACACTTTCCTATGTACTGTGCTTGCACATCATCTGGTGAGCCAGTTCCAATTGAAAGCCATAGTATATGCTCACGCCACCATGTTTCACAGATAAAGTGTCCTTACCTTTTTTTTTTTTGCCCATACCTTCCATATTCCATCCCAATGGCCTATGTTATTCCTCATCTCTTCTGTATACAAAACCTTGTGCCAGAATCGAATCTTTATCCTACCAAATTATAACCTGTTCTTTCTGTCCTAGCATTTTATCCCTCTGAGAACAGAGAATGCATATACAGTACACCTACATCATGGAGCATAAAAGAAAAATTCAATGAAAAGCTTTTTTTTTTTTTTATCTTGCACAACCATCTGGTTGTTTGCTACTGCTAAGCTCGTACAATAAATATAAATACCCCTAATTTTGCCAAAAGTTTGTGCACACCTAAGCATACCATTCCTATGTGCTTGCTGAACATCCCATTCCACACGTATTCACCGTTTGCTCTTATAATAAGCTCCACTCTTCTGGGAAGGCTTTCCGCTAGATTGTGAAGCGTCGCTGTGGGAATTTGTGTTCCAGTGAAGAGAAATTGTAATGTTACAGCATACAAAGATATTTTATACAATTGTGAGTGCCCAACTTTGTGGCAACAGTTTGGTGAACAACCACATGTGGGTGTGATGGTCAGGAGTCCACATACTTTTGGCCACATAGTGTATAAGCTGATGTGCTATCTTTAGGCACTGTTTTTTTTAAATCAAAATTTTATCTAAAACATCAAATAAAAATCCTAATTGGCTGGGTGGTGATCACCTGTCACGAGTGAGGCGCTGGATCACCTTCAGTCCCTGCAACAGACATACATGTCCCTGCAGCTGCTCTGTGAAGTCTTTTAGCTCCTCTTCTGAAGATGCATACTGCATCTCCACCTCACTGAACATACCGTAAATGTCTTGCACCAGCAAACAACACCTGAGAAGAGGAAAGGCACAGAGTAAGAGGATGTGAGAATAAAATGTGTATGTTTAGGCTTGTTTTCCTGTTGGGAGATGAATCTCTGCCAGTCTCAAGTCTCTTGCAGACTGGAAGAGATTTTCTTCTGGGATTGCCCTGAATGTGGATACATCCATTTTGCCCTCAACCCTGACCAGTTTTCTAGCCCCTGCTGATACCACACCATGATGCTTCCACCACCATGCTTCACTTTTAGTATGGTGTTCTCAGGGTGGTAGGATTCTGCCAAACATAGTGCTTCGTGCCAAGTCTGATATTACAGGTAATTTTATGTAGATTCACGACCTGTAATCCTAATTCAGTCCATTTCAGAACCAGGTAGTAATCCAGATCCACCATCAAATGTAGAAAAGTTTATACTTACGCAAGAAACTATAACAACATTTTGTTTAAAAAAATGTTTGGAAAGTAAAAAAAAGAATAGTGAAAATAGTCATCATTGCACACATTTAAATAATGTGGCTAATTTTTTTTTATTTACTGGAAAATGATTCTGCACTGAGAGGATCTGTGATATTTCTGAAGAGCTGAACCCCTGCTCTAGGTGTACATCTCAGTAACACACCACTCAGAAGCAAACATCATCCTTTCCATGCTGGTTAATATTAAAAAGTGTTTACACTGGCACAAGCTTACAGAAGAAGAAGATTTAACAAATGACAATTTGTTAACAACAAAAAAAATGCTGCTTCACCTTAGCACACTGTTTTGGGGGTAAAACTGAGATTTAATGAAACTGTATTTGGCAAAAATGAGTTTATAAAAAATCTTGTGTTGTGTTTGATACATGCTGATATAGGTTTCATTTCTGGACCGGAAACAAAATCAAGACATGCTGCAACATGACTAAACAAACCAATGACAAATATACAGCTATACTGTTACATTTAATGTAAAACAATGTGTAATAATTATGGCAACTCTGACATAACTGTAGTGTAAGTGACTCAGACAGAGAAGGTCAGCTGGCTGTTGATAGCTGAAGAGGCAGATGGGGTTAAATGGTTTGAGTGTTGTGAACAGTGAGGCTTGTTTAGACTTGTGTTTGTGTGTAACTTGAGAACTCAGAAGGTGACAGAGCAGGACCACATGCTCAGAACAGGTTGACATAAACAACTACCTCGTTTCTCCTACTAACTCTGGTGGACGAAGCAGTCAGAGACTCCGCCGGCCTGCTGCCATTGGCCACCTTCAGGAATTTGCTATTGTGAGTAATCACAGGAATTCACAGCAACGTGGGGGCACTTCCTGGAACTGCACACCATTGAGCTTGTTCAAAACACACAAACACACACGTACACACAAGCTAACACACAAGCCCACCGAGACTAGCCCTCCCCATAAGAATGCTACAACATACCCGGATTGGCTGGAACAAAAAGGGGCGGGATTCCTTCCTCCACAGAATCCACCAATGAGAATGTGGTTTTTGATAAACAGACTTGTAATCAGACACCTCAAGCACATTTTGTTCTAACTTCTTCTTGAAAACATCCCCTCCTCTCCTCTCCTCTGCTCTTCTCGAACCAAGAGCTTCTTCAGCTTGTTTATGCTCCACAGACGTTTTACTGGAACCAAATATTGTCTTGGAGTGAAAACAAATCCTGATTATTCTCAGGAAGCGAGCTCCAGTGAAGCTTATAAAAAAAGTGAGAGGTTGAAAACTCTTTAAAATTGTAAGGCAAGCTTGCTAAAGCTTGAAGCATTTAAGGTCCTGGTTCTTAAGAAAATATACTAAACTTTTTTTTTGTTTTCTTTCAATCTATATTATTCTGACAACCACATAAACATCTGAAAGGAGCCTTCCTTTTGTTTAGAGTGTGTATATTGGTGAAGACACCACAATACAGCACAAGAGAGTTGAAAACAGTTAACAGAACAGTTGGAAATTTCCAGGAAGCAACCAAAGCTTGGAATGCTGGTGACATGCTATACTACCCAGACGATCTCTTCACTAGACAACAAACACTACCTTGTGCAGTCCAAACCCATGAGGCCCTTTATTTATCTTACAACGTCAGGTATGTGCAAAGCAAACAGAGAAAAACAAAGTGACAAAAGAGTGGAGTTCTGGTTCTGATGTGTGTCAGGCTGCCCAGACTGGAGCCAGTGCATGGCTCAGCCAATGAGCATGTTTATCAGTGTTTTCGTCCCTGCTTGAACATAAACATTATCATCACCACCATCNTCATGTCCAGGCTCGCTCGCTGCTGCACTATGTTCTATCCTGAGATATACACACACCACAATGTGATGCACCAAAGTCATGTGTTTACAACCTGCTAGAGCATCTGACCAGGATTGAGTTACTGGAAGCAGTCAAATGACTCGCTCCAACCATTCCTCTTTCTAGGGTTCTTTCTTTCTATTAGCATTCGATGTCTAGCCATCTGCTTTTATCCATCACATCAGCACGTGCATCCCAGCCTGCTCTGTCAACAATCTCGACCCACTGCTCTTACTCAGCAGGGAAACAGGACAGTGAATAAAAAGGCTCATGCTTTCAAACTTTGACCCCTAAACAAAGGTGGCACCACTGCTTGGTGGCAGAGAAAGAAAAATGAATTTTACCATAAAAAATCCTAGCAAAGCTCAGAGAAGAGTCCAACTTTTTTCCAGATGAGTGGCAAGCAACAGTAAGAAAACAGCAAGGTCAAAGTCTGGTGTGACATTACTTATTAATGAGTAACTACTGATTAGTACTTATTGATGAGCAATTTGGTCACATGCCAGTTCCCGTCCCCCAGCCAGCTACCAAACGGGGAGGTTGAAAGCTAATATGCACTTCCTCCGAGACATGTGAAGCCAGTCAACCACACTGTTTCGTGCTGCTGCTCATACGGTGTCACAGGGCAGGGTAACACCCTCATAGGAAATTGCCATTCGCCTTCTTCCGAATACATGCTCATAGGCAACCACGATTGGCTAGTGTCTATGAGTGAGTATGCCATCCCTCCTATCCAGAGAGCAAAGCCCATTTTTTGCTCTCTTGGCATTATCATGATTCGAACCCGCCTGATTCGAACTCGTCCGACTCCTGAGGATAGGGTGAACGCTTTTCTGTTGCACCAATTGGGAGCAGCTGTTTCTCCATTTTTCACTGGGCAGGAGGTCAAAGACCTGCCCACTTGGTTTCTTTTGGCTCACAAAACCAAGGCTTACAAATTCTCCAAGATAAAATTGAAAGTGAAAAGTAACCACTGCGCCTTTTCCCCATCAAAGAATGGACTTTTCTGTAGGATGAATTATATTTGCATTTGGTCTGAAAAAGCAAAAAAAGCATAGGTTTCAGACTGACTGCATCACCATTGCAAGGAGTCTGAAATTGTAAAATGCTATAACCAAACTGTAGATGTTGGCATCTAAATTATAAAATCTTTGATATCTAAACATTTACATCTGTGCTTGACATTGATGGGGTTATTGTCAGATCATCTGAAAATACCTGGAGCCTTGGCATCACCGTTGACTCGTCCTTTGAATCACCAAAACTGCATTCTTTCACCTTAACATTATTGTGACTATATTCAATTTTCAACTTCACAGATGCTCAAACAGGGTTCGTCCAGGGTCCAGGATTTATCAACAGGTAGGCGATGGTCCAGATATGGACCAGACTGAGTACTTGAAAAAAATACTACAGTAAACCCAATTGATTTATGTAATGCAATGATTTCATGACAGAAGCGCAATTTTCCAAGTGCATTGCATGCAGCAAAGAAATATGCTCAGGCAGTTTTGCCACAACTAACCTCATGATATTTCAAATTTTTTTCTTGCCTTGTTACCATGTGATTGTGTCAGGCTAATGGCTGTCTAAAATACAAAACGCTCAGCTCAAACAATGGCTGAGGTGATCATACAACAGTGTCTACAGGCAGTTCCGTCAGTAAATTAGTGACCTCTCAATTACAATCACAGGCATTTTACAACTAAGTCATAATTCCCCTAAAGCACTACTTTTAGGACTTCGCCAGCCTTTGTACACAACTGTTTTTCATAAGAAAGCATGAGAGAATCAAAAAACTAATACATACATAGTGAATGTTATAAAATGGATAGAACTGAGCAGGAAATATTTTTTTCCAATTCTCCAAGGACAATATTTGAACAAGCACACACCCAACACACACACACACACCAGATATAGGGTGGGTTTCAACAGGAAGATGCTGTTGTACTTCCAACTGAGCAGGCCACCTTGCTATGATTGATGACATCATAAACACTAGTCAAGTAAATGTTTTAGACCATCTGCAAGCTGGTAAAAACTCAGACATTAGTGGATCTTCCATTACAACAACATGGATCATTTTGATATTCATGTAATGTCGTTCTGTTAACAATAACTATTAATTATTTAAAAAAAAAAAACAGTTCAATCAAGCACATCTCAGGATTGCAGCATGGTTCCATTCTACCAAGGTTTAAATCCACACCAGGTTTTTAAATAGTGGAAAGCTTCTGGAAAGCTTCTGAAATTTAGCTCATATGGTTCTAATTACCTGCATAGTGTCTCAAGTGGGAGCCGTAAGAAGAATTAAGAAAGTAAACCAAAGAGTGTGATCTCACTTTATATTCACATAAGTCTAAGAATATCAGAAATATTTTTAATTTAAAAAAAAATGTACATTATGGATTAATCATTTCAGAAAGTGTTTTTGAATCATATTCTGCTACAAAGGTATATATATCTATAATGTATGAAATCAAGCATATCAAGAAGTAGTTAATCCTAGCAGAAATACAGGATATTAAGATATTAAACTAAACTCAGACAAATTATTACCTTTTTAAGCAAAAATAAAAGAACTTATCATAAAATATTTTTAACGATAACAGTTTACTTCAACAGTAACATTAACAATAATAGTATTTACAGTACTTTTTATGGGCACTGTATCTACATGGACAGAACAATACATATCCCAACATATATCAATACCTAAAGTCAGCCATAAAGTGTTGGGAGATATTGAGGAACATTCACAAACTATTTACATGATGTATGCCAGTGAATTAAGACATACTGTACCTCCCGACGTGTTGTTGCTGCGCTGTTCCAGAGAGACACTTGCTAAGAGATTGATGTCTGAGTAAGCTTGTGTGAGGAAACTGTGAAACAGAGTAGAAATAGATCCTCTGGACCACCACCTCCACAGGACCACATACAGACCCTGAGGTCCCACAAGCCTCCAAAGCCTCCAGGAGAGACTCAAACGCACTTCCTGCATCATTGAGGGTCTGTGTATATACATTAAAAATAAACTGATCAAAGTCATGTAAGGTTTTGTAAATTAATTGATACACAGTCAGGTCCAGAAGTATTTGGACAATGACAGTTTTTGTGATTTTGCTTTTATACACCACCACAATGGATTTGAA
>CM074945.1:11383654-11395250 GCA_037577455.1 Pangasius macronema | reverse complement strand
GTAAAACCATTCCTGTTTTGGGGGTCGTCTCATTGTTGCCCATCTAGTGCACCTGTTGTTAATTTCATTAACACCAATGAAATATATATATATATAATAACTAATATATATATATAATAATGTATGTATGTATGTATAACGAAATGACGCCACGATTGACCTAAAACAAGTAAAACGCGGCCATGATTTACCTAAAATGTGGCTGCAATTTACATAAAACGAGCAAAATGAGGCCACTATTCACCTAAAATATGGATGCAACTTAAAATTACTTAAAATGAATAAAACTGGGCCATAAATGACCTAAAATGAGTAAACTGTGGCCACGACTGGTATAAAACGGTAGTAAACCACGGCCAGGATTCACCTTAAACGAGTAAAACAAGGCCCCGATTACCTAAATGATTAAAACGCGGCCACGATTCACATAAACGAGTAAAACATGGCCAAGGTTCACCTAAACGAATAAACCGCGACCATGATTCACCTAAAACGAGGCCACGATTTACCTACAACAAGGGAAAGAATTAATAAAATGTTTCTCAGGCATTAGTAAAGTCATGGGCACAGTATGTGTGTGTGTGTGTATATATATATATATATATATATATATATATATATATATATATATTTCTTTTTTTTTTTTCTACCCGCATGTCCTGTGCAGGGCTCCGTAGTGTGATGAAGCGGGAGTCACTGTTACTGTCTGTAACACAACATCCTGAAGTGTTTTACTCCTCTTATACCACAGCAAGTTATCAACGATTACAAAATTCATTAAAAGAACTGTTACACCAGCTTAGATTATTCTTCTCCTGAAGATGTCAACAAACAAAATAATCAAGGATGTGAAGCAGTTACTGTTACCGCCCCAAAGGTGATTATCCCCCATTAAAAAAAAAATAAAAAAACACACTTGTGGTTTATTGAATATCTGCAACACTAGCTAGCTCATGCGATCAATTACGTTATAGCATTTATAAACAATAGCTGACAAATTTTATCTTTAATTTAATGAAGCTGGTTTCAGGCTGTGTGATCTCTGTATTCTTTTAAGATTGTTACTCTTCACACCATACGCGATGATTCTGATAAAATCTCAGCTGAATTCTATAACAGATTGTACAATAGCGTTCTCCCTATCAAATTATACGATGAAGATCCTCTGATGATAGACCTGTGCTTAAAGAAAAATTACATTCTGTGCAGTTTCTGTCATTAATCAGCGCAATCCTGAAATCAGCTCGTGCACAAACACATTCTTCAAAATGAAGCTTGAGGTAATAAAGTAAATTTTGTCCATAAGCACGTGTCGTTTAATTTCCGCTCTCGCCACAACAGTATTTATAGCGGGCTCGAGATTTAGTGCCATCACAACTAGTAATGCCATCTAAACTCATGTCAACTCGTGACCAAAGAACTCTTATGATATCCGATTTTTGTCTACGACAGCAAAATCAGACAAAATAAACAAATAAAAATCACAATGTAAAGCCAGCATAAAGAAAATCGCAGCTTGTCATATTACAGAGAAAAACGCAAATTCCTGTGACAGAAAACTAAGCGAGAGTCCCGACACTGGAGACCAGGCAGCGACTAAGGCTGAATGAACGAATGCGGTAAACAACCGCATGCGTGAAAGTAAAAACCTCTAGCTCCATGTATTCATATCCGATTACAACCCTACTGTGTGTGTGTGTGTGTGTGTGTGTGTGTGTGTGTGTGTGTCAGAAAGCCTGTTCTTCCCACTAACTACACATTCACTTTAATTTAAACATAAACTTAGAGCAGAATGAACAAAATGGACTCACATGACTAGCAACACATCATTTTAATAACAAAACAAACAAGTCTTCATATACATGAACATTAATAATAATAATTGCTCTACAGACAGGTTGAGAAAAGCAGGTTGAGGAGTTAATTCACCAGCAGTTCCTCACGAGTGCAGTATTTACAGCAGGCGCACAGTTTTCCCTGTGACCGTTAAGAAGTCCTCATCCGTGAGAGCTCGAAGCGCCTCATCAAACATGTCCTTGGTGATGGCCTGGAGCAACAAACGACAGATTAATGACTTAAAAAACAAATAATAAATTACTGTTAATGTTAATACACTTTAGCATTAATGACTCCTCTAAGTGATGCACAGCAACTGGGGTTCTTTGTTAGTGACAGGAAGTGAAATCTTACAGCCTCGGACTGGCCGCGCAGATCGTCGAACAGCTGCTGGTACTTCATGGCTGGCGTTTTGCCTTTAGACTGGATGAGTTTCTTTAGCGCCTGAGCCACTTCCTCCTTGCGCTTCCGTGCCGTCGCGCTCATACCTTCACACAGCAACACACAAGGCGGGTGTTACGGAATGATAACAGTCTACAAAGATCACGGCTTTCACTGTATTAATCCACCATTTAAACACACAATTCAAAGAAAAATGTCAGGAAGTCTTGGGCATCCTTCTATTCATAAAAAAACACCAAAAGGAAACAAAAGGATGAAATCCCTTATTTGTTGTTTCTTAGAAATAGACTTTTGCGAACTACTTTTCCATAAAATCTCTTAACCATCTGCTTACATTTAGCAAACAATTACCAATTATTAATTATTAATGAATGCGAATAATGAAGAATAAGGGTGATGATCATTGCACTTGAACACCGCATCACACCTGTAGTGAGGATGGAGATATCCACGAATCCTGTTCTGGGGTCAGTGGCTGACTGTTTCAGTGCCTCTCGGTGCAGTCTCTTCGCCTCCTCCACGTCGATGGTCTCCACCTTGTCGGAGAAGCGCACTTTAGCGTGAGCCTCGGCGAGGCGGATCAGCGACTCCAGCTGCCGGGGATAAGCGGACACCATCCCTCTGCCGCTCCCGATCTTCCTCATGTCCACGTAGGCCTGCGGTCACAGAATGAGGAACGCTCAAAATCTCACATCTTAAACTGTGAAAAACCTGCACGAGGCTAAAACGAGTCAAACTTACATACACGACCAACGTTACTAAATTAATTTCAAAAAAAAAAAAAAAAAAAAAAAAGAAGAAGAATAAGAAAGATATGATCCTACAGCTGAGTGCAAAAGTTTGTATCCCCATAGTTGGTTGGTTCGTTTCATGTTTTTCATTTTTACCTTCAAACTGTCCTTTATTCCTGTTTCTTTTTGTCTTTCCTCTCATACTTTTAATTCTCTTTCCCCCAGTCCCTCTCTTCTTCCCTTCCTACCCCATTGTTTGTATTTCTTGCTGTCTCTTTCCATTCTTTTTCTCCTTCTCAGATCTTTCATCCCTTCTTTCCCCGCCAATTTCTTTCACCTGCCCCTTTCTTGCATTCTTTACCTTTTCCCCTTTCAAGTCTTTCATTCTTCTTTTCCTATCTTCCTTTTCCTCATTGCTTCCCTTCTTTCCCACTTTCTTCACTATTGTTTTATTCATTCTCTATTTCTTCCCCTTTCAATTCTTTTTTTCCCTCTTTTTATTATTTTCCTTTTCTTCTTGTTTCTTTATGTCCCTTCCTTCCCTGATTTCTCCTTCATTTCTTTCTTTTTCACTTTTCTTTCTTCCTGACACGCCACCATTTCGCTCATTCATTCTTTCTTCTAAACCTCCACCTATTCCTTTTTTCTGGTTGAAATGTAAGTGTATGTGTAAGGGCACACAAAGTAAGGAAAGAGAAAAATCCTTCAACACTGATTTACAACAAAACCCCATTAACTAACTAACTAATATATATAAAAAATAAAAGTAATAATCTTATATATTTAAGTTGAAATGGATGTTCTACAGCATTGAACGCCAAAACTCTACACGACACTCCCTTAACTCTGATCACAGATCACAAGTTTGTTGTGTATTTATCCCCTCAGACCTCGATAAGCGCCTGGCTGGCTTCTTCGCTCAGTCGGGGGTTGATGTACGTGCGGGCGTAAGCGATGTAGTCCTTCAGTACAGCCATGTCCAGGTACTCCTCCTCGATCTGCTCCTCACTCTGGTAGTACAGAGAGACCAGGTGATGCGCCAGGCGTCTGTCGTACACCTCGTCCTGAGGGTCCAGCATCAGGAAGATCAGATCAAACCTGAAAGGCAGAGAGAGAGAGAGAGAGAGAGAGAGAGAGAGAGAGAGAGAGCTGAATGGGGTGAAACCCAGCGAGCAGTCGGAAAGAAAAACACGGAGCCCGGGTTTACCTGGACAGGAGCGTGTGAGGGAGTTGGATGTTCTCGATCGTAGTTTTCTTGGGGTTCCACTGAGACTCGACGGGATTGGCTGCTGCCAGGATCGAAGTCCGTGCATTGAGCTGACAAATGATCCCAGCCTAATATATGGACAGAAACACACACCTTTTTTATTTTTATTCCACCATATGAGCTGAAGAACACTGATGGGTAAATCCTAAAACCCCACATTGTGACACATGTTCATCATACAGGAAGTGATCAATACATATCCAAATTGAACTGAACATTTCTTCTGTTTTCTTTTTACATATTTACCTGCTGCTCTTCATTTGTGGTATGATGTGTGTGTTTGCTTGATCTAGACTTCATCATCACAGCACATCTTTACTAGCCTGCACTAATTATAAGAGACTTGTATTAACACCAAACACATGATTGGCTTGCCTTGGCGATGGAGAGTGTCTGCTGCTCCATGACCTCGTGCAGCACCGAGCGTGTGCTGTCGCTCATCTTGTCGAACTCGTCGATGCAGCACACGCCGTTGTCGCTGAGAACAAGCGCGCCGGTCTGCAGCACCAGCTGCCGCGTCTCCGGGTCCTTCATCACGTAGGCCGTGAGACCCACGGCGCTCGAGCCTTTACCTGACGTGTACTGACCGCGAGGCACCAAGTTGTAGACGTACTGGAGCAGCTGAGATTTACTCGTACCCGGGTCGCCACACAGCAGGATGTTGACCTCGGCGCGGAAGTTACCGCGTCCCGTCTGGCTGAAGTCTTTACGTGTGCCACCAAATAGCTGCAGCAGGATTCCCTGGAAATCAAACAGAGAGGAGAAAATAGAGAACAGAATCAAACATACATTTAACACTAATATTTTACACTCTAGCTGTGCATATGATGCATAAATTAAATTCAGAACAGAGATATTAGAACACTTACTATAGTAATAAAGTACATTTTTTAATGTTAAACAAGTAAACATAGAAAAATTATAATTAAATCAACAGCTAAATAATTAACTAAATAAATAAAGTAAGAAAAATACACAAGTATGCAAATAAAGACAATAAATATTAATAAGAGTTAATTTTTATATTCTATTTGCTTATTCTGATATCGTCTTTACTTTAAATTTACTTGATTACACAAATGAACATTGAACCATTTTTTGGATCATGTGTTGAAGCGATTAAATATGAATAAAACAGTAAACAACTTATTAACTAAAACAAGAAACAAAACCAAAACTGATTAATATACTTGCTATATGATATTGCTTGACTTATGAAGGACCTTTTTTTTTTTTGGATCAAGAGGTCAATTTTAAAAAAAATACATAATGACCATCATGCATCATCAGTTCCCTGCGTTAAAAGCTACCTCAGGAGAATTCCTCCTCAGAGTGTCATGAAAGCATTCTCCAGAACTTTATATTCGGGTGGAAGAACTACAGGAGTACGAGCATCTACGACCCACGCTCCCGACTCCTCTCCGCGAGCATGATATCCGGCTTGTTAGCAAGCTCTTTGAGCATGGTGACGCGCTCCTCCGTGAAAAGCTTCTGCTCATTCTCCTCGTCCAGCCCGTGCAGGCGCCGCTCGTCCGTCTTGCGGAAGTGGATGGCGTCGATGTGGGTCTTGTACACGGATTTCACCTGGCTCTGTCTTGGGTTTACGCGCATGGGGGCGGCTCTGTAGATACCTTTTTTTGTGGAAAAACAAAAGAACTTCATTAATTGAATCAAGCCTGAATCGTGCAGGGAGGAGCTTAAACCCTGAACGCACCGGTGATGTTGACACGATCTCCAGGCTGTACTTTGTCCACCAGGTCATTGTGGGCGTACACCACGGTGGTGTGGGGGGTCTGACCAGCGGGCATGTCCTCTGGTGACTCCTGCAGCTTGATCTGGCCGTTGAAGAGACAAAATACAACATTTCACACCAAACTAATGACATTTTGGAGCAAGTCTGAGCATAGACACTCATGGCAGTCAGTCCACAAACACGAATTACACAAGTGTAGTCATTTTAAAAAGGTAAATAAATAAATAAATAAATAATTAAAAAAAAAGATTTCTAAAAAAGACTGAAGGAGTCTCCAGTGCTGTAATGCCTGTTTTTCCTCTTTCAATGTATTAACTTCAAGAGAAGGGAAAAAATGAGCAAGATGAAGGAACCAACTGTTGTAACTCATGTAACAACATTTAATGAACCCATTACATTAATAACTAGGTCATTACAAGAGATTAGCAGTGATTAGTAATTAACCCACACTAATAAGGAAAGCAGGCTTGCATTTTAGCAAGTTTTTCTGAACCACCTTCTTTAGTTACAAAATCTCACCATCTGTTTGTCGGAGAACATGGAGCGGTTATGCACCAGCGCCAAGCTGTGTGTGGTGTTGCAGTTCCGACACACCGCAGGTTCGGCGATGCGGCCGCGATCCACCTCTACACGCGTGCTGAAGGCACAGACCTGGCAGCGGAAGAACGCTTCCTGCATCTCCGGGATGAGCTGGGACGTGCGGATCACCATGCCGCTGATGGTGATCTCGACTAGCTACAGACTCTCTCTAAGTCGTGCAATGGCCCTGTTCAGTTTGTTGGCCGTGCTGTTTAAGGGGGTCAGACCAGAGAGTCGGACTCACCCTCGGGGTTGAGGCTGCGCATGTTCCGGGTTTTCAGGGCGTTGTAGGGACGCACTTGGATTTGGTGCTCCAGGACGGAATCGGGGAACCGATCGAAGAACAGCTCATTGACTGCCATGTCGAATGTTGGAATTACTTCCTGCGGGCAAAGAGGAAAAAAATAAATAAAGCAGAGGTCCTTTTGTTTCAAGTGTTCTTCAGTCACACTCACCTTTAATTAAACTGGTATTTTCCTGATAGAGGGCTTCTTTCTACTGACTAAAATGTCTGGGGTTGTTACGGCGTAGTCACGTTATCCTTACCTGAGGATAGCAGATGAGCTGGCGGTACAGATCAGCATCAAAAGCCTGAATATGGCCACAGTTCACGTTCAACACAGGCTCCCCAACAACACTGATCTACAACACACACACACACACGTCTGTAAATTCTGCACACTTGGAAGAGCATTTGTGTTAAATTCTAGAGATCCTAAAACTAAACCCCACCTCGTCCAGTTTCTGCATGTACAGAGGCTCGTTCAGATCCAGGCTCGCATTCTCGTCCTCCTGTGATGTAGGATCAATAAATCTCTGCAGAAAACGCTGTGAGGAAACACACACACACACACACACACCTGATTAACCCAAACGCTAAACATGGAGTTAACTCACAATCAGAGCTTGATGATGTGAAAACAGGTCATCCAACAAATCCACACTTCCGCTATTTCATGACCTCTGCTCTGTAGTGTGCTCTAACCACTCTATAGGATGCCAAATGCTCATTCGGTGCTACCTGGAACTTCTCCTTGCACGTTCCCACGTTGACGTCAGTGCCCCAGATGACCAGTCTCTGTCCGGCATTTTGCTCGCTGGCTACTGTCGCGTCCCCCGATGGCTGGAAAAGACAAACAAGCAAAGTCACACAAACACAGAGTTATGATCACACTGCGAGTATAGAACAAACCTCAGGAAACTGTCCCTCAGTACACAAAGCTCATTAAATGGTGCGACTCTGAACCCCTTTCTATGGAGTCTCGCGCTGACTCACCGGCTCGGAGTTCAGGTCCACCTGCGGCGCCTTCCTGACAGATCCCAGGTCAGCTCTCTGGCGAGCCGGAGTCCCGCGACTGGGTGTGTCGTAAATCAGCGGAGAGCTCATGTCCGGTTCACTCTGCGGGACTGGTGTAAAAGAACGCATATGTAACTAAACGGAAACGCTCGGCTGTTTTATCCATCTGTATTTCAAACTGCAATTGTGGAAACATGCAAATGAGGAAATGGAGGTACCGGAGGGGCGGGGCATGGGGCTGGAGAAGAGAGAGGTGTCCTGAGGGACAGGGCTCTGCATGTCCGTGCCAGGGGAGGTGGGCATGGGCTCATTGAGAGGGCACCTGCTGAGGACCCTAGGTGCCTGAGCACCCCAGACTCCCGGTAGCGATCGTCGATAAATTTGTCACACACACACACACACACACACACACACACACACACAGGGAAAATCATTACAACCTGCCATCACATGCTACGAAAAATCATTACTATGTCAATACAATAAAAATGAACTATGCTTATTTTTTTGAAGGTTTAATTGGGACCTTGACATTGAGACTATTTAGTTGTGATGCAACAGGACATTAATATTGACCTTGTGGAAAAGCCACAAAAACCCTGAAAACACTAAGCACGGTTTACAGTGTGTATACAAGTGTTATAAAACTGTTATAACTCCCATCAGCACTGTGCGCAGGCGTAATCCAGTAACTTACGAGTGGACGGGTTGCTGCTCCTGCCCCGCTTACGTGCACCGGACGACGGCGAAGACATCTTGACCACTCGCTAGAAAATAACACAGTTGTACGCATTAATGTGATTGGTCAGATCGTGTTGATTAGGTTTCTATAACAGCACCTCTGAGATGTCTGTACTGATGCACTTGTTCTATCCTACACTACTGCCTCTAAAAATGTCGCTATTTAACAAAGGAAAATTTATCATAATTATGATTATGGTGAAGATTCCTGTGAGGAGATGGTCATTTATTTCACATTTATGGAAGGAGTCTCCAGTGTCAGAGCTTACATTTTCCAACAAGGGAAGGTCCTCAAGATAGTGACAATTTGTCTTTTTTTTTTTTTTTTTTGAAAGAATGCAAGATGATAGCTGTTATAACGTGTTAACCTGTTTCGTGGGCATCGTACAACATTAAACACAACTATAAACAGATAAAAAGTACCCGTTATTCTATAATAAATTCTAAAAATTGTAACAGTCTGTAAATCGCTGTGGTATAAGAGGAATAAAACAGTTGAGGATGTGCTTTGATAGGAATATAGTCAACAATATCTCGTGTAGAATCACATCACGCCACTGATTATTTTCCCATAACAGCACACCCCCAACTGTTTTCCTCCTATAAACATATGGAAACTACTACTAAAAATTGACACCATACTGAATGTTTTATTCTTTACATTGATAACAGACACCATACTATTATTCCATGTTAAAATTAATACTCTACTGTAGTGATCATGAGAAGCAACTATAAACAGATAAGTACATGTCGTCCTTTCACAACTAAAAAAAACTAATGGTCTGCAATTTTATTTGGTATAAAAGGTAATACTCTTCAGGACGAGCTTGTAAGCTGTTAAAAAGATGAATTTAGGAGGTGGAATATGAATTTATTTAGTTTTTAAGATTCTAACGTTAGAAAAGCAGCCATCTTGGCTAATTGATAAAACGCGTGTGACAGCAAAGATACACTTTAATAATAATAATGATAATAATAACAACATTAAAATGGATGAAGCAGTTTAAAAACAACACTTGGAGCTTAATGTCAGATTTTACTCCTTTTTTAACTCCTAAGTTCTTCATTAACAGTTAAAAAGCCTCGACGCCATTTTCTGTTATTTTCTTATTTCTTATTAATTGTCATAAACTATTTACATAATATATAAATACACAAGAAGTGACTCAAAATGTGTCCAAAGACAAGTTTACCACAAATAATCCGCTCTATGCACGCTTTATTCACTTATATAAGCATCCTTTAATAAAAGCTTAGCTTGACAACTTACCGTCTTGGAGGCTTCTTCTCAAATACACACCGTGTGGCGCGAAATCGCTCGGTGACGTAGTTTTCGCGCGGAATCACGGGCCAATCAGAAGCCGAGGCAGCGCTACTTCACTTTACTTCGGCAGGGGAAATATCAACCTTGTGTATGTTTTTTTCCCCTTAATAAACACTTCACTAGGCAATGTGTGTCCGAAAGTATAACATTTTAAATTCAGTTACTTCGTTGAAAACATTTTACGGCGTTTATAACCCAAGTGTTGATTTTTAAGCAGTCAGAAACAATACAATAGGCCCCCCCCCCCCCGACAAATGGTTTCTTCCTAGATGTTCGCGGGAAAAGGCCACGACTGAGACTAAGTCACGTGACCAGGCAGCTCACAAAGAAGATACAGCGTTCTGTTGAATGGAAATGCATTGAGTTATACAATACTACTAATCTTTTTAAAATAGATGTTGTCTAGTTTTCCATGCAATTAGGTAAAATTGTGGTAATATGTTCTAAAAAAGAAAAAAAAGTCCTGAAAAATCCCAAATGTTGAATTAACCACTGCCAGACCAGAATCACGTGGCTCAAATATGGCGATGGACATAACACTTTGAGTTAAATGTTAATTTATTACATTTTACCTTTTTATATAGAAAAATAAGCTTTTAATCGGTATGTTCGTGTATTTTTGTCACTCCATTTTGTTGCTGCCACCTACTGGTGTGGTTGTATGGATCAAACCACATACAAGAGCCAAAACCAAAGAAAGCTGCAGTTTTTTCTATTATTTAAGAATATATCCTAAATAATATCTATATAGCAGCATTTCTGTGATTCAGGCACGCCTAGCTGGCACAGGTTCTCTCCTGGACATGATCTTTTTCCCCCCCTCAATTTTTAACTATCCAGTTTCAGCAAGTCTGTGATCACTGTAGCCTCCGGTGTGGTCTCCTGCTTTTGTAGCTCATCCATTTAAAGTTTCACCATGTGTTTCACCATGCTTTTCTGCTCACCATGGTAGTAAAGAGTGTTTGAGTTACTGAAGCTTTCCTGTCAGATCAAATCAGTCTGGCTGTTCTAATCTGACATCTCTCATCAACAAGGCATTTCTGCAGGTTATACATACATACATATATATATATATAAAATGTGTGTGTGTATATGTGTTTCTTTTTGGGGGCAGTGGTGGCCTAATGGTTAGAGACTCAGACTTCGTTGTGGGTTCAAGTCTCGGGTCCGGCAGGGATTGTAGGTGGGGGAGTGAATGACCAGCGCTCTTTTCCACTCTCAATACCATGACTGTGGTGAGACCCTTGAGCAAGGCACCGATCCCCCAACTGCTCCCCGGGCGCCTCAGCTAAGATGGCTGCCCACTGTGTGCATACTTGGATGGGTTTTATGCATAGCACAAATTCCAAGTATGGGTCACCATACTTGGCTACATGTCACTTCATACATATTTACATATATATAAACACACATACACACAGTTAGGTCGTGAAGTATTTAGACAATGAGTTTTTGTGATTTTGCCTTTATACACCACCACAATGGAATTGAAATAAAACAAGCAAGATGTGATCAAAGTGTAGACTTTCAGCTTTATTTTAAGAGCTTCCACAAAAATATAGCATTTACCATTTAGGAATTACAGACATTTTAAGCAAAGTACTTCCATTTTCAGGGGCTCAAAGATATTTGGACAATTGACTGACAAGAAGTTAATTGACCA
>CM074945.1:11371737-11383554 GCA_037577455.1 Pangasius macronema | reverse complement strand
AAAAATCTGTCATTGTCCAAATACTTCTGAACCTGACTGTGTATAGTTTTGTTTTCTGCACCAGTTGGTATCAATTCTAGAAATTGTCATGCATGAAAATTCCAGCTTATCAGCAGTTTCCACCAACACCCTGATAGGCTGACTTGAAAAATCACAGTTTACAGTTACCAAAGAACAGAAAATGCACAGTTTGTGTTCCACAATATTTATTATCCTGAATACAGCCCCTGTGTCACAAATTCAACAGAACCAGAATATATATCTTCAAAAAAAAAAAAAAAAAAAAAAAAAAAAAAGAAAGAAAGAAAAAGAGAGCAAGAGAGAGACAATAAGGGACCCAAATGTTTTTGAGATGCATTAATGTGATTGGTGTTAACTCTTTGTTGTGTATCTTTGTGATTGATTTCAGAAAAAAACAAAAAAACAAAAAACACCTTTAAGCTTTCATAGCTTATTAACAAGTAACGACTATGTTAGCTATTTGTTATTACAGTGTACTGCTTCCAGATTACTCAAAATTAGGCTCATGAGCAGATAAGTGATTACAGTTGAAGGTTTAGCCAGGATTTAGGGAAGTGGCATTGTGGTTAGAAGGAAGAAAAGAAAAAAAGGGGGGGGGCAATGATTAATTAAATTTAATAAAACCGCTTGAAGAAGCACATCAGGGCATGATGGTGTGCTGTGGAAAATCTTCAAGGACGTTCATCGTGTCACTTCATACAGTAATTCAATACGTTTACTCTGCAAGGGCTAGGCGTGTATGTACAGTGAAGAGAGCGAAAGGAAGACAGAGAGAGAGAGAGAGAGAGAGAGAGACAATGTCGATATGGGCTTCATGATGTTGAGTGCTTTAATGTACCTGACATTTTCTAGAGGAGTTAAATGAAAGGTTTGATTTAAAACAGAAAAACTGTGCACTGAAACAAACAGCTACTGTCATACAAGTTTGTTTGTTTTTGTTTTAAAATAATCATTTAAAAAAAAGAAAAAAAAAAAAAAAAGAACCAGCCACTCCCTTCCGTTTGTGATACTACTGCTAGACTACAGGCACACTTTAATATAATCGTCACAAAGGCGTCTATCATTCAGATAATTTATTACGCTGATGTTTTTTTCCCCTCCCGACTAATCATGCTGTCATATCATATAGGCATCTTTAAAGTCAAGTAATTTTTAACGCCAGGTTACGTTAACTTAAAATCTCCCATCTTGCCTTTTTTTTGTGGCTATGTGGGGAAAAAAATACCGAAACAATAAAGCTGGACATAACATTACTGGTGTGCACTCGATCTTAAAAGAATTTCAGACGGTGACTCACGTTTTCTCTTCATTCCTTTTTCTCTGAGAAGCTAAACTATTTTGAAACATCCAATCGTGCCCTTGCAATGACGTCTGTTCACGTACAGACTGAACAAATTTACGCTTTTCTTTCCCCTTTCTCTATCTCCGATGACATGAGACTAATAGAGTAAGGTTGGGTTTTTTTTTGTTGTTTTTTTTTGTTTTTAAGACAGATGGTCAAAAACAATCCTTTACAATTAATTGCTGTACGTCTGTCCTTCAGGCGGTTGAGGAAGCTTCATATTCTCTTTGGACATCATTAGACGCCGTAGCTCTTGAAGAACGACTTTAATGCTATATGAATTTTGCCATTTTGCTAGAATTGGTATGCTACGTGCATCCACCTGCAACACAGGGGGAGAAAAAAGGAATTAAAAAAAACCAAAACATTACAAAACAGAGATAATCACACAGAAAATTTCAGCAAAAACAAAAATCTTTGCTCAATTTCTAAGGCAGGCCTGGCAACCCTGAAAATGAATAATACGTACAGTACACCTTCGATATAGTATCTGTCTAAGGTAGAAACTCGAGTGAGTAAATATATACAGGGTTTTACGGTAATCTCCAGGTGCTTGAGGAATGATGTTAAGACGCTAGAAAAGTTTATAAGGACAAATTCTTAATAATAAATAAATTAATTAATTAATAAAGTGTGCATTTCGAGTGTCTACAATGTAAGCAAAACACGTGGCGTAAAACCCTGTATATACAATAATATGGCCAAAAGTATGTGGACGTCCCTCCTAATGATTGCGTTCAGGTGTTTCCGTTACATTGATCTCTAACAGGTGCAGAAAATCAAACACACAGCCATGCAGTCTAGTAGATTGTAGAGTGTAGTAAACATGGCACTGTTTATGCTTCAAGTCAGTTAAGCTAGACCTGCCCCGATCAACTCTAAGTGCTATTACTGAGAAATGGAAGCATCTAGAAGCAACAACAGCTCAGCCACCAAGGGGTAGACCATGCAAACTCACAGAGCAGGGACGCTGCAGTGTGTAGCAAGTAAACATCCTCCATTCTCTGTTGCATCAGGAGATTCGTGACACTGGTTTCACGCAAGATCAACATGTGCAATGCCAAGCGTGGGTTGGTGTAAAGTGGTTTAAGGCACTGCCACTGGACTCTGGAGCAGTGAAACCGTGTTCGCTAGAGTGATGAATCACAGTTCACTATCTGGCAGCCTGATGGATGAATCTGGGTTTAGTGGGCACCAGGAGAACCTCCTTCAACGCATAGCACCAACAGTACAGTTTGGTGGAGGAGGCATAATGGTCTGGGGCTGATTTTCGGACTCTGGGCTCGGCTCCTTACTTCTAATCAAGGACAATGCCTTAAACCCCAGTGAACACCTTTGGAATGAATTGAAACATCGATTGTGAGCCTTCTCGTCCAACTTCTCGTCACTGCCAGACCTCGCTAATGCTCTTTTGACTGAATGGGCACAAATTCCCAGACGCACTCGAAAATCTTGTAGAAAGCCTTCCAAGAAGAATGGAGGCTGTTACAGCAGGAAAGAGCAGGGGACAGCTCTATATTAATGCACGTGGTTTTGGAACGGTGATGGTCAGGTGTCCACATACTTTTGGCCATATAGTGTATGTGTACCACAGGCTTGACTGCACTGTCATTACCATGAAGTTATCAGTACTATTAAAATGTCTTGTGTTCAGTTTTGGATTTCATTATAACTAGGACTGGGCGATATGACGCTATAACGTCGCTATTATGATAAGTTACAATACAGTTTTCTGAAATACTGTGGTATTTTTAAAAATATATTATATTATTGATTTTTTTTTATATTACAAACTCTGCTTTGTGTTTTCTGTTTTTTTCAATCTTTTAAATTGTAAAATGTTTTTTATTTATTTATTTATTTTTACAAAGGTTTCCTCCTTTTTATGTTATTTACATTAAATAAAAATTTCAGTAAACACATTTTTAAAGGTTTAATTTTCAACACAAAATTAATGAATTGCTGGCTGCTTGTTATGAAACTTGTTATTAGAAATGTCTTGAAATATCACGATATGTTTGTCATATTGCGCAGGGGCGGAGCTTCCATGGTGTGAGCTCATATCAAAGAGTTCAAAACACCGCAACTGTCGATCATTCCAGATTCATGTGCCAATCTGTCAAGCAAGGATTCATCATAACCCAATGACTACTTACCGTTCCATTGGAATTATTTATTCCATTCATGCTAATTTTTGTTACAAATCTAACAGTCGGTGGTGCTTCAGGATACTTAGGGCCGCACTCCACTTTCAGGCTGTATATCCTGTTTTCGTAATTAGTCTGAAAAACAAAGAAACACTCTGATTAACCGGGCAGTAGTAAAATATAATATATAGCAAAACAGCTCTAAATAAACAAGTTAAATCTCAATGTATTTGAACTACGTAAGAATCCTAAGCAGCCAAGAAGGGCCAAGACATTTTTTTTCAGTATTTGATGGTTTTAAATCTTCTCCACGCCTGTCATTTTCATCATTTCACCACCACACAGGGATGTGCCTGGTGACTGTTACCATGGTAACTATCCCCAGTGAGGGTTTTTATTAAAAAAAAAAAAAACCCCGCTTACTGCTGTTTTTTCAACAACAACAACAACAACAAATAATAAAAATAACATATAATTCATTTATTGAGGTGTTTCATGCAAATCATAATAAGATACATTCACACACTTTTAAACATGTTGGGGGATTGGTGCCATATTTATAATAGCTGAGATTGTTCTAGAAACGGAAAGAGCCATGGCCTAAAATATAATAATAATAACAACAAAAATTTTATGTGAATTATATATATATATATATATATATATATATATATATATATTCTAACTTTCTTCTGTTTTAAAAACGTGTGTTTTTGTGAGATTTTTTTAATGCTACCTTTGCTTGTATTACTGTTATCATTATTAACAAAAAAAAAAAACGAAAAAGCAAAGTGGGGAAAAAAGGGCTCTCTCTCCAGTTAAGTCTGCGTCAAACTCAAATAAGATGATTCGGTTACCGGCGCAATGCCAAACACAACTAATTATACACACTGATAAGGTTATTAATAAACAAATGTGTGGCAATAGACATCTTTAGAACTAGCAATGTCACTTCATTTAAAGTAATTTATTATTATTTTTTTTTGAAGATGGCAGAACCTGCACCAGTGGAAAGCAGTGCAAGTCTTACAGAAAAAAGAAAAGAGTGTACAGTGACCTACAGTTAAAGTATTTCAGAAACCTGTAGCAAGACTGAACACATGAACCTCAACCCACGACAGCCAGCGATGCCAACACGGTTAACAGGAAATTCACAGCAGGCGGTGAGACAAAACAGAATTTTACCACAACAATAAATAAATAAACACTAATCAATGTCGGCATACAAGACAGCAAAGAAACAGTGAGGCAAAAGTCCAGCGTAGCGCTACTTAATAATCAGCAGCTGCTCTATGTTTCTTTAACCAAAGACACCAGTCCCGCCCACTTGTTTTCTATTGGCTCACACGAACGAGGTTTATAAATTCACTGATTAAATTTCATCCACAAAACGTCTAAGCAAGGCAAAAGCTACCAGGGAAAAAAAGCATGTCTTTCACCTCACGTGTCCTTTCCCCTTCAGTGAATTGAGAAATTTTATTCATGTAAAAACTTTTCAAGTGTCGAAAATCGTAACCATTGGCACCCTTAGTTTAGCTTGGATGGTGGAGAAAATACCCGTTTAGCCTGAGATAATCATTCTGAACGTCACACCGTGTCGTTAACTGCTACACTTCTTCGCTGATGTTTTTTACTTCGACAACCTTATTTACGATTATTATACAATATTCCTAGTTAAGTAAAAGTGTCAGTCTAACGTTCTCTCTCACTCTCAAATTTGTATTAATGTGAAAACAGTAAGGAATTCATTACGCACTCTGTAACATTACTTGAAGCCAGCAGCTTTTCCCTTTAATGCTGATTTTTACATAAAGAAGCGTTAAAAATGCTCAGATATGTTCAGAAAGACGAGTGACACATGTAAAGGTTTGGCTCCTGCTGCATCATGTTAAAATGAGCTTTGAGTTAATGGTTTTGTCCTGCTCTGTGAAAGGAATCGCACACACACTCACCACCGTTTTTGACTACTGTGCGCAGGAAGACTCTGATCGCTTGACAGCCTTTCTGAGGCTTTCAAAGTCTAAGAATTTGCAACACAATCTAAAAGCTAAAACTTAACTAAAATCAACAATGCACAACCGTGAAGAAATCTTTCCAGCCATAATGATTCTCAGGAGCTAATTTAAACATGTACCATATCATTTATGTATGATTTAAACATGTGGAGAGTCTAAAGGCATACTCGCGCAGGTCCGATGATCATTCCCGTCCACCGTGTTAAGGTCATGTCCTCGTCGTCCTCCAGGCCCCAGCTCACCGTGCCATCGCCGACCCCCTTCTGGCCTTCTTCCAGCTCCTCCAACAAACGAAAATTGCGTGGAACTTTAACTCCTGTGCACACAAAAGGAGGCGGGAGGGAAAAAAAACAACAACAACAAGGTGTAAACTGGTTATTAATAACCTAACAGTTACTGGTAGAACAGCTAAGCAAGCGTCATGCTGTTATAGGAAAATAATCAAGTGGTGCGATCAGGTCACCGTTAGCAACCAGAAGTTGATTATTTTCCTTCAGCAGCAAGTGTTTTATTCCCCTTATAACCAATAAACGTTACTATACAAACAATGACGTAAATTCACCTGTGCTTTAATAATAAACCTGTGAAACTGTCAGAAAACAAATTGACAACTTCTGACCAATCAGGATGGAGAATTCAGCAGCGCGCCATTGGTTTTTACAGCTAATACACGGGGCTACATTGCACAGGAGGGCGGGGCTTCATCATATGTTCTCTAATTGAACAAATGAACTTAAATATACTGGACATGCGAGTCATGGGACTCTGTGATAACTATGATAATAATGATGATGATAATGATGATGTAATACTTTATACTTAAAGGCCTTAATTTCCAAACTGTGAGACGTATTCCAGTTTAACATTTTACTCTATTACGTGGAAATGAGTTATTTTATTTTAACGCCAGACTCGAGTGCAGAGAAGCAACACGGATCAGATCCAAATGCAAACCGTTGGACCAGCTGCTTTTCAGAAATTGCTCTTCAAGCGGTGAAGGAAATCCCAATACTTCACTAACACTTTACAAATCTTTTTTTTTTTTTTTTTAAATCACGCAGTTTGTTTTAATCACGTCAGGAGCTTGATGCTGAGCACTCCATACAATTAAAAAATAAATAAATAAAAAAAATAATAATAATAAAAATAAAGCGCTGTGCATTTCCCCTAGTTAACATCCTGGAAAGACAATAATCAAGAAAAGCTTCAAGCGGCCGTTTCTCAAAGTGGGTCCATAATATATATTTTTTAAAGCTAGTTACACTGGTGGAAATCATAACACAAATATAAAACCTCAAAAACAAGTCGCCTGTAAACAAGTCGCCTTGGACCTAATGTGAAAATTCCTAAAAAATATATTTTGACAAAATATTATTGTACATTTAAATGATGTTCATGAATAATTTATCTTTAAAAAAACATTTTAATGCCTGTCTTTTGACTTAATTACTATTCCAACTATTATTAAACAGCGTCTTTCTTTTATGTAACGTGCACTATTTTTTTTTTTTTTTGACTACTTTTTGTCTTAATTTCCTTTTTTTTTTTTTTTAATAACTTTACCCTGTAAAGCACTCAGAGCTGGATTTCATATGCTATATAAATAAAGTTTATTATTGTGATTATTTTTTAATTCACACTGTAAAACACTAAAAATAAATTTCAAAATAAACTGTAAAATAATTTCAATAGCTTCAAAGTAAAAACCACTTTTTAAACACTTTACTTCAAACTGCACCTTAAATCCTATATAACCAAAGTTTATTAGCAGTAGTATGTTTTACTGTTGACTACACTTTGTTTCTTTCTGATTCAAAATAAATTGTTAAATTTCGAGTCTTTGTGAAGAGTTTAAAGCAGAAGCTGATTTTTAAATACTTTATTTTATATTTAATTTATTTTAGTTTATATTTCCTGACTTCTGTATTTTTTACTTCACGCTGAAAAGCACTCGGAGCTGCTTTTAAATCTAAGAATTATTATTATTATTATTATTATTATTATTATTATCAACCCATTTTACTATTTCAATTATTTCACCCTTTATTTCTTTCATGTTTAAAGATTTATTTATATATATATATATATATATATATATATAAATAAAATATACACATATACATACACACATTTTATTAAAAGTTAAAAAGTTAAAAGTTTTCATTATTATTATTTTATTAGAGTCTTTATTATTAGTTATAGCAGGTTTATTTTTTGACTAGCTTTTTTTCCCTTCACACATTGAGCTGCTAGTTTTTATTACCATTCTTTTAAAAAATAATATGATTTATTTTACAGTAAGAAAATACAGAGTGCACTGTGTGGGGTGTGAAGTGAGATTCATTTTATGATGCATTAATTCATTAAAAAAAAAAAAAAAGCTGCAAATGAGCGGAGCACTGAAGCAGCCTATGGGGGGAAAAGCGTCTAAAATGTGACACAATATAAAAGAGTTTATTAGATATTACGTGAGTATGACGTCAGAATTTAGTTCAATACCTAAAATGGGCATTTGGGTCATTTTTAAAAAATATTTAAACTGTGTATAATGATAAATATGTACATTAGATGCTAGTCACTTCCTTAAATCCCTCGCTCTCTACACTTACATTTAAAGCTCAAAATAGAGGAAAAGTGAGGAAACTAAGGAGGAGATTAAGAAAGCGTTTTAGGGATTACATCATTTAATTTTATTTCTAATTTAACAGCGATAACAGGATTATTCGGCGCTGTGGACTGCGCGGCTAAAGCACAGCTCAGGCTAGCAAGCTGGACTAGCAGCATGAAGCGTGGACGGGTATCATAAACGACTACCAATTAATAAATGTGTCTATTTAAGTTGATTTAAAAAGATAAATGAATGTGACAGCCGCACACAGCTAACACCAGCCATGGCAGCTAGCTTAGCCAACTAGCACTTGCTAGCATGCTAGCTCTGCTCCATCCGCCCTGGATTTTTCTGCTAACCCGTTAGCTCGGCACTTCAACAGTGTCTCCGCGTCTCTGAATCGATTCCTAAACACCTCACACAGGACAAATCGTTTATTTTATTTATTTTTAAATCGAGATATATATATATATTTTTTTTCATCGACTGGAGTGACTGAGCTAAAATTAGCGCACGCGCCCAAGCAACACTCACACTACATAAACACAACGCCAAACCCCCGCGCTCGCGCGCCGATCCAACAAGATGCATCGGGGTTTTTTATTTTATTTTTTTTTATTTCTGCATATAATTTAAAAACACAAGCTTTCCTCTCTTTTCGACTGGGATCCTTTCGGAAAAGTAAATCGCAACATTTATTCGCGGTTTGCACACATCGGGGAAGAGACAAACCTGAAGAGGCCGCCATCTTCTTCAGCCAAATCCAGAAGCGCACGGCGCCGTGACGTCAGGTCACGTGGCTGTCCACGTCACCGCCACTGCATTAAAATCAGCGGGGCGCGTGAGTAAAAAAAAAAAACACTGATTTATTTATTCATTTTAGTCTCATCTATCTATCTATCTATCTATCTATCTATCTATCTATCTATCTATCTATCTATCTATCTATCTATCTATCTATCGGCATTACTGCTAATAATCTTGAGTTATAATCCACAAACTGTTGAAAATCATTTGGGTAATTTTAATAACAATATTTAAATAAGTACAGTGAAATGTTGTCATAAAAAATAATAATAATAATAATACTTTATAATAATAATAATAATAATAATAATAGTGAAAATACTAAATAATTTATATTATATTTTATAATTTATTGCTGACAAATATGTATATTTATAATCCAAAAACTGCCCAAAATCCATTGTATATATTATATTAATAAATTTTATGAGCATACTATTTGTGTACAATAATATTTTGTATTAAATAAATAAAGAAACAAAATTAAGCAGTAAAACAAGCAGATAATAAAGACTTGATTGTATTTTTTTACAATTAATTTTATTATTATTATTATTTATTATTTTAAATTATTTATTAGTTTTTACTGCTTAATAATAATAATAATAATAATAATAATAATAATAATAATTTTAAAGCTGAGTAGGTTTGAAAGAACTCATTTGGAAGGGTTTGGGTGTGAGCTGTAACTTTTCCTTGCTTGTATAAAACGATCCTTGTTGTGCTTTACAGGTGACAGTTTCCTCCAGTAGCCACTAGATGGCAGTGTGTGCTCAGTGTTTACAGACATGGCCACAACCTCAACATTGCAGTCCATCACACAGCACCATAAACACACTAATTCACACAGGCACAGTTTAGCATCAGCAATCGAGCACGTGTTCTGGTTTCTGTGAGGTCAAGAGGAGGAAACCGGAGAAACCTGATGAAGCCCATGCAGATACGGGGAGAACACGCCAAACTCCACACCCAAGCTCAGGATCGAACCCTGAACTCCGGAGCTGTGAGACGGCAACGCTGCCTTCTCAGGGAGCTATGATTATGTCTAATCTCTGAATGGAACCTTGCCGCCTGTGTAGTGCACATGAATAGGGAGTAGGGAGATATTTTGAATTGAGCGCAGCCTCAGTGACCTTGCTGAAAGGAAGTGGCAGCAGTGCCTCATGTCCTCCCTTTGTGCCTGCGCTGACTATAATTCACACAATATTACTGACACTCATTTGGACTGAGGAACCCTTACATTTTTTAAAATTCAGGTTCTATGACAGACACAGAAACACTCGAGGTGTAGGACAGAACGGTTATAATGTTTAGGCTTGCGATTTGAAAGAAACGCATGCAGTGTGTGTTGTGAAAGGCCTACAGGAGAACCGGGAGTGAGAAAACGTATCCGATTAAAAACCATTTTCAGGTTCCTCTCTGTCTTTCCCCTCCTGGTCTCCTGCTACAGTAGAACGCTACACTCTTAGAAAAAGGGTTCCTCATTAATCATTCTTTGAGTGATTTCTGTTTCTAGCATTAAAAATTCTAGCCAAAGAGTCCTAGGTTGAACCTTTTTCCACTCTTCATTTTTTTTTTTTTTTGCAACATCCTCCAGATCTCCTGTACTGCATAATGTAAAGAACAATACACTCTTAGAAAAAGGGTTCCTCATTACTCATTCTTTGAGTGATTTATGTTTCTAGCATTACTGCTTCTTACCAAGGAACCAAGTAAGGTTCTAGATTTAACAGTGGGGACCCTTAACCATCCCCAAACCCCATGAAGAGCCTTTTATTTTTCTATTAGTGCAGTTTCTAATTTCATGGAATCATCAATCATCATGGAATCAAAGGGTTCTAGTTCTTTAGGGTTCTAGATTTAACCATTTTCCAGAAAAAAGGTTCTACATAGTACTCAAGGGAGTGAGTGAATGAAGTGACTTGTGGTGACCCCTACTCGGAATTTGTGCTCTGCATTTAACCCATCGAAGTTTTACACACACACACACACACACACACACACACACACACACACACACACACACAGCCTTTTTTGCTGCAGCGCCCGGGGANGCTCAAGGGTCTCACCTCAGTCGTGGTATTGAGGGTGGAGGAGAGCGCTGGTCATTCACTCCCCCACCTACAATCCCCGCCGGACCCGACACTCAAACCCACGACCTTCAGGTTCACCTTCGCTCTCTAACCATTAGGCCACGACTGCCCCCATATTCACCAAGCTTCACCAAGGTTCTACAAGTTCTACAAGAAAAAAACAAAAAAACAGTTCTACACAGTACTCTTCAGAGTGTTTAAGATCCTCCAGATATCCTGCTCTATACTCCTGAGTAGTATAATGATATACTGATAGAGGGCTCTAGATTTAACCCCTTAAAACGCTTAACGCGATTTAACCCCGTAGAACGCTTAGAACCCTTAACCATCCCAAACCCCTGTGAAGAACCCCTTTTTTTCCCATGAGTGCATTCTTTTCAATTAGGGTTCCCCTGATCCAACGATCCTTTAAACAATTCACATGTCTATGGTTAATCCTTAATGTAGTCAAAGAACCCTTTAGAGTTCTAGATTTAACCCTTTTCCAAGAAAATAAAGGTTCAGAGTAGAACACGAGAACCCCAAACACCACATGAGCATTGGCATCTTTTCCTATGAATGCAGTCTTCTCAGTTAGGGTTCTTCTGATCCACCAATTCTTCGAATAAATAATGTTTCTAGAATTAAAATTTCTAACCAAAGAAACATTTATGGTTCTAGATTCAACTTTTTTATTTACTTGTCAGAGGTATTTTTTTTTAAATCTTCCAGTTCTCCTGTACCAAATAGTATAATGATACATGCTTAGAAAAAGGGTTCCTCCTCAATCATTCGAAGACTGATT
>CM074945.1:11359237-11369237 GCA_037577455.1 Pangasius macronema | reverse complement strand
AGACCCTGGCCATCTTCACCGTGACCAATGCCACTGTGTCCACCGAGAGACATTTTATTTAGGATTGCAGTGAACATGACCTGACATTAAGGCAGATTGAAGAGATTGTGTTGCGGTTATATGGTACAGCGTGATGCCATCATGTCCGCGATCTTACAGTCGAAGAATATATATGCAAGTGTACATGATGACATAATCTAATAATGACAAAAAACATTTCTAATAATTTGATTGTAAGTGTTTTCAGGAGAGACCCTTTTGCCCAACCACTGACGACAAGCGTTATTATAGCTGGCACTGCAAAGCATGCTGGGATTCAGTTCGACTTTATTTAAATACAGTGCACGAGATGCCAAAACCATTTTCTCATTTAAGTGGATCAGAACTCCTCCAGCCTCCATCTCTCTCTCTCTCTCTCTCTCTCTCTCTCTCTCTCTCTCTCTCTCTCTCGGTCCTTACAGAGTCCCACAAGCATCACATATGAATAATCACATGACTCATGTTTTTTTAGTCACTTCACACATCTTCACATGCACTGCATCATTTACACATGGTTCATTTTTCACATTCTTTTATTCATCGCATTTTATTAGCATCTCGTCACGTGTGTTTACTTTGGTTCATGTGCAATCTCAAGGCCTGAAATGTTGTACAGTATAATAACGTATTATGTATGAAATTTTAATTACATAAAACCTTTTTTTTTTGCATACACGACAAGCCCTCATAGACTATTTAGCTTAAATCCATTTTATGAAGCGTCACTAAAGCAAGACCGTTTCCTCACAGATTTCATAATCATTGATTAAAACCAGAAGAGGTCTTGCTGTGAAAGCAAACCAGCGAAATTTCCTCTTATTACTCGAGAGTGTGTGAGTGCTCAGGATACGAGAACCTCTGCAGCTTCGACATGAAATGTATCCCTGATAATGCAAACATTAGGAACAGAGCTGCCCGAAATAACTCCCTCATGCAAGATGTGGAAAAGATTAAGGTTCTGTGTATGGGTTTTTTTTTTTTTTTTTTGGGTCGGTGTTTGCGTGTGTTAAAGGAGGCTGTCGGTCAGTGGAGGCTTAGAACGACGCCAGTGCGAGGGAAAAAAAAGAGGTTGTATGAGTGTGTAAGTGAAGTCTGTTTTTTTTGTGCAAAAGAACTCATAAAAGTCACATTTGTTGGTGATACATTGGGAAGTGGAGGCAACTTTGGCACATGTGTCTGTGGTGCTAAATTAACTGTTAACACAAATAATCAAAGTGCAGGCCCCATTGAGCACTGGCGCCAGTCAAATGAGCAGCCGAGGGAGGAGGGAATGGAGGGAGGCAGCGGGCTGAGGGGTGAGGACTATGATCTAGAAATTCTCCCTGCGTAGTCAGGGTTGGGATAACGAAAGCTGATTCGGGATCAGCATCCGTTTAATTGCGTCCTGATGAGCAGGTGGAGGTCCCTGTCTGGACGAGGGGACTTTTACAGGATGCGAGTGCTTACAAAAACAGGGCCCTCCACCCCCGTGGACAGAGGAAAAACTCGCCACGCTCCTGCTTTCCAGCTATTGTGCTTGGTGAGGCGCTTTCTCAATTTAGACCGACGCTTTGTAGCTGTGAACGTCCGGCGGCCACCGGATGTGGCACTGGACATGGAAAGGCCTCTTACTAATCACTCAGCTCTAATAGTGAGATAGTCTGGCTAATAATACAGCAGGGGCGCAGGTGGAGCTGTGGTACACGGCCAGGAAATGTTGCTAGAACTCTTTCTGATGGAGAGGATTTCATATAGAATGTTGACCCACCCTGCTTTTTGTTTCTCAATAGAGATGCAGTGGTATGATTTTTTTTTCCAGAGTACACTTTGATACCATTTTTTGATACCGTTACCAGATAGTGTAACCTACCTCGTGCTGAATTTTATGTTTAAGACATTTCTGTTTAATAGAAAGCACAAGGACAGCCAACCCCAGACAGCATGGTCATTAAAAATGCCAAGAATTATGCCTTGACTTGTGGACAAACTGTAGAGCAAAGTGTAGAGAAAGCAAGCTTGTCTCAGTGCTCGCTGAACTGAACTGCTCTCTTTCATATGCAACACTTTCTCTGCGTCACTCCTCCACGCTTGCCAGTATCTTCATACTTGATGGTATGATGGTATGATGGTGTTCATAAGATGTTTTATCAGGTTTCAGGTTACTGTCGTACCACAGTGTACTTTGCTTCATTATTAATCAGGCAATACATCCAGATTGCTGTCAGCATCGGACCAGTATATCCATATCAATGCATTCTTATAGGATTTACATTGGAACCTGATATAGCCATCATAAATAATAGAACTCTCACATCTCAGATTTGGATAGAATGTAGATCACAGAGGAGACTAAAGCCTAAATCTAAAGGTAAGGTCATGTCCCACAGCATGTCGTTTGCTAATGGACTGTTGAAGGTGGTGCCAAAACCACTTCAGCTCAAGCTGAGACGATCTGTAACTCATAAAAAATGTTAGAGACATTCTCATGCTCATGAATTAATTATGATGGTACCAGGTTTGGATTTTTCAAGAAGTTTTAAAACCCTTAAACCATCTCCTGTGATTGAACATTGAATAAATATTATAACATATCAATAAGTTTACTAAAGCTCTGCTGAATTCTCTAATCTGACTGGACAGAAGTAAAGCACATCACAGGTTTGTATTAATGCACTCATTCTAGTATAGTAACAACAAATACAGAATTTGTATCACGGATGCTCCACATAAACATACAGAAAATAATTATAACTCTTAATATTGAAACTTTCCGTAAGAAGATGTTTAACATTTATAGAAGGAGTCTCCAGTGCGAGCACTTCATAACTTCCATAATAGGATCTTGTGGATCTTCGTGGATAGTCTTAAATGTAACTATAAACTGATTTTAAAAAAGTATTGATAAAATCAAGTCATTGGCAAATTGCTATGGTATAAAAGGAATAAAACACATCAGAACGTGCTGCTGTAGGAAAATAATCATCTTCAGGGAGGTAACAGTAAACCGGCATCGTCACATCAGCCTGTCACTGGTTAATTTCCCATTACAGCATGATACAGTGTGTTTTATTCCCTACATATTGTTTTAATAAATGACCTATAATTTGTGAGACTGTGCTTATAATAGCAATGAAACCACATATGAGTGGTAAAGAGACTTTTAAACAATGCACTGGAAAAAAAAATAAGTGCAGCAGCTCTGTGTGACATCAGTGCAAAAGCAGCTCGACTTGCCGATGCTCTCCGTTTCCCATGAAGCCCTCAAAAGTAGGCCGCAGTCGGCTCTCGTCTGGCGCCACAGTCATCACGCATGTCAGTCCCTTGCGAGAGCCTCTGTTTTCCTTAGAGGATGAGCTAAGCTCCTCCTTTAGCTCTAACGATTTATTTTAGGTTCCTCTGTCCAAAAGTGATGCACCCTCCCCCAGTCCAATCCACAAAGACGCACACACACACACACACAAATACCGCCTCTCCTCAAATCAGCGTTTACCTTGGCCATGTTGTTTCAGTGCAGACCAATCAGCTTGGACTGTGTAAGGAATGTCCCTCGAGACTCAGCCCAGCTTCCCAATAGACCCATTTATTCTGAGGACACAAGCTGAACATCTGGTTCACATTAATGCTTGTACAATAGTTCTCATCCAGGCTAAACACGTCTACACACTGGGACAAGTGGCTGATCGCTCCCAGCAGCATCATTTCAATGATGTTTCTTAGCTGTTGAGTATGTTCTGCAATTCAGTTAAGCACTTCATACTGCAGCGCTGTTGAATTCTTGATTCTGATTGGTCAAACCATACGGTTCATTTAATACGTTTGACATAGGGACATGTACGGACTCGTATAAAAGGGATATTATTGATATGGTAAAGTTTTCTACGGAAGGAGTCTCCAGTATCAGTGTTTTGTTACAGTCATTAAGACTTCCAATATGAGCTTCTGCATTTTTTTTGCCTTATTGACTTAAAAAGAAAAAAAACAAAGGCTGTTTATAGGTGCTATAATGCAAGCGATAACTTGCTTTATGAACATTCTACAATGTCAAATGTAACTGTAAATGGATAAAAATTACAATGTGGTGTTCTATAATAAAATCAAAAATCTTCAACAAACTGCTGTGATGTAAGAGGAACCAAAAGTTCAAGAGATGCTGATGTGGGTGTTTATCCAAATCACACCACCCCATTGTTGATTATTTTCCTATAACAGCATGTCCCAAAGTTTTATTCCTTGCATAGAGACCTTTTTAATAACACTGAAACCACTACTTCTACACTACTAAGAATTACAGCACCTCTGCTATACACATACATATCAGATAAAAACCTGAAGTGTTCATCAATTCATACCTATTCCCAAATTAACATGTCCATTTCTAATAAATGTTATGATGTAGCAAATCTCCAGCAAGCTACACATTAACAAATTAGATTTAGTGTGATGTTTACACTCCATTCAAATAACCACTCTTCATATCCGTGGTGAACAGAAAAGCATCTCAACACATTAAACCTTGAGGCGAATGGGCTACAACACATCGGGTTCCAATCATTGGACAGGTAAAGATTGGAAAAACGTCACCAGGTCACATTTTTTGCCCCATTCTGATATTTGATGTGAACATGAACTGAATCTCTTGACCTGTATCTGCATGATGTTATTTGTTGTGCTGCTGCAATATGATTGGCTGATTGGATAATTGTGTATATATGTCCACATCTTATATTATTTTACAAGACCACATTTAAAAAAAAATACCTTCACCAAGACCACATGAGAATGCTTTTGTGCAATGCACGTAGCCTTAACCTTGGGTGGTGTATTAGTTTAAGACTCAGTGTTGCAGCAGACACCCAGTCGAATCTGGCACAGGCTTGTATTGGCCAGTTTTCCCTTTGCCGATAAAAGGTCGCCCCCACAGCCTCTTCGCTTTAAATAGTTGATGATGTTGCATAGAAAAATTTAAATAACCTGGAATTAACACTGCAGCCTGGGAAAACAGCCAGTCGCTCTGTGGCTGTCTAACTGGATGGCTATAAAAGGAATCATTCAATGTCTGATTTACATGTTTTACTGTGTGTCTAGAGAATGTGCCATTTTGCGTATACTCTCCCTCTCTCTCTCTCTCTCTCTCTCTCTCTCTCTCACACACACACACACACACACACACCACACACACACACACACACAAACACAACACATGCACAGTCCATCTCTATTATTAAATTTAAAAATTTGCTGAATATGAGCTGCATAACAATTGGTGGTTCCCTATACTCACTTTTATTATGTGCCATAAGTAAGGAATAAAACACTGTTTGACATGCTGTTGTAGATGTTGCAGACTTACTGCTACCACCCTGAAATTGGTTTATTTTCCAAGAGCAGTGTGTCATGTGTAATACTACATAAGATGAGATCGAGAACTGATAAACATGCCCAAGATGTAGTATTAAACAAAGCTACCATTAAACATGTTTTTTTTAATAGGGTGCTTTGTTCAGACCAGTGGTTTCCTAGCTATTAAGGGTTTTCATAGAGTTTCTGCCACTAAACTGGGGTATCTGTGGTCCTGGATAACAAATTTGCAGATCCTAATGGCATCCAGAATCTGGATACTAGATCAAGGGGGTTTGGGCTGATCCACAATCTCCAGGAGGGCTGAAGAGATCTGTGGGGGATATACAGTCTTAGTAAAAGAGGTGGGAAGTAACAAAGTACTTATGCCTTTTTTTTTTTTAAGTTTTTCCCCATTTACTTCAGTTTTTCTTTCACCTAATATTTTTACTTGCCACAGTTCAAAAGAAACATCTCTACTTTTTACTCACTACATTTTTAAACATCACTAAATTTCACTATAAACATATTTGTAAAGTCATAAGTCGACTTCTCAGCTTCCATTCCTGACAAAAGAAGCATGGTGGTGGTAGTATCATCAGCCCGTTAATAAATACTTACACAATCACTTTTTTTTTAAATTTGTAAATAATTTTGCAGTACTACTGCATTATCATGCTGGCTAACACTTAAGAGATTAGGAATAACGCTGTTATTAGAAAGCTTTAGGTAATGTTTTCCTGTGTTCCTTGGTTCCTTGGTGAAAGGGGTACTAATTTACCCTCAGTAACTAAAACTAATCTTTTTCCTCTTTTGAGAAACTTTCTTACACTCCTAGCTTTGTACTTGATGTAAATTTAAGACTTCACACCTTTTTCACACTTCACACTTTTACCAGAGTATTTAGTTCATATATAGTATCTGTTGCATCTACAAGCCAATTGTTCACATCTTCCCCATCAACCTTCCAAGCCCAGTCACAACAGAGCACAATATAAAACTCCAATTAGCCCCAAATTATCTAAATAGCCCCGATCACAGATGACTCCACTTCTCTGCAATTACATAGCGTTAATGGCCAGTCTGACGTGAGCAGCGAGAGTGTTTTATGTGTCACCTGGGAGCGGGGCTGTGGAGACCGACTCTCAGCGGGGGGGTGCTGGCTGTGCTTGTAAACTTGCTGGAGTCTGCCGGCGCTCAGCCTCAGCACAACAGGGCTGTGTTTCAGAGCGTGCTCAGGAATGTCCCACAGTGAGGGGATGGGAACGCGACCGGAAGTCATGGAAAGGACAGAGGGATGGTCTGACATGATGGGTGGTGGTGGTGGTGAGGAGGAGGAGGGGGGTGGTGGAGCTGCTCGTGCTCTCAAAGCACTCTTTGATTTATTACATTTTGTGTGTTTGGGATGTTCAGTGTAACAGTCAGAAGAGTTAACAGCTTTCCTTAAGGCCTCCACTAAATTTTGTTTTATCATTCAACGTTAGCCATAAAAATGGATGACTTCATCCACAATGGATCAACTCATTACATTTTAGATGTGTTTTTAAATTACTGGCAAAATGACTATACACTATAGTGCACTGTGTTTTATACAGGAACTGCTGAAATATGGCCAGACTCGTGAGCAAACGGCTCATATACAGCTATTTTTGAAAACATTCAACACCTTACATCAACACCTTGAGAATAATGTTAAGAACAACATACTGAGCAGTAGATAAGACAAAATGTGAAGAAAAAAAAACCATAACTGTTACCCTTGGACACAAAGTTGAAGGAAATAATAAAACAAAGCAAAGTTAAATTGCAACCATGTTATCAAATAAGACTGCAAAATCAGCAGCCATGATAAACGTCCTAGCTGATTCATAACACACGCAATGGGCGTTGCCATGGTGATGTTTGTGTTTTCAAATCCATACATTTTCCTGTCTGCACATGAACATTGAAAATGGAGTTTTAAAATTTCACTTTTTGAGAGCTTTATCTTTTTTCGATAAGCTTCATTTTAATGTCGTTTTTTGTGTGGAAAATACATTTTCAAAAATATCCTGCTTTTACGAGTTTACTGATATAAACAGTACATCGTATGTTTTAGATAAATTGGTGGTGACATGCAAAAAAAAATTTCATTTTGATGTTCTAAATATGGCTAGATGATGATTGTGGTGAACAGATGAACAAACAAAACAGGTGAATAGCTAGATACAAGTAGCACTACTAGCTTAAGTAATGAATTGAAGTGATGAAGTGAAGTGATGAAGTGAAGTGAAGTGACACATAGCATGGCAGTAGCTGAACTATTTTCAAAATAACGCAGTCTTTTCCAGTCATGAGCTACTTTTTTCACCAGTAAACAGTGCAGTACAACAAAACTAATTGGACAGATATTTGTGGAAGCATCCTGAATCAAATAGTGGAGCGTTTTTCAATGATTGTTGTTTTAAGCAATGTTCCATTTAGCTACTTTTTCTCAGAAGCTTGTAGTGTTGCTAGCTAAGGGTACTTCGGCTGTAGCTTAGCTACTTTCAATCATGTGTAGTTTGATAAGTTACAGTTGTAAAGAAGCTTCTTCATCGATGTCTTAGGTCTCCGAGAATTTTTGACTCTTAGAATGGGTGAATAACATGCAAAAAAAAAAATCTGAACTTTGCGAATCAGTGAGTGCAAAATGACGAATATGGACAATGTGCAATTTGTTTGAGCAGCAGGTATCCAGGTTTATAGCACAGTTGTTTTCCTCAAGGTTTTATAAGCACTCTAATGGTCCATAACTACATCCTGAGCGTAAGCTAATTGCTATTATTCAGACTGAACGCTTTATTGCTCGTGACTTTTCTTTAATCGGTTGAAGTCATTTCTGTGTAACGTTTTCATCAAGTGAACATTCAGCTTTTTTTTTTTTTTTTTAAAAAAAGAGTCTATCAACTATAATCGGGAGGCCATGGCAGTGTTACGGATTTCTTCCTAGCACTTTTCAATTGTATGAAATTTCCCAGCTAATAAACATCACATATATTATTGTTACTATTCATTTTCATTGCTATATTTCTCTATCAGGAGAAGTGGATGTTCAATAGATATATTAAAATACACAAAGATCATGATGGGCGCTGTTATAAACTATAAAACATGCCTCATGTAAAGAATAAAACACTCAGGGGGCTGTTATAGGAAATAATCAGTGTTACCACCCAGAAGTTGATTATTTCCCTATACAGCATGACTTGAAGTGTTTTATTCCTTTTCCCTTTTGGCAATTTGCCAACAATCACATTTTTTCCCTTTATTAAAGAACAATTTGTCATAGTTTTTTTTTCCATTTATAGTTACATTTAATGTTGGGCAACATTGTGAAACAATGGTACAGTCCATACCTCACCAAACTCTCTCTTTTCTCTCTCTTGAAATGAAAAACACAGCCTGTCATGTTCTTGAGAGGCCACAAAGTGCAAACGCATCTTTCCTGAATGTTACAAGGAGCTGAAACTGGAGACTCCTTCCAAAAAAATGTTAAATAAACATCTTCCTTACAACTCAAAACTTCACCTCAGCAATGATTCTAAACTCTTCTTTGTTAAATATGTTTTTGAAATGAGTTTGTTATTAATCTTACGTTACGTGGGGCCTGCACCATGAGAATGAGCTGTTACTATAGAAACGATGTCATATAAGGAAGGGAGCATTAATATAAGCATTCTGACCAATCAGATGGGAGAATTTACCAGCTCTTTTGCAGAATAATATTTATTTAAAAAAAAAAAAAAACCACTGCGTCACAGTTGTGGTTCTCACACACGTACATTTTTGCTGAAAGTTTGAGTCATGGGTCAGTGTATGTGCTGGACTGACTGAGTCATGTTTGTGTGCATGTGTTTGTGTGCATATGTTTGTGTGCATGTGTTGTGTGTGTGTGTGTGTGTGTGTGTGTGTGTGTGTGTGTGTGTGTGTGTGTGTGTGTGAGAGAGAAAGGGGGGGTTGTAGCAGAGAAAGATTTGCCAGTCTGGCTGCAGAGAGACATGTAGTGTTTGAGAAAGACAGAGATAGAGTGAGAGAGGAGGGAGAGATTAGGGGTAGCGGGCTGGCGTGTGGAGGTGGCAGGAGACTGTAAGTCATTGTGGTGAAGGTTCTCGAGCTCAGGGGTGGCAGCGATGCTGAAGCCCAGCACATTCATCAACCTGCCCAGTCCCGCCGCCTTACTGGAGCCGCTGTGTTTTTTACCTCCCTCTCTCCCTCCCTCCCTTTCTCACCACACTCGCCTTCCCAATCCTCCACTTTTTTCCCCCCTCATCCTATTCTTGTAACTTTTACCATCTTGTTCCCTCTTCCTCTCTTTCCCTACACTCGTGTTGCTCTTTCCCCCTTCCCCTTTCTGCATATGCAAGTTATTATTGTGTGTCACTGTGAGACTTGATTTTCACCCACCCACACAAGTGCGCGCACACACACACACACACACACACACACACACACACACACACACACACACAATGTCAGCATCAGTGGCCCCTGAGGAGACAGACATGGATCAGTGAAAATAATCAGGCTGCTGACGCCTGTACTGGTTTTGCTCTCTCTCTCTCTCTCTCTCTCTCTCTCTCTCTCTCTCTCTCTCTCACACACACACACACACACACACACACAC
>CM074945.1:11328058-11346400 GCA_037577455.1 Pangasius macronema | reverse complement strand
ACATGTCCAAACCATCTTAATCTGGCCTCCCTAACTTTGTCCCCCAAACGTCCAACATGAGCTGTCCCTCTGATTTACTCATTCCTAATCCTGTCCAACCTTGTCACTCCCAAAGAGAACCTCAACATCTTCAGCTCTGCTACCTCTAGCAAACAAGACCAACTCTAACAGCCAAATTAGGTGCTACCACTTTAAAGCAAATTGTGTACTTAACGTTATGAAAGTAATGCACATACCCCCACCTGCCAGTCACAGCATAGCTACAAATAGCTACAACCAAATAACCACATTTTGCGAAAATCAGTTAAGAGTAGGTTTTGTTTACTTTTCTGGATGTTAAACCTACTTATCCGCCGGGTAAATATGAATCCCAGACACCAAACTCTGCTCATCCTAGACTCAAATCAGTTCCTTCTGGTGAACCTTTTTTGTGTACGTCATCGCTGCCAGACAAACAAACAGTGGTGTTACTGAGCTTATTTCAGTTTATTTCCTCTTGCATTGATCTGATGAAGAAAAGCATTTGGGAAACGTCCTCATCTGTGAGCCCTGAAGCGGGATGATTCACACGCCTCAGCACTGCTGGACTGGATTGGAGATTGTTTGATGGCTCTGATTGGCCTACACACACAGGTGATTTTCAGCAGGGAGCGATTACAGGGGGCCACCGATACAGGACCAGACACGCACACTCACATACCTACGAGATTGGCATGCATGTACACATACGCACACACTCATACACATACACTCACAGTTCTCAGAGTTGTAGGAAATGTTATAGAATATGAAAAATACACACAAGAGACACTAAGTGAATATGCCTATTATTTAACACAATACATATCATAATCTATCTCAACCAGTTTCCTACATTCATGCAAATCAGACATAATTAAATATGCATAAATTTAAATATGCAAAAGTAATAAAAGCTCAAATCTAGCTTTTGGATGGTGCTTGAATTAAAATGTTTATTTCACTGTGACAACACTTTCAAGAGACAGACTTTAACAGAAAACTTTAACCAAGAAAACACATTGTGCTGCTATAACATATATTTTGCCATTTTTCAGTATAAAATCTCATGCAAATCTGAGGATAAACATCGTCCTGCAAAATTCCTCAGAATTAATGTTCTAAGTAGGGATAGGAAAATTTAAAATGTAAAATTTCATCAGTGCAGAGATTTTTGGTTCTGAATATAGAACAGAATTAATTTTAATGAAACAAGTCTCTCAGGGAAATATGACATGCTGTGATTGTGAAGTGGGCGGAGCTTAAAGTGTTCTTCAAAGTAGCTAAGTTTAAGATAATGCAGTGTACACAAACAACACTTTTTTGTTCAGGTTTTGATATGTTTTCCTTCTATTTATGAAAAGCCATGCTATAGGTTCAATTTATTTGGAGATAATCTGAAAAATAATTGACTTCTATTTGTAGTGTTTTGTAATAGGAATTATTTCCATTCGCTAACTTGTAATACATGTTGTCTGAGAGCTTTAGTGAAATATTTTAAAACTACTGTATAAAAGTACTACTACAGCTGTCCAGTTCGGATATTCATTTTAATCTCGAGTGTGTGTATATGTGTGAGAGTGAATGAGGGAGCGTGTACGTACAGTGAACACAGCAGATCAGTTATCTGATGAGTTTTAGTTCGGACTTGTCCCAGCGGCGTCTAGCAGGTCCAGATTCCTTTTTACCTCTTCCATAAGAGACTCCGTTCTGTGCACCTGTCACGGCACCTCCACACACACACACACACACACACACACACACACACACACACACACACACACACACACACACACACACAGGTCTGAACCTGCCAAAACAACAACCTGTCCTATAATCCCTCGTCCCTTTAGCCTGCAGGCTGTGTTATCGGTAGCCATTGTCCAGAGTCAGTGATGTAAGATCGCTTTGGTTTTAGTTCCTTTCTTTTTTCTTCTTCTTTTATTTTTTATTTTTTTGTCAGAATTCTTTTTACACTTGTTTTCCGCTGCAGTGCTTGAGAAACTGTCAGCAAATGAAAACAAATGGTCAGGGGTCACTCGGAGTCGTTTTTCAGACAAATGTAACACGGCACATGGAGAGGTGCTCAGGAATGTCACGCAGATGCGTATCTTTTCCTGAAGGTGTGAAACTGTAGTCGTGGAAGAGGAAATGTCCACATTGTGTTGAAGTAGGGGCAACACAGAAAGAGTCCAGCTTCCTGACATCATTCTATCATCTCACGGCTGTCATCTTAGTTGAAACTTAATGTTGCTATAATAAATAACTGGAGTGTCTATAGATGGGATGGATGTAGGATATCACGTGAGAACGATCTTTTCTTTTAGCTCTCCTAAGTAATTAATAACACACTTGGTGTTGTGCTGCAAGAGGAAAATAATTAACCACAGGATTACTGTTGCCACCAAAACGTTCCTATAACAACACGTTCTGAAGTGTTTTTCTCTCTTATACGACAGCAATTCGCCAAAGGTTACAAATTGGTTATTTTTTTTATTTAAGAACAACATGTCATACTTTTTATCCGTTTATAGCTACATTTAATGTTGTGCAAGTTTCTTGACTTTCTCTTGACATTATTGAGACAAAAAACAAAAAAACAAAAATGCAGCTTGTATCTGTCCTGAAGATGTCGAAAAACGTTACAGAAAGCTTTACCTCTGACACTGGAGACTCCTTCCATAAACATCTCCTTACCCTATCACAACTGCATGTGGAGCATCCACCGTACATGTCCCTGCGCTAGCAGTTACTATGGAAATGATAATGTATGAGAACTTGTGGCCAATCAGAATTGAGAATTCACATCGCTGGTTTTATAACAGAATGTAACCCGACTCCTATGCATAATATGTACGTATGTATGTATGTGTGTATGTGTGTATGTGTGTGTGTGTGTGGATGTATGTATGTGTGTATGTGTGTGTGTGTGTGGATGTATATGTACATATGTGTTTGGTGTAGGAGCGCTAACTGCTGACACACAGCTTTTTCTGTCGATCCTGGCTACACCTGCAGCCCTCAGAACAAGTGTATGAGTGTCTGGGTGGGCCGTGCTCAAACCTGCCCGCGCTCTTTCTTCGCTCTGCCCCCAACACGGTGGCGCACAGGTAAGGAATGCAGGGAAAGACGATCAGGTGCAGCAGGGCGCGTGGCGGCATGCTGTACACAGGTAACCTGCTTCTCCGCGGAACTGTTCTGGCACATGACACACTGTGGAATGTAGCGAAATCTGCCACTTCCTACACAAAACAGAAAGACCATAAACGTAAAGTGGTCAGCAAATGACGTGACAACGACGTGACGTTTGCATGTGTGGCTGTTTTAAGATTCGAGCAACTGTTATCGTTAAAAGTTTGGAATATTTAAACTTTTGGCATGACCCACCCTAACAACTGGGTGGAGATGGATAACCATAGCCTGGGGGAATAAAATCTCTCTCTTGTTCTTTCTTTTTCTCTGCCATGCTTTCAGGTCTTTCTAAAAGCCTGGGTGTGGACAGTGTACTTTTGATATCTCTGTAATTCCCGTCTATTTCACATTACAATAAGTGCAGGACACCACTATAGGATGTTATTGCGGAAACATCCACATTTTTCTGAATTCATGTCAGACACACACACCTATGCAATAACAACAACTACACACTCTGTACTTTTCCTTTACAATAGAGTCATATGTGACATTAACGTGCGTCACACTTTATGTTTCACACATTTTTCACATTTGTACACATGATTCATTTACATTTAAATCATTAATCTAATGATTATGGTCTGATTTTTTGCATGAATTATTTATTTTCACACAATTTGTTTATTTCAAATGTGAATTTAAATGTGATTCTTTTTTCCACGTCAAATTTTTTTCTCACAAATGATTCATTTCTACATTGTTTTTAAAACAAAAGATTCATTTGTTTCTGTTATTAATATTATTATTATTATTATTATTATTATTATTATTACAAATGATTTTTTTATATATTTTTTTCTTACAAATGATCACATGTAATTATTATAATTTTCATTTATAATCACATGTAATTTTTTTTTTTGCAGATGATTCCTTTATATTTGCATCTGAATGTTTTCTTAAACAAGATTGATTCATCTTTGACATGCGATTTTTTTTTTCTTACAAATAATTCATTTATTTCTGAATGATTTTTTAAAGCACACGATTCATTTATTTTCATGTTATTACTTTTAAGAAGTGTTTCATTTTATCTTCACACCATGTGATGTGTGTTTACTTGAGTTCAAGGCGTAACATGTTGAAATGCACCTTAACGGGTTATTTATTTATTTATTTATTTTTTTAAACATATTACTCATATAATCACGTGTGGAAAACAGATGATCGCACGTGTGTGATTTTTTTCCATAAGGGAAAAGATTATTATTCCACAAACAGCATTAAGTATTGTACCTGCCCTAATGAGAAAAAGAATAATTAACAACAATTACTTTCTTTAGGGTTCACACATTCATGTCAAAATGGCCCATGCTGTGCCGAACACTCATTCTGGTGTGATTTATGAATCATTGCTGCTGCTTCTCTGTTATCTGGAGCCACTTTTCACTGAAAGTTATGTTAATGTTACCCCTTTGGAGAGGACAGGGATATTATTTACTGTCCAAAAGCCAAGCACAAGATTTAAACTAGAGTCTGGGTGGGGGGAAGAAACAGTCAAGGGGGCCCATCTCAAATGTTCATTTTTCCAGAATGTGTGTGTTTTTGTTGTCTTAAGTTTTCCTTGGTGGCGGCGAACAAAGTGTTCCACTGTGGAGTGAGCCGTGGGCCTGCAGACACAGTGTCTGTGCTGGGAGTTCCTGTCCCAGGCCCAGATCCCGCAGACCCACAGCAACCAGGACAAGGTCAAACGCTCTTCAGCTCTAACCAAACGGCTACATTACCTCACTGGACTGTGTTTCAGGGCTTTGCAGCATGAAAACCAAGAAAGGAAGCAGATTGCACACAGGGAATCAAGACGTGAAGAATTTTGTACTTAGTTGGCAGTACTAGGAAATAGGAAATGTGATATCATTAACATACACCAAATTCAAGAAAGTGTGTAACTGTTGATATGGTGAAGAGATTCCTATTTAACATTCAGGTTAAGGAGTTAAGGAGTCTCCACTATCAGTGCTTTGTAACAGTCAGAGGTAAAGGTGGTTTTAGGATATTTAAGTTTTAGGATATCTTCAAGACAGAGGAGTTTGCGATTGTCACAGACGTCTACAACAAAACATAAACGTAACTATCTAATAAAAAAAATTGTTTGTGTTCACAAATTGTTGTTGAGGGAAAAAAAACACTTACAGTTTATGAAAAATGTAGTTCATTTCCTCAATGCTGTTACCTGAACACATTCACCCCTATGAAATATTTGGAACATTCCACTTCCACATGCTCAGCTTGGTAATGTAAACTTTCTGAAGATCATGGGAAGAAGAAGTTGGTTCTGTCATTCTTTTTCTTTCCTCAATATTTTTATGTTTCTAAATTGTGATATTGACTGACTAGGTCACTGAAAGTACAAAACTTGTTAAGAAAGTCCTTTAATGTCCTCCTGCCATTGGCATGGATGCCAGTTAACCATATTTTGTGTTTTTGCTAATAATAATAATAAATAATTCAATGCTGGAATTATCTGGAATTCAATGCTAATTCAACCATGGACCCTGTTACTCATTTAAGAGCAAGAACTATTTAAGTAGTTTAACTAAACTAGTTAAATGAATGTTTTTTTGAATAGTTGAATGCATGTTTTTTAGATTCAATGGTGAAAAATTGTTAAAAAAAAGACATTTTCTTGACAAGAGCTACTTGTGTTTGGCTGAGATTATCAGACGTCGGGAATTCCAGCCATGGTTCCCAATGATAAGAGCAACTCACAGCTCCAGAAGCCAGAGATTAAGAAGGAACACACAACTGGTGATATCAGATGAAAAGACACTTTGAAGAGCTTTCTTTGCCAGCTTTGATCTCCAACAGACTTTTTTTTCCACCTAGAAGTCCTGAAACACAACTGAACACTCAGTAATCGAATATTTTCTAGACACATGGTAATGTTTCTTGCCTTGATATTGTAGCTACTAGCTACTTATTTACTACACATCAAGCAAATTTGGCTGACAATACATTATAAACAGCAAAGACTTATTTTGTAAATAAATGTCAAGTTGTAGATCTGCCATGGAAAAGAAAAGTCATCTGTATTATTATTTTTTTAAAGTCGCTATGTATTTGTGGTTTGTGGTCCTTGTTAAACCGTAACGTGGAGGAGGCATCTGTGTTTGACTACGCAGATCGCCTGAAGATAACTCACCAGTCTATCTCCAGCAGCCCGTCTGAGTGAGTGGGTGGTGTCATCACGCATCAGCCTGACGTTATCTGTGGGGTTGTGAGCGTCTGAACTCGTCATTGCATCACGGATGAGCTGAGACTACCCAGGGAAGGGTTCTTCACCGAGTTCGGCAATAAAAATTAGCCCACCGTAGTAACATCTGTCCACTTCCTTAAGTCCTTAATGCATCAGTGTGCATCAATGCATCCTTGAGTCAAGGACATTGCTCGAAGTGCGTGAGCAGTGATGAAAAAGCAGCTGAAAGAGCAACGCAAATAGGAAAAACAGACCTGCGCTTACATAAAGCTGGGAATACAAACTGGTCTCGGAAGCATACTAGAATGTTACTGCTATATCATTGTGTTCTTCAAGCACATGTTACTCTGCCGGCTTCCAAAATGGATTCTCCTAATGAAGGGATTTCTTATCCAGACATATTAGATAAAAGTTTATATTCAATGTATGTTTGGCCTCTTTAAAACGTGGGATTTGATTGGAAAAATCTTAGTCAAGCTGTTTGTAAATTTAAAATGAACCAATCTGATGTGCTGAGCTATGAAAATTGTCACTGCATAATATCGAAGGTGTTTTTGAAGTTATGCAATGGCGTACACAATGCCCCGCCTCCTAGAATCTATGGTAGCTAATGGAATTCAGTATCATTCATGTTAGCTTCCTAATTGCCTAGCTGGCTAACTTTTCATTTTTCTCCTGGACAGATAACACTGATTTGGTCTGGCTTTTGCTTTGAATTTGGAAGTCTACCACTTACTTAAGGCACTGGTAAACAAAATATATTGTTTCCACGCCATTTTCTCCACAGACCCCAACCTAGCAATTCCCCAGTCTTTATTTATAAAAAACAATGTAATCAATGGCAATTTGCTGTGGTCTAAGAGCAATAAAACACTTCACAAGGTACTGTTATTGGAAAATAATCAACTATTGGGCTTTAACTGTAACTCTTCATAACACCATTCAGTCATTGATTATTTTCCTATAACCCCACAACCCATCATGTTTCATTCCTTACGTAAGATGAATGATCTCATTTCCTGTCCTGGAGAAATGTCTAATTCAGCATCCAGCATCATCCCCTTAACAGTAAGTGGGTTTCTCCATATTAGAAATCTTAGCTCCCAGATTGATTCTTGTTTTACTTCTTTTGGTGCTGTTACATGTTTTTGCAGCAGATTGTCTATCTTCTACACAACACCAGCAATAATATCTGGCGACGCTGAACATTGGATTCCGCTATGTTCACATTTTAGAGCTGTAAAGATGGAAGGTGGAGTGATGGATCCTTAGGGACGTGTCTATAAGATGACTGACAGGAAGGATGGAAAGCAAGGAGTCCAGGAGGTACTTTTTTTCTTTCATACTTGATTAACAGTAATGTTTCATCATGTTCTCCAGATGTTTACATGTTACTTATAATAGATCTCCAAGTGTTCTTCGCTAAACATACCTAAAGGGTTCTGCTTGGAACGTTCTCTAACAGTGAAAGCTTTTTTTGAGTAAATTCTGGAATAATTTCTAGAGAACTTTCTGCTCTATTGTAATTGTAAAACGTATTGACTCAGGCAGTGCTCAGAGCTGAACATGGAAATGCTGAGAAATACTGAGAGAATGGGAGGGTTCCCAGCTGTCATGTCCATACAAGAGCTGCTCCAGTGAGGAGCACTGTCTGAGCCACATCCTAATGAGTAAGATCTGCTCCAGCTGAACCTCAGCCTTTCACACACGCTGACAAACACACACTCATACACACACTACACCCATACCCATGTACACATCATTACATCTTAGTGAGCACTGATAGCGTAGATGAAAAGAGGACAGAGCAGCACCTGCTGCTTCACGGAGCAATGCTAAAGCAAATAGACATTCCATGTGTGTGTGTGTGTGTGTGTGTGTGTGAGTGTGGTGGGTCACAGGTGAAGATGAGATCTTGCTTCTGCCCTGTAATGCTCATGGTACATTCCTTTGTGTTATGGAAAGCATCAAAATGTTCACGAGAGTGACAAAATCAACAAAAGTGTAGGAGAAATTCACACAAAGTTCTTGGGAAAACCATTGAGTCATCATTTCTAAGTGGGGTATAGCTTTCCATTTTCAACTGATTAAAACATTCAACATTTTACAACAATTGAAACTTTCAGTGATCCATTCAGACACTTATCAGCGTATGAGGAAACAACAAAAGCTGCATACTCGAACGCATAAAAATTAAACATGGCTAGCTTTCACTGGTGTGACTCACAATGGGGGGTGTCTGAAGCATGGGGGTGTTTCCCATTTTCTGCTGTTAGCTTGATGCGTTCTCAGCTCTCTGGAGCCCTAGATGTGGATTTGTTTCCTGCGTTCTCCAATACCAAGCACAAATTTCCCAGGTACTGGGGTGATTTCTTCAGCCTGGATTGAATCAGTGACGAAAGGCTGTGTGTGTGTGTGTGTGTGTGTGTGTGTGTGTGTGTGTGTGTGTGTGTGTGTGTGTGTGTGTGTGTGTGTGNGAGCTTAAAGATTTGTTGCTGACCGTAGCCACTGCTGTATTTATCCTGAGCTAATACTCTACTATGGTAATATGCTAATATGCTAGCGTATTGATTTGTGAAAATGGCATTCTAAGGAGAAACTTTTTTTTTTTTTTTTTTTAACTCCTGTATCCTCTGTTGATTCAACTTAATAAATAATTTACCTTGTTTTAGATGCAGGAGCTGGGCTTGATTAAGTGTATACGTCTACCTCACGTAATATAAGCACAATTTTCTGACGTGTAGCCTACTTTATAATGCAGCCTGCTGAATGTTTTGTTTGATACAATATTATATGATGTGCTGTACAGTTACACCCCTAAAGTGTACATCCTGTAAACATCAAAATCGCTTTCGAAATTAACTGCGCAGTGTTATTTTCCATTTCAATTCAATTCAATTCAATTCAATTCTAATGACTGTTTATTTAAAGAATAAACTCATGCAGTGTCTTTGACTATTAAATAATAAAAATAATTTTCAAATCAGCTGTGCTCGCTGGGTGGGAGGGGTATACTCTCTCCCGTGGATCACAGCAGCACTAACCAATTATGGTCATGTGAGAGCTCATGTATGTGGAAGAGGGTCGATAGCGGCTCTGACATCGAGTGTGTTTTTGTAATAGAATTAGCAAAAACACAAAATGTAGTTAACTAGCATCCATGTTAACGGCACAATGACATTAAGGACTTGGTAAAGATTTACTTAATTCTTTGTTTTTTTAAATCAGTAGTTTACTTTCAGTCTATAATAAAAAGGTTTGTGAAAGAACTAAAAGTACATATTTTTTCCAGCCTATACTAGACGGCTCCTGGAAAAGGTTGTTTCAAGCATGAGATGTTAATTGGATTTAGACATTAATGCAAAAATAATACAATTTTTGACGAATAATTATATTTTACAGGAAAGTGTAGATAGTGGACTGGGATGGTAAAAATGCTGTTGTATTAATGTTTTAAGTGATTTATCTGAAACAAAAGCATCTTTTACTTTTAATTACATACATTCATATTTATATTATAAATGTAATATCAGTGGGAATCGTTATTTGAACCTCTAGCTTTGAGGATTTGGCACAGAATAACCTTCTTTTTATCTTACAAGAATTTTTGCACCATAACATAAATGGTACCCGAGGGACCTCAACCCAGAAAATAGTGCCTGGTCATAAAAGCCCTTGAGCTACGCAGCTACAAAGGCTGTCTTATCAGCATCCTTTGGATTGATTTAAGGGGTCTGGAGGGGCAAAGTGCTCCCATTGCCTACACCAGATGCATTTAGATCTGGTACAAAGCAAAACACCTTGCTTCAAACTGCTTAAATGTGCACCGACAGGATAGCACGTCCTAGCACATAAATGCTAAATCATTATATGTCAATAAATACATGATTTTTTTTGGACTGAAAGTGATTGCAAGGCAGCACTGAGGTGTACAAACACATCCTAAAGTGAACAGGGCACACCTGATATTTTGCAATGCTGGCCTGAGATTCATGTACTGGCGTGAGTCCTGCACAGGCATGTTCGTTTGACTACAATGCCAGGATGTAGGGAATATTTTCAGGGGCCTGTGTTTGTTTAAGGATCCTTTTGTGTCTCTTGATAAAGCTCATGCAAGTAAATACAGGCGCCGGTTTAATTGGACTGAGATGTAAATTGATCACTTCCTGGTCTCATTTCATGTGAGATTTGACATAGCTCTATCATAACATAAGCCTCAAAGAATCACTGGGAGGGGAAATTTTCTAGCAATGGCTTCATTTATTTACAAAATAGAGGATGTTTAGCTCAGTTATAATCTTGGAATTAAAAGGCAGATATTGGATTCAGCTTGGTTTATTTTTGCTTGGGAAAATAATCGTGCTCTGTGATTATGAAAGCAAAAAAGAGACATAAAGATCTCAATGATAAAAGCTACTGAATTCCTAATAATGAAACACAAACACTATTAAATTCATGTTAGTGAAGTATATTACACTGCCTTGTGTAAGTATTAACCCATTTGAACTTTTCCACATATTCTAGTGTTACAACCTGGAATAAAACTATATTACATGCAGCATTGGTTGCATAAGTATTCACCCCCCTGGGTCAACTCTTGGTAGAACCACCTTTGGCTGCAATACCAGTAAGTCTTCTGGGATAAGTCTATCAGCTTTGCACAACTGCATCCAAATATCCTGGCAAACTTGCTCAAACTCTGCCAGATGGAGATGGCTGGTGATTGTTGGTAAACAGCAATTTTTGATGTTCTATCACAGATTTTCAATCAGAACGAGGTCTGGGATTCGACTGGGTCATTCTAACACATTCAGGTTCTTGGTTCTGAAGCACTCCAGAGTAGCTTTGGCAGTATGCTTAGGGTTGTGACAATATGCTTAGGGACAGTGAAGCTCGCCCCCAGTATCAATTCCCTTGAAGACTGGAATAGGTTTTCCTTAACCCTGACCAGTTTCTTGGTCCCTGCTGATGAAAAGCACCCACACAACATGATGCTGCCACCACCATGCTTTGCTGTCAGGATGGTGTTCTCAGTGTGATGAGGAATAAATTCCACCAAACGGAGGGATTCCCCCAAACATTGCATTTTGTGCCAAGCCTAAAATGTGCAATTTTGTTCTTATCAGACAACAGAACATATTTCTGCATGTTTGCCGAGACTCCAACATGCCTTTGGTCAACTCAAGTCTCATCGCTTTCTGGATTGTCCTGGCTCTGGTTGTTCTGTGATGAGTTGTGGATCTCTCCAGCTCCTCCAGAGTTACTCTTGGCCTCTTTGTTGCTTCTCTCACCAGTCTCCTCTTTAGCCAGTCACTGAGTTTTGGTGGATGGCTTCTCCTTTAGACATGTTGTCATTGTGCTATATTCTTTCCATTTCTTATTAACAGATTTAATGGCGCTCCACAGGATATTAAAAAAAATTGGGATTTTTTTTTAAACAAACTTTGATTGGTACTTTAACAGAAACTTTTCCCAGACTTCTCTTTGGGGTTTATGAAGCTGTTTTGTTTAGGTATATTCTCTAACCAACTCTGGGTTTCTTCCTGGAACAGGTGTATTTACAATGAGATCATGTGAAACTTTATATTGAAGACAGGTTGACTCCATTCAACTAATTACATGTGACTATGTGTATATGACTCCTGACAGCAACCAGAACTAATATTATGGACTATTTTGTGTATTCATGACATACGTATAATCCCAAGTCCATTTTAAGTCAATTTTAGTTCCAGGTTGTAACACTACAAAATGTGGAAAAGTTCAAGAGGGGTGAATACTTATGCAAGGTGTTGTATACTAAATGTTGAAATAAGGAATTTTATAATTTTTTTGTGACTTCAAAAGTATTTTCAGGTTTTCAAGCATGAGCATATATAGTATTTTGGAAGAGAAAGCAAGTTGTGTGAAGGAGCATATAATGCTTGTGAATTTGATTGTAATTTGTTTAGAGGCATGTGATTTTTGTTTCCTGGTCACATGCTGAATCTGATTTCATGGGTTAGAAGAAGATCTTTGAATACAGAGCACAAGACCTGATCATTACTTTAATTGGTAAAGATACCAGTATCAGAATACAAAGTGGTTTAAAATACAACACACACAACTTTTATACGTGACTGTCTGTGCAACAACTTTTTTAAAAAGTCAATGATTTTGATTTGAGTGCCAAAAAAAGGAGATCCGAGAAGCAGCTGTTAAAAGCTAACATAACTGTGAGAAAGCAGAATGTTTGGCCTTTGTAAACTACCTTCAGGCTTTTGGGGTAACTGAGAGAAAAACAATCCTCTCTTTCTCATCAGGTCAGACTCGGCGGATCATGCTGTGGTCAGGCAGAGAGTCAGGAAAAGAAAGAAAGTGAGAGTCTGTTCTTCAGAGAAATGCTAACAAGTAAGGGTCTTGGTGATTATAGAGGCGATTGATTCAACCATTCTTCCTGATTTATAACATGATACTGTCTATCATTGATCAATCTAACAATATAAACATTCAAATGTATGTGAACCCATCTCAGGGAACTAGATCACATTTTTACTAGGTTTCTTTACCCCAATTTGCTGTTAAATGTATAACAAAGTTGAGTATTTTTTAGCAGAGAACTAGCATCCTTGCTAATGTCAAAGGAACATTAAGGAAATGCTAATGCTTAATAATTTACTGTGTACAATTTGGGTAACGGGGAGAATGTACTTCCTGTGATCTTCAGGTAATTCGGATGATGCAACTTTTTCATTTTCATGGACACTTTTCATAACCTGTAATGACCGACTCATGGAAAAATGGAAAAAACATGGAGATGTTAAATGGATTTAGACACTCATGCAAAAAGAATACTAATTTTTTTAAAGTATTTTAATGATGACGATATTCCGAGGTGAAGTGTAGTTATAGCAGGCTGGGGACAAGGCTGTAGATTCTTTTGTTAATATATACTGTGTATATGTGTAAGTAGAACATCAGTGGAATCACCCAGCAGCTTTTAGCTTGTTGGTATGAGTTATCCGGTAAAGTCATGCTGAACACCTGCATTGTGTGCTAGATCTAGCTTAGAGGCCATAGCTATCTAACGAAAAGTTTCATCACCTGGAATAGTTCAGCCGTGAGTCATGCCCCTTTAAATATAAGGCTCTTTAAATGTTCATACCCCAGAGGCAAGGAGACAAGTGTTCATTCATAGCAGCACAGTCAAAATACTCATTCACACTCTTCTGGGTGTTAGAATATAAGTTCAGAAATGGATTTTGTAGCCATGCACCAACTGAATGAAAGGCGCTATTCAAATAAAGTCATGAGATCCGACTTTATGACCGAGAGCACATGCTATTAATCGAATCATCTAGATTTTCACTCGCTCCTCCACACAGGATGTCCTGATGGGCGCAAAAAAAAGAAGTCAGAGGCGTTTAGAGCAAATGGCAGGGAAGTGAGAGAGCTACATAGGGAGGAAGTGTGACATTTTTTGGGACTTGAACAGGTTCACAAAGAGCAGGCTATGGCAGCAAGCAGTCTTTTTCCAAAAATGTTTTACGCTTCCATACTCTTGTCAAAGTACACAACTGTAAAAGTCCATCACGGGTTATTTTCCATATTAGTCTGCTAGGAGATTTGATTCGTTTGAATCAATTGGATTCATTTCCTTGATTTGTCCGAATGCCTCCTGGCATCAGTCAGCACATGTATTCCATGGCTTTTTCACAGCCCGATTATTATACGCCTCTTAGTCATACGACTAATCCAGGACTGGAAAAATTAGCGGAACATCTCCACCTTATGAATCAGGTGAACTCAGTGAGTCAAACGACTGCTGTAGCAACAAGCACACAAGCACATTGTGACGCCGAGTTAAAACACACCGCCTGTAATTTTCTGCAGGTTAGACATGGCTGCAGGGCACATGGGCACTTTTTTTTTTTTGTACTTTTAGTGGTACTCAAAATGCCTACATTAGGCTGCGTGTTAGTACACGACTCTCCGATGCAGTCACACACTTCTACAATGCAATTAATGCTTTTAACACCTGCACTGATTTCATTTTAAAGAGTCATTAGTAAGAGATGACGGTTTAAAAAATAATAGGAAGCTTTTTTATTCATAAAGTGTATAAAAAAAAGACATACAAAAACACCACCCATTCCACTTAAATGCATACGTACGAACAATATACAATCATTTCAGTCACACATACATTCAAACATGTATAAAAATAACCGAGTATAAAGCTCTGCGAAAAGCACTTGACAGAGCGCTGCGAGTCCGATTGTCAGTACGTCATAACGGTTTAAATACTTTGCACTTGTTCCTTCTATGACGATGGCTTTTGGTCCTCGAGTCTTTGGTCTGGCTGTCATACACCTGCTATTAAACAGAACAGCTCTAACAAGTTAATTGTCATACCGTTAAATATCCAATAATGGATAATAGTTGGCTTAGGTTATTGCTCAAGTACGAGCAGGCCTCCTATTAAGATAGCATGTAGCAGTAAACATTTTCTTTCTTACAGTACACAGAAGGATTAAAAAAAAAAAAAAAAAAAAAAAAGGCCAACATGGAGGGGGGAAAAAAAACAGTCAGAATACTGTTTACAAATAGGAAGCACATGATGGAGCGCATGATATTAAAAAAAAAAAAAGGAACACTCAGTCACACGCGCCCCTGGAATTAAGAATACTGTGTGCGGAAATTGACAAATATTGCAATTTTTAAAGGCACTGTGAAGAAAGAATTATTTTCCAGAGCAGTTTTTTTTTAGGAGGGGGGGAAGTGGGAAGGGATTTGGGATTGGGGTCAGTGGGCGACGCAGCATCCCGACTCCTCGTGCTTGTGCAGGAGAGACATTCTGGAGAAGGTTTTTGAGCAGTTCTTGCACTGGTACTTCTTCACATCCGAGTGCGTCTGCAGGTGGGCCCTGAGGTTGGATCTGTCCGCGAACGCACGGCTGCAGTGAGAACACGAGAACGGCTTCTCGCCTGAAACGAACGACACACACTTCAGTCAGAGGAGTTGGAAAGTGTGACACAAGGTGCAAAATAGTTACTGTGGTGCTGCATGCAATTAAAAGCAGTATTACTCTGTCTCAGAAATAAAGGTACCAAACAGGACTTTGTTCTTGTCACTGGTACCTCTATTACCATGAAAAGTGCATGAAGCATACCTTTAATTAGCTTAGTGTCCAATTATGTACCTTAAATTATTTTTAAAAAGTACAGACACACATTAAAAGGTACAAGAGCTTGACACCAACTCAAGAAAAAAAGTTAACTTTGATACCTTTATTACAGTGCTTAATTAACTCTTTCAAGACTGTTCATGTTGAAACAACACACTGGATTCTGTCTATGCATGCGTTTCCTAGTTCCTAGTGCACTTGTTTTTTCCTCCCTTATAACTCACCTGTGTGAGTGCGGATGTGTCCCTGTAGCAGCCACGGGCGTGAGAAAGCCTTGCCGCACAGCTTGCAGACGCACGGCAGCGTGTGTGTCCGTATGTGCATTTTGAGAGCGCCGAGGCTCACGTACTCCTTCTCGCAGTACTTGCAGCTGAAGGCCTTGCGCGCGTGCGCCTCACAATGCAGCTGCTTGTGCTTGAGCAGGCCCGCGTACGTCGAGTACGACTTGTGACACAGAGCACAGCGGAACTTTTCCGCCACATCCGATCCACTGGTGGTGGTGATGGTGATGGAGGCCGGCTGCTCGTGCTCGTGCTCGTCCTCGTCGCTCCTCGGGATCTCATGGCTGTCCTTGGGCGACGGGTATCCCGACACGGGCGAGAGGTCAGTGGGAAGCGGTGATGGCGGAGAGTCGCTCGCTGTCCACATGGTGATCGGACTGTACATCACCGGGCTCAGTACCTCGGGCTGTGGGATCACGGGCATCACCAGGCTTTTGAGGAGCTGCTGAGACACGAACGCTGCAAACCGCAAAACATGTGCATGTCAACAATCAACAATGAATAACAAGATTACTTTTATTGCTGCAAATCAATAACACCTGCCCAACACTTCATCACTGCACAGCACCAGCATGAAGCAGTTTCATCATGTTTAACAAGTTTGTTGCATGATCAAAATGTCAAAGGGTACTAAGCAATACCATTACTTGTCACTCATATGGTACCTTTAAAAGTACTCACACTACACTCATACTACACTCACACTACACTCACACTACCAGGTGAAAGCAACAGGTAGAGTTTCATCAGCTCACTGTTTCCCCCCCTCAGAATGTACACTCATTAAAAAAATGAGATTCTTTAAGGGTTTATGGGATAATTAAGTGTTCTCAACTTCCTATAAAGAAGTTTTAAGGAAAAAAGTACTCTGAGAAAAAAAAAAGAACTGCAGTGGTACCCAAGTGTACCTTTAACATGCATCTTTTACCTATAAATGTGTCTTAAATCATTTTTAAAGGCACACTAGGCTTCATGAGGAAAGATTCATATTAAAAGGTACACCTTGAATGTGCCATCTCAGTGACAAGAAACATACTATAGTGGTTTATTACTCTGTGCACTCTTAAGGGTTCTTTAAGGGGACTGTGTAAAAGGGTTCTACTATGAAACCACTTCTTGTTGTAGAGCTCCACATTGAACCTTGAACAGTTTACCCTTGTAACACAAGACCAAATCTGTTCATGACAGATCACATGAATAATGCATGTTTTTAAGCTACCTGTAGAAGCCTAGAGAAGAGCTCAGCAAGTTCTAAACTCAGAATTAAAGCTCAGGATCAAAGTTCAGGATTAAACTTCAGTACTGAAGCTCAGGATTAAATCTCAGGATTGAAGTTCAGTATTGAAGGTCAGTTTTAAAAGGTGAGTATTATAGTTCAGGATTAAATCTCATTATTAAAGCTCAGGATTGAAGGTCAGGATTAAAGCTCAGGATTATAGTTCAGGATTAAAGATCAAGATTAAAGCTCAGCTGGGTGTTGATTACCTGTTGGACATTCCAGTTCGCTGTAATTCGGCTTCTTGGAGGAGTTGAAATGCTTTTTGACGAGAAACGAGCGCGGCATTTTGAACCTGTTTCCCACGACAACAAGGCAAATGTAACGGAAAGGCCGAAATCCCCCGCAGCAGGTTAAATCCTCACAGCGCACTCCGACACACACACATCCTGCACCCAGGCGCAAAAACTTCCACACAGCCGCTCCAGCGCCATCAAATACTCCCTAATCAGGTGCAGGAGGCGGGGCTTCATCTTATTTACATAAGCCGAGGCTCGGCTCTGTCCAATCAAGTGCCAAAGGCGGTGTTTAACCTAGGAAGTCATTTACATAATGGCGTTGTTGGTCCTCCTATTGGGGCGTCATTTTCGGTGGGAGGAGCTTAAGGAACTGGTGGAGAAGGAGACAGGTGCTTTTTTTTTGTTTTGTTTTTTTTAAAGTGACGTTTAAGAGTACAAGCAAGCAAGCAAACAAAAACCTCTAAAACAAAAACACTTCTGGTGTATATCACGTTTAGATGGTTATATCTACAAAATGACAGTACTCTTCCTTCATGTTAAATATTTTATATAAAGACTTTTGTATAATTTTGCATTTCCCGTCCAACTTGATCACGTGACTCACACATGCTTACATTTCCACGTGTGATGGCTTTCTTGCATTTTCAAATGCAATACCTGCTGTATTTATTTATTTATTGATCTTTCATAGCGCTTTCATAGGCAAACCTTGCACGATAGTTAGAGCACATTATGTAACTTTTAACAATATTTACCTAGTTTTTAATAATTTTTTTTTCTGTATAAATGTTATTATGCAACATTTCACTGATTAATGTTAGCTCAGATAGCTGTGTGATACCAGGTCCTTGTTTTAGACAAGCACAAGCAGGTGAGCCTGGTATTAAAAGTGCACTAGCGCCCTCTTGTGGTCAAACACACCAACCATCCCCACTGTGGAAACGTCACCATGTCACGTGTTTCTGCGGCTATAA
>CM074945.1:11305280-11327958 GCA_037577455.1 Pangasius macronema | reverse complement strand
TGAACCCTATGGGTTAGGAATGGGATGGCACTTAAGTTCATATGAGAGTCAAGGCAGGTGACCGAATACTTTTGGTAATATAGTGTATGTCAGTGTAACAACTTGAGTGAAAATCTAGAGTATGAGATATATATATTATCCCTGCAAGCCAGCTTGTATGCAAGATCTCCTTAATGTATTGGACCTTTTTTTGTTTTGTTTTTAGTACATCAAACTATATTTTTATATTTTTACAAACATGATTTTTCCCCCACTTTTCATTCTTTGTTGTTTAGAGGCACTCCTCCATTTATTTAGAAAATGTAACTGATACAGACTGTATGGTCATGACTTGTTTGCCCTTTAGACAGAATTCGCATAAAGAACCTGCCTGTAGAAAGGAGAATTCTTTAATTCAGTGAAGGCACCGTGGGTAATTAAAACGACACACTAAACAGATTTGCTATCTTGCTGCAGTAGGAATGGAGTTGGATTTCTTATCTATCAAATCCAATTACTAGAGGCGTGAGATGGCCTGCTTTGTCCCGCTCTCAACTAGTGCAAGGGCATTTTCCTTCACTGCATACTGCACAATGACAAATTTCAAACTTTATGTATCTTCTGTGTAATGCGTGGTGCTCTGAGTCAGATGGTTACTCATCTCATGAAGAACAATATGAGAATCTGGTATTAGATCCAGTGAAAATCATTGCATCACTACTGTATTACTGTAATACGTACACTGTGCGGAATAGTACTGTGTTTTGTTTTTGTTTTTTTTTTGCTTAGGGAATTTCAGAAACAATCCTGCATTTTTTTTGCGTATTTCACGTTTTAATTCTTGTGACACCACAGCTTGGATTGAAGCTTGGGACTTGTATTACAGATTCTCAAATGTAAACAAACACATCATTGATATGGTGATGTTTTCTCTAAGTTGAACATTTAAGGAAGGAGTCTCCAGTGACAGTGTCAGTGGTAAAGCTCTAACTAGGTTTTCAGACAAGAGAACAGAGTTTATATTTTGCAGGCCTACGCATCTATTCGAACTGCTGTCCATGCTGCGTTACAGGGCAGCGTGACACTTAGAGGAAAGCGCTATCCGCCCTCTTCCACATACATAAGCTCAGAGATGCATATGAATGGCTAGTGTCAATGTGATTGACAGGTGAGAGAGAGTATGCCCCTCCCACCCAGCCAATTTTTGACCTCCTGGCCAAAGACAGTTGTGGTGTTATTACTTTTCTTTTGTGTCAAGTTAAGTATTTTTTGTTAATGTTTTATTAATTCAAGAGAAGGGGATTCAAGAGAACAACTTTTTATAGCTGCTCTAATGTAATTGAGAACTTGCTTCAAAAATGTTCTGCAACATTAAATGTAACTATAAACAGACAAAAAGTACATGTATGACCTGTTGCTTTTTAATAAGTAGAAAATTGTTAGCGTTGTGGTATAAGAGGTCTTTTCGTGATGTGGTGTAACTTCGTAGATTGCTAACTAGCCGAACTGTAACTCTGTGTCGTATAGCTGCGTTGCATTCAGGGCTTTGAGTCCAATGTTTGCTCCACTACATGGACGTTGTATTTTTCATTAATATGACAAGAAAATGGCGAGAGATAAAAAAAACCACTCTTGCACTTTTGTTTTGTTTTTACGAGCTAACAGTGAAATGTGGGTGCTATCCCTTAAGTCTGAGACGACAACGTCCTCCTGTGAGGTGCATAACTGCATAACTTCTCACAGGAATAACGAAAATACAGCTCCAACAAACCAACAAATTAGCACCAGAATCACTAAACATTCCACTAATATTACAGTATAAACATAGTTCATGCATTTCAGGGTGGAATTTTCTTTTAAGGCCACAGTCCTGGGAACATTTTTTTATTTTCTAATCATGTGGATCTTATGGACTGATCAAAAGCTGATCAAAATTCTTTTTTAGAAGGTGATAAAATAGATGTGTTGTGTGCGTATAAGTGAAGCACAGAGTGTGTTGCGCTATGTTCCCAGGTATGACTCATGCAATGTGAGAGGACTTGTTCTTTTATTCATATTTACAGGGAGAATTATATGCAGCGTGCAAAATCAAATGACGCTGATTTTTTTCCTGATAGAAATCATTGGTGAAGGAACTTCTCTTTAGCTGTTTTTCTAAAAAAATTATAATGATGAGATGTTTTTGGCAAAATCTCAGGAAATGCTGCTAATAAAAACAGTTTATACAGCAATAAAAAGCAGTTATGATGGGAATACTTCGTCGACTGGGTCTCCAGGGAAACAAAGAGGGCAGAAAATAGCTTGTTGACTCAACAGTTTTTTTTTCCTCCTTCACCCCAGGGGGTGTTCAGAAAGGTATAATAAAGCAAGGAAGACTCGTATTTAGTGCAATTGTTTGGAAGAGTGTTTGAACTTGAATTCATAATTATATGTTTTTTGATAAGAGGCTATTTGTTGATATTACTGAGTTGTTTCTGGTTAAGTAGTGTTAAGTAATGATGTTTTCCTCATCTGCAGTTTTTAGGCTTTTCTTTTTTTGTAGGTTTGCTGTTATAGTATCATTCTATCAGCTCCTGGTAAGCTTACTGATTCCAGGAGCACTCAGGGACCCTTCAGCTGCAGGAGTAAATCTGATTTTAACATCAATCTCAATACAGCAACTCCCAGCAACATGTAGAAACAGAACACGAAAAAAAATCCATGTATACACAGATAACTTTGGAATTATTTATAACTTTAAATTCTAGCAGCTTTCTCACATTGCGCTTGCCTCAGTAAGCTAGCTGCTTACTGAAGGTGTCTCGTATATAGTAAAGTATATTAATGCAGTTGATTATCAGTATAAATAAAAATGAATCTTCTTAAAAAAGAAAAGGTTCAGTAACATCGATGCAGTTAGCCCTCAAATATGCTCCTCAAAGTGGCAGCGATTATACGGTGTGGCGCCACATTAGTGACCGCTACCTATTTAATGTTTAGTCTATGGCTATAAATCCAGGGTCCAGGGTTTTCACGGAGGTTAGAATGCTCTCCCAGTTCCCGTGTGGGTTTCCTCAGGGTTCTCTGGTTTCCTCCCATCTCCCAAAATCATGTAGTAAGTGGATTTTACAGTGATAAATGTCCCTGTATGATGGACTGGCGTCCCATCCAGGGTGTATTCCTGCCTCGCACACAATGTTCCCAGAATAGACTCCATGGCCCTCACCTGGATAAAGCGCTTAATGAAGATGATGGAATGAATGAATGTTATTTTGCTTAACATTACCACTTCTGACTCTGACAGCCATTTTGAATCCTGATGTTGCTTTTTTGTATCTGCTAAAATATCACGCCAGGAATAGTGAACATTTAGTACATTTACATTTATGGCATTTGGCAGACGCCCTTATCCAGAGCGACTTACAGTAGTGCTTTGAAGTCTATCAAAAATACATTCTGATATTGGCTCACTGGATCACAAACTAGGAATACCATCAATCCAAAACTCTGTTGGGGAGGTATTTTTTTTTTCTTTTTTTCTTTTCTTAGTGTACCCTACTAAGTACTTGAATACTTTAGCCCAAAAGTGAGAGAGTCCTCGCTGTGGAACAAAAAGTTCATGTAAGTTCATATAAACCCTAACCCTTAATCATGCTGTACCACACAAAAGACATTTATCCAGCGTGAAACACACTCCACTCCCTGAACTTTTGATTCAACTCAGTCAAACTCAGATAAGATGAGCTGGATTAGGTCCGACTCCACCCACTAGACTTTTGGCTCGACCCTGTCTCAAGTAGGAGGAGCTGGATCAGGTCCGACTCTACCCCCTGGACTTTAGGCTCGACCCTTTCTCAGGTAGGAGGAGCTGGATCAGTTCTGACTCCACCCACTAGACTTTTGGCTCGACCCTGTCTCAGGTAGGAGGAGCTGGATCAGGTCCAACTCCACCCCCTGGACTTTTGGCATGACTTTGTCTCAAGTAGGAGGAGCTGGATCAGGTCCAACTCCACCCCCTGGACTTTTGGCATGACTCTGTCTCAGGTAGGAGGAGCTGGATCAGGTCCGACTCCACCCCCTGGACTTTTAGCGTGACTCTGTCTCAGGTAGGAGGAGCTGGATCAGGTCCGACTCCACCCCCTGGACTTTTAGCGTGACTCTGTTTCAGGTAGGAGGAGCTGGATCAGGTCCGACTCCACCCCCTGGACTTTTGGTGTGACTCTGTCTCAGGTAGGAGGAGCTGGATCAGGTCCGACTCCACCCCCTGGACTTTTGGCTCGACTCTGCTCCACCCCCGGGAGGTTTTGTTCTGCAGTGATGGGTACTTTGTAAAAGCCCCAAACCTGGTTGCCTCTGCTAAGAGGTTAAGACTTGGACATAGACGGAGCTTTTAACATATATATTGAAAATAAAATTTCAGACCTAGTGCGTGTGTGTGTGTGTGTTTGTGTGTGTGTGTGTGTGTGTGTGTGTGTGTGTGTGTGTGTGTGTATGTGTGTGTGTGTGTGTGTGCGCGCGCGCGTGCGTGCCGACGTAGCTCTGCTTCCGCAATCAAAAGCATCGTCGTTTCTGCTCTCGGCGCGCAGACAGAAGAGATGTTTCCGTGAATATAATGAGCTGCTGAGAGACGGACGGTGAGCGCGAGGCTGGTGTGGGGGGGTGAATACGCGCGCGCGGATTACTGCGGAGAATGCCGGCCGAGGGGAAAACCGCTACCGGCCCGTTAATGTCCACTGTATCCACGGACAGAGAGATGGGGAGAAAGAGCACGCGCTTCACGTAGCCTCGTGATGGGGAATATCTGAGGATTTCTGTGTGTCATTGCGGATTGGACTTTGCCGTAGTGTCCGGGTGCATCCGCTCTGATTGTGTGTGTGTGCGTGTGTGTGTGTGTGTGCGTGTGTGTGTCATGGGCTGAAACGAGCCGAACAAGAGGGATCGAAGAAAGCAAATTAGCACCTGTTAACAGAATAGGTAAGAATTGCCTGTGTGTACCAACGGCGCAAAATCTGACACTACAATGCAATTTGTGCGCGGAGACACATGCATGCGTGCGTGGCTTCATACACAGATTACATCGAAATAATAATAATAAAAAAAGGTACTGCTACTGCGCAGAGACCGAAAAGAGCATTTTTTATGGCCTGAGCAGTGCAAAGAGACGGATTAGTCATCCTGTCAGTCAAAATCGTGTAATAGTAAACCTGAAGAAATTGATGCAGTCCAACCTTTAAAATCTGACTGGCACAACACTTGATAGCTTGCAAGAATGAGAAAATCACACACACACAAATCTACCTATACTCACTACTCATTATCCTTGTACTAACAAAAACATAAAAAAAACCTGACACTTGAACTTTTTAATGACACCCCCCCCCCTTGTCCTTTTGAGATGCCTGTCTATTTACATCATTCAGGTGAACCTGCAGATGTTCCAGCACCAGGACACTTAAGGATTAAGATGCTTAAGGATTTTAGTTCATTATAGGAAGTCAAATGATTCCTATTAGTATTCTAATGAGTATTCGGTATGTATGCAGCTTCTGAGAATTAGTCTTAGATGTCTACTTAAGACTAAAAAAAAATGAGGCTGTAGTTAAAAGCTGGGAGAGGAAAAAGTGCTCCGGGCAACTTTTATTGAGGAGTAGGAGTAAATCCTAAGAGTAAATCTTGCATCATTGCAAACTGATCAACCACGCAATATTCTGACTTAATAGAAGTACACAGTATGTGTGAAAATCACACAGGGAAATAAGTATTCAGACACTTTTGTTTTTGTTAATTAATATATTTCCACTTTACATTTAAACACAAGTTTTTTGATTTTGAACTAAAAAAAGTATATTCATAAGCATAAACAAAGATATGTTCATAAAATGAAAAATGTATTCATACACCACAAATTACCAACATGATTACTTTAGTACATTAGTACACTTTGTTGCAAAGCTGGTGTTGGCAATTTTAGCTTTGAGATGTCTACTGTAGGAAGTAGTTAGCTTTTTTGCAGCATTGTGGTTCAATTTTGGCCCATTCCTCTTGGCAAATCATCTTCAATTTCCCTAGGTTAAGAGGGTCCTCCTGATGGACTTGCAATTTCAAACTCCTCCATCAAAAGTTTAATGGGATTTAAGTCAGGAGATTGGCTAGGCCATGCAATGCCTTCTTCAGCTATTTTAACTGCATTTTTGGGGTTGCTGTCTTGCTGAAGGTTTTGTGGCTGATGAGATTACATTCTCCTGTAATTCATTTTACCTTTTATGACGTATAATTTCCCAGTAGTGTTTACACAGATGCAGCCCTATATCGTGCTCCCACCACTGTGCTTCACTCTGGGTATGGTGTTTATGGGATCATATGCAAAACTGTTCTTTCCCCATACATGACAAGCTGAATGATTGCCAACAAGTTTTATATTTGTTTCACATCACCTCTTTTTTGTACTTCTTTTTTAGCAGAGGAGTTTTGATGAGGTGTAGGAACAGAGATGATTGCAGTGCAGTTCATTGCTTATTGTTCTCTGTATAACTGTTGTCAGGTCATCCTGCAACTCTTGTCGAGTGACTGCTGGCTTTTCTCTTACCTTCTCTATCATTAGTCTGAGAGCGCATGCTGAACCTGTCTAAGGACGATTATTTGTAGGTCCTTGAGCTTTCCACTTGAATATTATCAAACCAGATGTATTGACTAAGGCTCTGAACTTGAGGAAGCTTCTTCGCCTTCACCATGATTACTACTTGTTGCGTGAAATTGTCCCAACCAGTGGCAACGTCTTTTATAATGACACCAGGCGCTCTCGGCATTATTTGGAAATTCCTCAAGTGGACCCATTCCTCTGGCCCACCACAATTTTTGAACAGCATAAAAACAACTATTATAATTATAATTTTAATAATAATTATAAAGAAGCCTTTATAAGAAATTAAGAACTAGATTTGGAACCAGGAAGCACCATTGATGTGTTTATACACATATCTCTAGTTATTAACATGTTGTGAGGATTATATTACATTATATATTAGCAATGGCCATATCTTGAATTTGATGGTAACGATATATACATCTTTGGTGCATCTGTTCATCTGTTTCCCACAATGAGCTCTGGTTCCTCTTATCTCTTCATCTGTTCACAGTATATATAGAATAGGGATGCTAAAAATAGGTGTTAATAATGTGAAACCCATATGATATGGTTGAGCCTCATACCTATATAGGGTCTTATCATAGGCATAAAACTCTTATACATACACATTGGAACACACTGACTGAAAAGACTGACAGGCAGCACTATTCGTAGACTGAAGGGCTAAATATGTGTCCACACACACACGCACACACACACACACACATACACCACATTATCTGATTGGACAGATGGTGTGGCTTTGTAACAGGACTGAGTCCAAAACATGCAATATGACTAAAAGTGGTCAATATCCAATTACTTTACTACCATGTTGTTATAAAAAGAAAAAATAAAACTAGCATTTGTCAGTCAGTCAGTGTTTTGGCTCATCTCAGGACACATAGCGCCATCATACAATGGAATACATAAAATATACCCTCTGATAGTTATTTTAAACTTTTTTTTTTTACTGGGAAACCAATGTTTCATAGGCTGTGGAAAGAACATCACACAGGTTTTTAATTTTTTTTTAAAAAATATTTCTGAATGGAATACACCATGGATCATGTTTCTACCTGTATAGGAAGAAGAACATGTAAATATTTGTACTGTTCTCTTATAGATAGGTTGACATGCTTGATAAGTCTGGAGTGATTGAATGGCCATCCATGTTAAACAAAAAGAAAGCTTCATAAGGCATCTGATTGAAACTAGAGATGAGGTGTGCTTTGGGACAAAAACTATGTAAGCTGGAGGTATTTCCTTTTATATATGAGCGAGTGGTCAGATATGAAGCTTGCACAACAAAATAATGTTCAGTAACATGTATTGACAGCATTTAGTTGTTCATCCTTAGTAACTGCCTGGTCAGGCTACTATTTTTTTTATTATTATTATTTTTGAAACCAACTAAATTTATCAGAAATGATCACCAGCAGGTATAAACAAGAAACTGTACAAGCATGATGAAAAAAGTATAACTGTTAGAGCCAGAATTGTGGTAGGGTTCATATGTAATTTTTTAAAAAATCTTTCTGGTTTAGGCCACATCCACTTTTGGGTTTAAAATCCAAATACAGATTCAGATACAAATAGTAGCATTGTGTTATACCCCTAATACTCGTTCATAAAATGGCTCCTTTAGTAGATTATTATATATGCTATCACAAAATGGCCTTTCACTTCTTATTTGTCTTATTTTATTTTTCTTATGTGGACTGTTCCAATAACATTTTTAATATTACTGCCACACCCTGTGGGTGTTTTATAGATATTTGGGGCCACAATGGTTGGTGTATGCTTTCTCATTTTGCTTGGTGCCCATTCAGCCAACACACACACACACACACACACACACACACACACACACACACACACACACACACACACACACTGGAGTCTGTATAAATATTCATAACAGTGCTCATCAAAGACAGGCATACCCGCCTCACTGCTTCGTATTATGTTTCCTAATAAGCGCCAGTTAATCTCTTGTCAACACAATTTATTGCATTTTTAATTTTACCTCCTTTACCACTGGGAGTTGAGAGTGCTACCTGGTAAGCAGTAAGCAAACCAAAGTCATTCTTTTTTATTTCGTTGTTTTTTAGTGGCCTCTACTTAGCTATTATTCCACAGCCACTGGCATAATAAAGGGCGGGTGATTTGTTTCTGTTTGATTTGCTCTGGCACCGTTACTCTGAGCGCTTCTTTTTCGCAAACCCATCCTTCAAAGTCTTCACAGTAGGTCAGGCCCTGAGTCATTTACATCCCAGTCACTCTTTAGCGCTCTACAGTTGCTGTTGAATAACCTTGACCTGTTTTAAAACAGGAGTGCTGGACACCAAGTCGTTCTGAAATATTAATTAATGAAAATGCATTATTTAATTGGCATTGAGAGATGACTGCATGATGATTTGATAGGGCTGAAATGGGCTTAAATCCCTACAAACTGCATTTCAATGTGTAGAGACAAGATGTACCTTAACATGGACTCTTAGGTAAAACATGGTTTGAAGAAGTATATATAGATTTATTTGTTACATGCATTGGGTTAGCATTACTAATTTGATAGCTGTTCCTGGATTTTTGACCATGATGTCTGTTATACAGTATTTGACCAGGTCAGACCTAGCCACAGAAATACAATTAACTTGCTGGAAAGACAATAAACTATGATGTCACTGCCTCAAAAATTAGTATATTTCTGAGTGTTAATCATTGTCAGTTTCTGTTTTTTTGCTTGTTTTTTTTCTCTAGGTGAAATCCATGTTTAAAGAGCTTCAGATTGGATGATTGTCATGAATGTTCTCCTTTTTGGCCCACAAAATGGCCATCCACTTAGTTTTGAGGCTTTTGGTTGTCAGCAGTTAAGATAGTACATTTCAGTATTCCTCATTACTGGGCAGCAATGACAACTCACTGGCCACTGTTGGGCCCTTGAGCAAGGCCCTTAACCCTTTCTGCTCCAGGGGCACCATATCATGCACTCAGACCCAAACTTACTAACAAGCTGGGATATGCGGAGAAAAGAATTTCGCTGTGCTGTAATGTATATGTGATAAATAAAGGCTTCTACTTCTTCCTCCACAGAGTACCACAACAAGGTTAAAATTAGCAAAGCCCAAAAAGGAAGAGGCCAAAACATATAACAAAAACAAACAAACAAACAAACAAATACTCCAGGCAGACTGGCCAACAAATCATAAACAAGGCAAAAAGGGACCTGGAGGTCAGATTAGGGTACCTTCCTAGACGAACTAACTAAAACTAATAACAAACTAAAACAACAAAATGAAAACAAGTGCTGCCAGTCTACCACAGAAAAAAATACAACAGAAACAAAGGGTAACTAGCCATGTGCTAGTTCCACGTAAATGGAAAGCAGGAGTTGGCATGCAGCAAGCCAAGAAGCAAAGAGAGCTAAAAGTGCAAGGAACTGGAGGCCATTAATAGGCCACCTCAGGTGTAGGTCATCTTCCAATTACAGCTGTGTTTGCCAGCAAGACATTCAAACACCCACCCAAACATACTGAGCAAACATAACAATCTCGACACTGCAGTTATCTTTCTAATAGTGTTTGTCAAAATGTTCCACCATTCTAGTTCTGGATTGTCTAAGAAGAAAGTGTGGGCTTGATTAAATTTATAATTTGTAATTTATAAAGAACCGCCCACTTCATTATGCAGCCTGTTCAACATATTGTTTGATACATGTAACGTAATGAATCAAGAGCTTCGCATTGAGGGATATGCCGTGTCGTTACACTCCTACCTGGAGAGTGTTCTTGAGCTCCTTTATACACTTTAAAAGCAATTTTTCTTCATTTATTGAAAGTAAAATGTTCACACATTCACACCCGTGGTCCAATTTTTTCTGGCAGGTTGTGAAACACGCCAGTGCATTCTCCCCTCTTAATAATACACCAAATGATTTTGGCACTCTCACTCCGAGAGGATGTGATTGATTTATTCAGATTTTAAGCCATTCTGTTGAGAGACAGAAGTGGCAGAACAACAGCAACTACCTTTTAAACAGCAACTACCATTTGTTAGCTCTTAAATGCTATAACCATTGATGCAATGATACACAGCTGATCAATGAACAGCTAAGGAGACATAGGTGTCATTTAAGGTCATTTGGTATGCGTGTAGCTGTGCTATTCTATTTTACTATAATATAATGCAGCTTTAAAACTGCACAAGCATGAGCTCTTTATGTATCATGTTGTGTGTCACTGCATATAAATGTGCAGTTAACCATATAATGCTATGAATATGAATGAACAGTTGTTAAACACATTGTAGAGCTCTGTACCTGGGTTGCAGCACAGGAATTGCTAGTTTCATATGGACAGTGTTGTATGCTTGGTACATGCTTGATATAACTTCTGGGATAAACTGAGGTCTTTATCAAATCTGTCATTTCCTTGGGGGCATTATTTTCTGAAAGATCTGTTGGTGTGCCAAGATCCTGGTAGATGCAGCTAGTGCTTTATCCTGGTAAGGGTTTCGGTGTATTTGGAGCCTATACTGGGAACCAACATTACCAAAATTGGCATCTCCTGCAAGTAGTTTTTGGGTTAAAATATCCTGGTACTTTAGACGATGGATCTAGAGCTGGGTGCGAGCGGGAATACACCCAGGATGGAGTACCAGTTTTGCACGCTCATTGTCACGGCGTCTATTTGTCGATCTGAATTCTGGAATTGGCAAGCAAATGCATCATGAATAAGAACCATATTTTTAAAAAAGCGCTAGGAGATCCCAGATAACCATCCCAATCAGGGATAAAATGCTATCTGTACTGTAAATGTGCCCAGGATTCTGCAACACTGGGATTAAAAGTTGAAATGAGCTTTTCTTTTGTCCCCAGCAGTTGGCAGGAAGGCTGAAAGTCATGTGAAAGTTCACTGTCAGTCTAGCCTAAGGACCAGCAAATACCACATTATGTGAGTCCCCACACACCACGTTATGCCTAATGGATTAATATCCATGCTCACCGTGTTGTGGATCTTTCTGTGGAGGTAAGTCAGAATCTGAACCCTATGGTGACTAGAAGGGTGCTCTAGGAATTTGTAAATATTAATCATTTAAAAAAATTATTATTTTTTTTAAATGGGAGTCAAAATGGCTTGGAATCACTGAATCATATCTTTCAAAACATCCAAATTTGGATTTTGACAAACATTCTGAAATGATTGATAGGGGAGCGGAGACTCGCCCTCCAGATCTGCCTCATTCATTTCGAGATTTGCAATTCCCAAAATCAGTTTATGCCAAATATTTACCCTCATTTCAGGCGATAATTGCTCATCCCAGGACTCTTTATTCACACTGAACATTGTTATTCACACTCAACACATTGTTTGTTTTTACTCTTCTACACCTTTATACTTTAATAATTTATAGTCACACTTGCTCAATAGAAATTTAAATAAAAATCTACACTGGATTTCTCTAAAGGATATGCATTTAGTACAAAAAAGGCTATCTTTCCTTTTAAAACACTAAATATCTTTTTAGAGGCATCAGGAGTGATTCTTCTGAATATACAGTATATTCAGGATAATATGTAGTAGGTAATTGTTTTGTTTCATTTTTCTATTCAGCGTATTCCCCTGATATTGGCACATGGATTTCAAGACCTCAAAAGAAGAGGTAAGAGATTTTTCTACTTCTACTAATTTCTACTGTAGAAGGGAATGTGTTGACATTAGGTTTACTTTTCTTCACTTTTAACTGATTGGCTTAATGTTTCTTGGCTTATTAAGTTGCTAAAACAAAAAGAGAGAACATTTCAAAGTAAAAGCATTCTGAGGTTGTCTATTCATTGCATAAAAAATATGTAAATGTAATGGAAAACCATCTCTATAAGTATTGCTATTTTGTGAGACCACTAAGCTAGCAGTAACCTGATGTATGGTTTTATCATGGCAACACAGACTGAGCTAGCAAACCCAAATGCACAATATAAATGACATACAGAATAACACTTGCTACAATGCAAAACATACGAAACGTCCAGGATACAACTTGAACCTAACTGATAATGTGAATGGAAATAAGGTTAACTGAAAAGAAGAAATAAGAGAAGGATGAAGTCCAGATGCAAAAGATAAGTAAATGTGCCAAGACCAGAAGGAACTTGTGAACTTAGAGGAAAAGCTTTATGTGTGGTTAATTCCTGAGGATGAACAAGAGGGAGGCGCTGATCAGAGGGTGCAAAGCCAAAGGGAACATTGAGGTTGGGACTGATGTAGGGTGCCTTCTTGAACTGATTCTGATATACACTCACCAATTTATGCATAATAGTGAGTTTGTGTAATCTGTAGCCCACTGTGTAAACCACTGAATACCTACTGTATATTTAACACTAGTGGAAGACAGAGTAAAGGGAAGATGGTTGGATGCAAGTGATCTCATGGCTCATTGACATTTATATCAAATCACGTTTATGAGGTCCAGACAGCCTTTAGGCTTCTCTTTAGCTAACAGTTAACTCACTGAATAATCTTTATGTAACCATGCAATCATGTATATACTGACGATGAATAAGAACTATTTAACAGAAATGAGTGTAAGCTCTGAAACAAGCATTGCATTTCTTGCATTTTGGTTTTCATTTCAGGCATGTTGTCACTTTCATTGCACACATGTCTGTCGTCCATGACTAACAACAAAACAACAGCATCATTTACTAAGTTTCAACTTAGTAAATAGCGTAACTATGTTAATAGCGTAAATATGTATGCTAGCATATAGTATTGTAGCAAAATAATACCAAAAAGCTAGATAAAGTCTGCTAAATATGAAACATATTCAACTCTGACTTGAAAATGTGCACATTTCACTAGAAAGGTAGAATGCTAGCTAGCTGGTTTAGCTAACTAACTTAGCTGGTTAATGTAATTTCATTTGAACCAACAATTTGTCACACAAGAAATAATGCCTTTTATTTAGACATTAAAATTAGACTAAAGCTCTGAATAAGTAGTAACATTTGAAATACATTTTGCTGAAAGATCCAATGCAATGTTTATTTCAACACACTTGAGACAAACTTTGCTCTAACGAGAGGATGTAGGATTGAGGAACGTGGAAACTAGAAACGTGAACATATGTGTTCCTTGGGACAGTTTAGATTTTTGGCTTTTAATTAGTCATGAAAATGGCAGATGTCTTGTGTTTCTCTTGCTTGCTTATTCGCTTGCAGACAAAGACGGGGATTTATCTACTGCAAGATGGTAATGAAGAGCCCTTCAATATCCGACTGCACTTGTCCAAAGACATTCTAACCATTCAAGAACAAGATGTTATTTGTGTTTCTGGGGAACCGTTCTACTCGAGTGTAGGTTCTGTTGAGTCGTTCTCATGAACTTTTTTTGCTGACTGTACCAGTCATTTCAGGAAATCAAATTAATATTCACGATTTCTTGTAGGAAAGAACTGTAACAATACGACGGCAGACAATTGGAGGATTTGGTTTAAGTATAAAGGTAATTTGCGTTTACATACTGTTGTACGCACCTTGTGCTGTATCCACTGCTATGAATTGGTGAGAAATAAATATGTGACTCTTTCACAGGGTGGTGCGGAACACAAGATCCCTATTGTTATTTCGAAAATATCAAAAGAGCAGAAGGGTAATTTATTTAATTTGCCTCTACCTCCACTGTTGGAATGTTTGTGTCTGTTGTTTGCCTGTTTATCTGCCATGTCACCTTCTTCTCTTTTTTTTTCCGCAGCCGAGCTCTCTGGTCTCCTGTTCATAGGAGATGGGATTCTCCAGGTGAGTATATAGCTCATATGATGCCAATATTATCCCTCTACCGTAGAGCAATAACTAACAATAACAATGAAAGCACCATGTGGCTGCTTAACTTTGTATATTCACTGAAGAACACTCGAATTGAAGGATTATGGTCAGCGTGTGAAGAGCACATGCACAGGTGATACAAAAGTAGTAACGATAAACTCAATCAATTAATTGATTGATACCAATCAAATACCAAACTGTCTGTGCTCCACTGAGTTTGGTCACAATTTTCACATAGTCATTGATACCTCGATGAGGTTTTCACCGTTCTGCATTCATTTGGCAGAATTGCCCCAAATCTTACCATATCCTTGTACTTTGGCTAGTCTGCAAACCACATTCCCAACTTTCTGGCAAATAATTGGAAAAGAGAATGAGCATGGAGTAGTATTGAGCTTTTTAGGCTACCTGCTACAAGGCCACGGTCACAATGTAATGCAAAGGAATTGTATTTATACAGGAAAGCTTAACTTGTCATATAGGATAATGGTCTAGCATGAAAGGAAGTAGATCTGGGAATAGTGGATATCTTAATCCTTTTTGGTTGCCTTACATTGCCTTACATTGTCTCTAGATAAATGGGATAAATGTCAGAAGTTATCGCCATGAAGAAGTTGTAAGTGTACCTTTTGAAAATTACCTTTAAAGAAAGCAATTCTAGCACTACAGATAAGGTTGGTAGCTGTTGTTGAAGTGAAAATCTAGTCAAAATTCTCTTCCTCAGGTTCAGGTTCTACGGAATGCTGGGGAAGAAGTAACTCTGACCGTGTCTTTTCTGAAAAGGACACCTGCCTTTTTAAAGCTGCCGCTCTGTGAAGACTGCACATGTACGACTTCCTTTTCATGTGTGTTTACATTTGTATTATTGCTGTGAAAATCAGCCCTGACTTTCAGAGATTCTTGAGTACCAAAATGATTGCCATGGATGTTACAATACATCAGGTTTTGCTTGTTAGTGTCATTAGATTTGTGTGAAGCATGAAATCTGCCTTTGAAACTTCTTACATGATCCGTATTTTCCCCTTAGGTGTACCAAGTGACCAGAGCAGTGGGACATCATCTCCATTGTGTGACAGCGGCCTACATCTAAACTATCACCCTAACAATACGGTGCATAATATAGCCTTAAAATCGTTTACCCTCAGGTTCCCAAGTGGGCCAATGCAGAAGCATTTGCCCTGTCGTTGGGAGTCCAAGAGAGCAAAATTGGCCATACTGTCTGGGTGGGAGTGACAGCACCACTCTCCCTCTATTGGCAATCACAGTGACAGTAACCAATCGTGGGCGTCTGTGAGATCACGTATGCAGAAGAGGGCAAATAGCACTTTTTCTCTGAGTTTGTTTAGCTGCCCTATGATGTAGCATCAGCAGCAGTTTGATGTCTTTGATGAAGGACTTTCTTGCCTTCACCTGCCCCAACCACCTGGAATACCCTAGCAACTACCTGGAACACCACAGAAATTATGGTGAAACAGTTGCGCAATGGACTTATATAATATGCCCATAGGTTTTATATAATAGATAACATTAATAAAGCATAAAAAAGGACTTTTTGTGAATGAGAAATATAAAAAAACTGATTAATTAAATTGAATCGCACTTTTCCCACTCCATATCAATTCAATTAAATCTGTTAACTCTACTGGAATCTGTACACTCTTCATTTTTTTAGTCATTATTAATCAGTCCAATCCTAAAAAAAAAAACTTTTCTCTTTTCATCCTTTCAGGACACGTTGTCTTGCTCATCTTGGCCTATATCCCCAGCGTTACGCTGGGAAAAGCGATGGGTGGATCTACGTCTCATCCCGCTCCTCCATGCTCGTCTCTCACAGTACGTCCCCGGCTCTGATATCTGCAGGTGAGCAAGTCTGAAATTCCAGAAGACTTCTGTGTGTGCCTTCGTCAGTCCATTTGTGAGCCACTGCAATATATTTTCAGGCTTTATATTTTTATTGCTTTCACATAACTTTTAAATTTTCATAACTTTAATGTCGTTCCCTAATGGAGTATGTGGCACCTCTGACTCAGACTGCACTTACATGCTAGATTTCTTTACAAGCCGACATGAAATGAAGCTCTCATTATAATTAAAAATGCTTAAATTAGAATTGTAATTACACTAGGCACTAAGGGATGGTTAAATCTGGTTAACATTTTCATCTGTATTTTTGTATCTCCTCAGGCAAAATGCATTTCAAGTCATCGCAGTGGATGGGGTTTGCAGTGGGATAATTCAATGTCCTAGTGCAGAAGAGTGCACTGACTGGCTTCAAGCAATAGCATCCAATATATCTGCTCTCACAAAGCACAATGTGTGTATTTCATTATTTCTTTATGAAATATTGATTAACGTTAAAGTCTCTTGTTCAGGGAAGGCTGGTAGACAGTGGGTTCAAAAAGTATCCAGGCTCCTTCACTTTAAAATAGATTAAATTGACTTTTTGGCCATTTATCTATGAACAATAATCCTTTAAGTGCGCGTGTGTGTGTAATATCACGACCAGCCATGTTCCTGTTGAAATAGGTTCCAAAATGCAGTTTGGTAAATTGAACTCTGCAATTTGATCTATTTATTTGTGTCTAGAAATGTATGTCTTTGTGTAGGTTTAGTAGGATAGCATCGCATAGGGCAAAGTAAAATCCATGCTTATTTTTCCCCCATAATGCTCGCTGTCATGTTGTTACTACTACAGTCACTCTGTATTTCTAAAATTTATGCAAAACCCTGCTTCCGGATAATCTGTTCCACTGTGCATTGTCAGCCACAATGCCAAGTCAATTAAAGCGTTCTCAAAGAGTTGATGCTTCTCTGAGCTTCACAGCATTTTTCCAGCACAGTTTACAGGAACAGATTTTATGATATTTTTGGCTTGGTGTTATGTTTGCTAAAATTATTAGTTTCACACTCTTCAAATGAGACTGGAATTTATCGAGGCTGTGTAACACTTGTAATTTGTCCAACACTCAGGCGCTGTTCAAAAGTATCGCAAAAGATTTGATCAGTGACATCAGGGTGTGTGCAATTCCTGTATTTCATTAGAGCTCTCATTCTGGAACAGCAGAAGACCACACTGGGTTCCACTCCTGTCAGCCAAGAACAAGAATCTGATGCTACAGTGGGCACAGACTCAGACTCACAGACTCAAGATTGGATTTTTCCAATCTTCAGCTGCCCAGTCTGGTCATTCTCTTCTGACCTCACTTGTGAATGAGTCATTTCCAACCCACAGAACTGCCGCTGTTGGATGTTTTTTGTTTTCCAGACCATTCTGTGTAAACACTAGAGACTGTTGCGCATGAAAATCCCAGGAGATCGACAGTTTCTGAAATACTCAAACCAACCTGTCTGGCACCAACCACCATTCAACGGTCAAAGTCACTGAGATCACTGAGATTTTTTCGCCATTCTGATGACTGATGTGAACATTAATTGAAGCTCTTGTTCCTGCATCTGTATTCTAGTATGCATTGCGTGGCTGCCTCATGATTATTTTCTCAGATAACTCAGTATGGTAGATTAGGAAAAATCATCGAGCTGTACTGGAAAGCTTGAAAAAACAGGCAGGAATATTGAAGCCAATCCACCTACTGGCATGTTTTGGGTGGTGGAAGGAAACCAGAGAACTCGGAGGAAACCCACACAGATCTGGGGAGAACATGCAAAACTCTGGACAGACAGTAACCCGAGTTCAGGGTGGAACCGGGGACCCTAGAGCTGTGAGACGTCGACATTTGTCCACTCTGTCACCAATCTCTAGTTCATTGTGCCCTTTTATTTTCCAATAACACTTTCAAGATGAAGACCTTGGAATAACACCCAAGCAAAATAATACATCTTTTTACTCTATCCCTAAGGTATCTTCCAGCCAAATAGAAATTCCAGGAAATGTCATTTCACACTCAAGCACACATGCCTAGGTAGGTGATTTCTGAAGGGATAAGGAGCAGCTGGTGTAATGAAAGTGATGAAGCCAGAGACTGATAACTAAAGCCTTAAGGCATGTGACAGAAACTGTGCAGATCTGTTTGCAAGAAAAGGCTGTTATCCATGTTCTGGATAATTGGGGTGAGATATTACAAAGGTCATTTTATGAAAGCTGTTGTGCATTTCCTTCTCTATTGCAGCTGAGGCAGCAGATCATTTCTAATAATGAACAGAGCTGCTGCTCTGATTGAGTCAGTCCAAGGAGTTCATGATGCTGGATTGAATGCTTGAGGTTTTCGATAGACTGTAGGTCGGTCAACCTTAACCTTATGGCCTATTAGAAATGGTTGAATTTTTTTGTATTTCAAGTCTTTTCTAGAAGAAAAGCATGTCTTGAGTAAGAAATCTCAATACTGCAATGTACTCTGTGTCACATACATATCTAAATGTTGTGGTTTTCAGTGCACCAAGTGAGGAATAACTCAACACGAAGTTACTCTTACCACCCTGAAGTTGATTATTTTTCCATAACAGCACATTTAATATTGGGGAATGTTCATGAGACAATTAATTCCTGTTTTTACTTGTTATATACTACTATATAAACAGTTGTTCGCTCACCAGCCACTTTTAATAAGACCAAATGAATGCAAAATCATAAATGTAATTGTAAATCAATTGAGCAACTCCTCTTTCCTGAAGACTTTCCAACTGTAGAGAACCTACGAAGGGCTGACACTGGAGACTCCTTCCACAAATGCTAAATAAACGTCTCCTCATTCAACAAATATACATTTTTTGGTGAAATAACTAAAAATTTTTGTAATATGTTTATCTTTTACCTTAGGTTATGTCGATTGTCCAACATCCAAGTCTCTATGAATGAGAAGTGATTCAGAGCTGCTGTTATAGAAATTTAATCAACACCTTCTGAGCAATCAGATAAGAGAATTCAGCAGCACTGAGTATTTGAGCTACTTGAGCCTCGGATGCTAAATTTACATTTATACTGTATGTAGTCATCTTTATATTAATATAATAAGGTGTGAATTCTGCACAGTTAAGGTCCTGTGCTCGTAACAGGAAAGTTGTACGTTGAATTCCTATTAGAAATTAAGGCACCTTGGTATTACTGGATGTATTGTGTCTTGTTTATGCTATGATGAAAACGTTTGTTCCTTGTTGCAGGTGAAGAAGATTAACAGAAACTTTCCTGTTAATCAGCAGGTAATGCATTCATATGTCACTACCTCTGTTGAACAAGACTAGGAGGAAGTAGGAAGCTTGTCTTGGCAGAATGACTGTGATGGGTCAATTTTTGCGTACCTGAAAATATAGATATTATTACTTCTATTATTACAAATATTACTTACCCATAGCTTCCTTCTCAGCACTAGCTTAAATCTTGAAATGTCAGTATTCATTGCTTCCTCCAGTATGTTACATTATGAAAAATATAACAAAATAAACACTTTCAGAGCTGATGCAGTGTTCCATACCATTACAATACTCGTGGTATTTCAAACATACATGCTAATCATTCAAGCTAATTTAGCCACATGCTAATCCTCCTGATGCTAGCTAACGATAAAAGTGGTTAGTTACCGTGGTAGTTGACCTTACAGTTAGCGATTAACGTGGATTGACGTTGAAAATGTGAGTTAAATCCTAAAATTTAGCCGTGTCACTGAACCTTTGACGGTGACTCAGTCATATATAGTGGCATTTTCCGGAGTCTTAGTGGTGTTTTTAAATGCTTCTCTGCCTTTTCTGATGTCTGATGACGTTTTTTCATCCAATTGACATCAGGAAATAAGCAATTTGAATGTTGTCTCTTTATTTTTTAAAAAGAAGGTTAAATCTGGTGTCCTTTCTTAATTAAAGGACACCATGTTCTGGAGGCATTTTCTTTTTTGTTACTTCATAATTTCTTATAAAGAAATTTTAGATTACGTCATTATAGTACACCTAAACCTCTTTTGTTAGAAAAAAATAGTAGTCTAGAGTAGCAACAATAGCATTTAGCTTTAAAAATATGTCCAATTGTCCATGTCTATTTGTGTTCCAGATTATTTACATGGGCTGGGTGGATGAGAAGGAGCAGGACTCTGTTCAAGATCGCATGTACACTCCAAAGTTCCTGGCGTTAAGGGGTTCATCTCTTTTCAAATTCTCAGCACCTCCAGTGAGCAATTACTCTAGTGTGTTACTCTTTATATCACTGTTCGCTCATTATTTAACCCTTGCTGTTCACCCAGCCTTTACTTTGTAGAACAAACCTGAGGATGTTAATGACTTCTTACACCACAGAAACTAGTGGTGTTGTTGTCTCAATATTAAACATTTTGGCGCCACATGACACCACCCCATCCACACCCAAGCGTTTTATTCCTTACGTAAAATATATAAGCTATTATTTACCACTTACTCATCAATGACAATAACAGTTGTCATTATTTATTCCCTTTTTAAGGATAAAAAGTGTCCATTCCTTAGTGATCGTTGCAAATTTACTGCGTATTATGTTTCAAATAATTATCTCTGTCTACATATCCTTTGTGTGCTGGCACCCACACAATCCTTGCTACTGTTGTTGGGCTTTTTGTTCACCATACTTGAGAAATCCATTAAACTCTGTTTAATCAAATCTAATCTCCATACACTGCCACAATTATTTTTAAAGGGTGAAATACAGGATTCAACAAGATTATCTGGACTGTAGCTTTAATAATATTGGACATTTTTGATTAAAGTGCGGCTTTTGATGCTCATTTAATGCTCACTGAGGCTTGTGACCTCCTTATAGAGAGGCTGAGCAAGGCATACATTAGATTTCATTTAATTCAGTTTAAGAGGACCATTAGAGTATAGTAACCAGGCCATTTCACCAAAGACAGTGAGAATGATTAACACATTTGGACCACTCCACTTTTGGATAAGACCCTAATGAAACGTGTGCCTTTTTTTAATCTATAAATTTTCAGCGATATTTTATTATTTTGATCTGTCTTCTGATGTCCAGCGAAAACCTAATTTACAGTATAAAGATACTGTATAATGATTTTCTGCACGTAGTTCAGGATTGATCAGTTAAAAGTCAAGCTGAGGTCACATTTTTCTCCAACATTTAATTCTGCTCATCATCTTACAAGCCTAAAAAGGCTGAAGAACAAAAATCGTAGATAGAGAATAGAGAAAGCATAGAGAAACTTGAAAAAAAAAAAAATTATCTCAGCTGTGTATAAGAGTATTTTGAAATGTTCTAGGTAACGACCTGGGACTGGACCAGAGCTGAACAAAGCTTTACTGTCTATGAGATCATGTGCAAGATCCTTAAGGTAACATCTGAGAGAAATTTACTGAGACAAATAAATAAATAAATAAATAAATAAATGAGATGTTGTGACTGGTATTATAAGGTTTTATCTGGGTTAAGAATGAACGGGAGACTGAACCTTATAATGCAAAGGTCACGATGTGTCCAAGGAATAAATTTTTTTAACCAACATATATTTAATGTAAATATCTTTGAGTTAAAGCTGTGTTTGAGCCTTGTAGTCATGTCTTATTTACAGACTATTGTGCTGGAGTACAAGGGTAAATCTACAAGGGTGTCACACTGGGGCCCAGAGTCATATTTGCTTCTTGTATTTCAGGACAGCGAGCTGCTGGACAAGCGGCGGCAGTGTTTCAGCGTGCAGATGGACACGGGCGAGGACACCGTGTTCAGTGTGGAGCTGGAGAGTGATCTCGTGCTCTGGGAGAAGGCCTTCCAGATGGCCACCTTTCTCGAGGTGGAAAGAATACAGGTACACGCGTCTCCATTTACAACATCAGTGCAACCAGACAAGAATGCTAACACATGTACGACTTGACTAAGAATAGTCCAGAAGGAAAAAAATATATAAATAAACTGACCCTAGTAGCTAGGATAAATTAAAAACCCCAACAACTTTATTACCCCCAAAATTCGGCGTCTTGTTTTTTCAGAGTAAAACGTATGCATGCATCACAGAGAGCCACCTGATGGGGCTTACAATAGACTTCAGCATGGGCTTCATCTGCTTTGATGCAGCATCGAAGGTGAGTCGATGGTGACACTTTTTTTTTTAAACAAAACATTTCACAGTGATTTAAATGATCACACATGGAAGTAGGAATCCTTTTGGAGTTATTTTAGTAATTTTCACCATTGCATTGTAAATTAATATTAGGTTAAAACAGTGCAATATTTTGTGTTGTTGTAACAAGTATTTTGTATTTTGCTACAATACATATACAATGGGGGAAATAAGTATTGGACACGTCAACTTTTTTCTCATCATATTTATTTCCAAAGATGCCAT
>CM074945.1:11279819-11302989 GCA_037577455.1 Pangasius macronema | reverse complement strand
GTGTGTGTGTGTGTGTGTGTGTGTGTATATATATATATATATATATATATATATATATATATATATATATATATATTTTTTTTTTAAATATAAGACTATTCTCTTAAGACTTTATATTAATGGACTTGTTCTAATACATTATTGTATCTGTAGGAACTATAGTATCTATAGCATTCCTTCCAAGTGTTTTATTTCTGACATATTGCCCCGCTGTGTAACCAGTGATGCATAACAATGCAGTATAATTAAGTTAAATCTATCGCCCCCTGTAGGTTGTGCTGTGGAGGTACAAATTCTCACAGCTCAAAGGATCCTCCGATGACGGCAAGAGCAAAATCAAGTTTCTCTTCCAGAACCCAGACACGAAGCTCATCGAGGCAAAGGTAACTGATGTTGCTATAATTAAGACACAAAATCTACCTCAGAAAATTAGAACTCTCCATGGAGCAGCTCTGGTTAAACAGAAGGGAATTAGAATTGATCCTGAATGTTAATGAACTTGTGTGCTGGGGATTAATGGGAAGCTGTGATCGAAGATATTTTCTCTGAGGAGTTTGTGTGTTGCTGCATGACTTTGACTGCGTTTTTTTTTTTGGTCTTATTAACTTCAAGAGAGAGAGAAAAAGAGAGGTTGGTGAGGGAACAAGTGTTTTTCAGTGCTTTAACATGAAAAACAAATTTGTTTAATATATATAATTTACTGCAGGACAATATCTTCAACACTATGAGTGACTACAAAGAAAATTGCAGTTGTATTGTGTAGAAATATAATTTGCAGTGTAATACTTTGTAGTTGTCTTTTTGTTTTTTTTGGTCAGGAGCTGGAATTCTCCAACCTTTTTGCCGTTCTGCACTGCATCCATGCGTTTTTCGCTGCCAAAGTGGCATGTCTGGATCCAATGTTTGTGGGCAGTCCGAATTCTGCGGCAGCTACAGCGGTGCCCACGCTGACCTCAGTCACCTCACTGGGCCAAGCTGCCAGGTTGAAGTACTTGAGTTGAACGACTCTTGACAATTTCATCTCCAGATTTAAAAATAAGAGACAGTCTGTCATGGCAGCAGAAGAATTTTAGCAGCCGTGACTCATTTCCTTATTGGACTACATGGAAAAGCCTGATTATAATGGGCTAAAGACTGAAATAAGTCAGGTGTGATATTATATTTTGAATATGGAGTGGCAGTGTGTATGTGTATGTTCAGTTGGCATTTCCTAACTGTGTGCTTTTAAAACCTTCTTTTTAACCCCTTTGAGTTAGTTTTGAATACTAGGCACCATCAGTTATACTCAGTCATAACACAAATATAGCAGCACATGTGATTATTTGATAACTTTACAGTGCTGTACATAAGTATTCACCCCCTTGAACTTTCCCACGTTTTTTTTAGCAGGATCTGTAATTGACCTAGAAGGTGCAAAATATTGTTTTTGTTCAATTAAAGAAAGAAAGCAAACATTTGTTGATTGAATAAATATTCACCCATGGGGGTGAATGATACGTTTTTGCCCATTCTTCTTGGCAAAAAATGCTGATTAAAAAAAAGCCTCCCCCACGACATGATGCTACCACCACCATGCATCACTGTAGGGGATGGTGTTCTCAGGGTGATGAGCAGTGTTTAGTTTCTGACAATTTATACTGAAATCACGTAGCACTTTACTTGCACAAAGGCGGGCTCCATTTGAATAATCACGTAACTTCTGAGGACATCTGGTTGCACCAGAAATAATTTAGGGGTGAATAATTATACAATCACAACTGTTATTTCCAAATAAATCTGTGTTAATTTTCCCTCAAATTCAATGTTATTCAACTTTGTTCCAGGTTGTAACACTTCAAGAGAGGTGAATATTCGCACAAGGCACTGTATTTTTCTTCATGTACTCACAAAGCTTAGTTTGTACACAATCATATAAGGCAGAAAGGATTCAAAGAACTCCTGAATAATAATTTCCTATCAATTACCTGAAATACAGACTGAGCAGAGTACTCAGTGTACAATGTACAAAGCCTCGATCTAATTTTATAATAATGCTCTGTACATACTGGTTCTTGTCCTTATGATTTGTCATTTAGAGCATGATGCTATCATAAGAAGTAAACAAGAATTTTATAACAAGCAGAGTATGTAGCGTAGCCCAAAGCATTCGATCTGAACACGAGTGATTTTCTATGTCTTAGTTCTTTGTTTTCAGTTTCAGTACTCTGTTAGACTGAAAAACAGTATGAGTAAATGTAGTGTAGAGATTAACACAGTCCCCCCCTCCCCCTTTGAATTTTACCACTATGGGTTTGCTGTTTCTTTCTCCAGGGAGATGCTCAGAAGAAAAAACACACACACACACACACACACACACACACACAAAACAAATCTAAGATTCAATACCTTATCATTGCAATGCACTTTAGTCCAGCAATTTACCCAAGTGAAATTTTTTTTTTTTTTTTTTTACTTTTTTGAAGTGTTAGATGAAAAAGTTGGTGGTATATTGAAGATTGGATCCATATTTTTTGAAGTGCTGTAGCACTTTGAGATCGATTACTTTGTTGAGGTGTTGCGAAAGACTGAAAAAAGAAAAGCAAATGAATTTGAGACAATTCTGGCTTCTCTACGCTTGAAAATATTTTGATGCATCATGACAGAGCACCAATCTACTGACAGCGAGGTTTAAACTGAACTTTTTATTTTTGCCAACTGCTGATTGTTTTAATAAAGATGTATACTTAATAAAATTTAGTTTCTTTTCCCATAAAAGGTTTGGTCATACACAATAGTATAATACATTTGCTTTGTGGTCAGTGAAGCTTTTAGGAAGCATTTGCTATCATAACCATTTACAATACGTATTTACATTTGTAATTATGCTGTTTATGATTCATATGCTGCACATAAATCTGGTTTGCTAATTACAATAATCTACAGAATTGCTGGCACCATTGGTAATGGTGGGTAAAAAGGATATGGAAATAATTAGGTGGCTATTTAGCTTAATCTCACACTGAAAATATTTAAACTTCACCCTTTTATTGAATTGAAAGGCCTATTTTTAATACATTTAGCTGAATATAGCACAATTATTGGCACACCCCGACCTTCTTATTAATAGAGTGTAACTGAAGCATGTTTCCATTTATATTCTCCTTTTTTACATTTCACCTGACTGTGCAGGAACTCTTAAGCAGTCACCCATGACATTCTGTTTCACTTGGTTGTAAATATGAGGAGACAGAGGCCTAATTCCCTTCATTCACCAACTGAGGGAAGATCAGAGAATATGCAAATTAAATGAGGCAAAAGTGTGTCAATCTTTTAGGAACGGACTACTGGCCTGAAAATCTGCAGATAGGGCAAGAATTGAGTAGTTTCAAGCAACCAGAGTGGTAATGAATCTGGTGTTTTACCTCAGTGCACAGTGAGGAAGATGCTCAGACAGGCAATGGTTTCTCCACAGATCAGTTTGAGAACTGGTAGCACTTTGGGGTCACCAAATCTAGAAATCTACCATTAGACGCAATGTACATACTATCAAACTACGTACATCGGGGAAATTAACAATTTTTTAACAAATTGTCTAGTTTATCTTATATATGTTTAGATAGCCTTTAAGAATGCCTTGGGCAAAAGAACATATAGCAATCATTCTCATGGCTGGATCAGGAGGCTGTTGCAAGGTTGCGATGGACTTTAACAGGAAACATGGTGGGCACATCACTCACACACACACACAACACTGTTGCCAAACTTATTAACAAATTCAAAAAGACTGGAACTGTTGCAGACCAACCGAGAAGTGGACATCCACGAATATCCACTGACGAAGGCACAACCGACATGGTGCTGGCATACATAGTCCCCTATGCATGGAGACTTTTGGGACACCCTATATTTAGAAGGGGCACCAGAAGAAACGCTTTTCCATCCAACCACAAATAGGAGCCTGAAAGTCACTAAACACTACTGGGTTCTGTAGTCAGATGAGAAAAAGTATAGCTTTTTGCCAACAAACTCTCAAGGTAGGTTTGCCATACAAAGAAGGATGGTTATACAGAAAAGAATCTAATCCCCACTGTTAAATCTGTTGTGAGGTTACGTGGCTTCGTGGAGATTTTAAATGAATATCTGGTTGTCTCTGCTAAGTTGGATCGTGGTTGGACCTTCCAGCAAGACAACAATCTTGAGTCCAAATTCACACCAAAATGGATCCTCCAGGGTCTGAGGTCTTCTCTTCTGGTCACAGGTTTCAGTCTGGTTTAGGTCAGCTTGACTAGGATGGCCATGTAAAAAGCTATGTGGTCAAAAACATATGTTCAATGAAACAAAAGTACTTTCTTAACAACTCCTGGAATTCATTCTATAAAATTCACCAGGATGCTGGTATATATATTTTTATTGAGAAGATGGTTGTAAACAGACCATCGGATTACAGTCAGTGTTGCACTAAAAAAAAAAAAAAAAACATAAAAGAGAACCTTTGAAAATCTGATGTGCTGGATCACAATTCTGAAACCCTATAACAAAAGAGAATAGGATCAAAAAAGTTCCATAATATTAAAAATGCTTACACTGAAAAGTATTTGCTTAAGAAAACATGTTTCAGACCCAAACTAATGGAGTATTCCCCTGCACTTGTTTCCGTGCCGAGTACAATAACAAACCTGTCACTCATGACCCCATATATTCAACCTGTTAAAGGTCCCTGCTACATTACGTTTGTCCTGTATCCCATTTTCATATCTTTTGCCTCTTGCTAATTTTCTGATTGCCTGATCTGCACCATCAGAAAGGTGTAGGCAGACACACACTTTCAATTCAATTCTTGCACCTACTGGCTGTGTCATTAAAACAGTCATTGTCTGTGTTGGCATGTAGCAGCGCAAGTGTTGTCGATGTAAAGTAACTAATTTCATAATTTTACACCAACAACACAATTGTTGTTGAGAACTTGTTACGAATTGTTGAATGTTCCCTTCCTCTTGTAATCCAGGGCAGGTTGGTGAGCTTTTTATTCTACCAGACCTTGATGGAGTTGGTCTGTGGGCAATTAACAAAATCTTTGGGACTGTAGCATCTTTGACAAGCACTTCATGGAGCCTTGCTATAACTTCCACATAATGCCAGGAGCATATCTAAAAATACGTATTCCCTTACAGTTTCATCACCAGCCACCAGCAAGCCCACAAAAGTACAAGACCAATGCCAACTATCCATACTTAAATACAGTCCATACTAGAATGAGCTAGAGTGCCTGGTCATGTGCTTTTCAAGATTTTTTATTTTCTGTTCTGCCCCATTCTGGATCTACGAAACCTAGATGTCTTCTTAAAACAACTGCTGTTCTGTCCAGTGAAGTTCTGTCAAGGTTCACAAAGTGGGGTTTGGGGACCCCAGAGAATAAACACCATTGGTTATGACCATAGGCCCAAAACATGCATTTCCACCTTCCAACTCCTGAGGAATAAATGCCATACCTCTGCTTACATATCAGTGGGGTGGCATACAAGAGCTAACCCAAACAGAAGGTTGACACAAAGTGTCGTGTGAACAAAGTGTGCAAGTTGTCTTACTGCCCCTGCAATGCCAGGGTCTGTGAATACTAAGGCAAAGCTCCTGATATCCTGATGAGTCCCTAGGTCTGAGTCACGAGTTGACTTCACCCCTTTGTAAATGAGGCTCAACTTGTGCACTTCGTGTGAATTCCTTGACAGAAGACAGAGCCATTTCAATTATGGATGCAGCCATGAAATCTGGGACTGTTGTACCGCAAACTGTTTCAGTGTTGGTGGAATACTCAGCACCTGGCAGCTACACCACAAAGGCAAGAATCAATAGTAGTGACAAGGACGAGTGTGTTGGGCCAGTGCACATTTTCCATCTCCAAAGAGTGCAACCACACATGAACTCTCAACAAGACTAGATCTTTCTTTTAGAAAACCTTCAGAGCAAAAGGAAGGTGCAAAAAAATTTCACTGTTAGCACATCACCATGTACCAACTTTGATATTCAATATTTCTGATGGAAATTATTACTTTATATTATATTATTACTATTATTATTATTATTAGTGATCCGGAATGTAAGGAAGTAGAATGTAAGGTTAAGTATTCAACCATGGTTCTACAACCAGGTTACCTACGTGGGGTCAGGAGGTGCTGATTTTGCTATTGGTTTACTTGTCAAGGGAACAAGCACCTTGGAAAACTCCACTAGTTCTGACAGAAACCACCCTGGCGATCCTCCATTTAGTCGTAGAACGTAATTAACCTTTCATCTGCCATATTTCTAAAGAAGTATCAGTTGTAGAACCTGCAGTATTATTGAGAAGTGCTGAGTCAGTGGTTTGTTAACAGAGCATCAAACAAATGGAAACAGCTTGAAGTTTTACAAAAAAAAAAAAAATTACATTTAATAAACGTTTTCCCTTTTAAAGGCTTCAGAGATATTTCAAGCACAATGTCAATTACAAATTATTTGAACAATGAACAATTTTAGCTGGGTGGTTTCAGCCATGTCTTATAGACCATATATGAAAATCTAAAACTTGACAGCTATAATGAATTGTAAGAGAATACAGCACCTGCCTATACATGTGCTTTGTTCTCTGAACAGCCTATGTATACATAGATTTTTGAAAAGACCGAAGTAGCATATAAAATTAGACAGAGCAGTTTCGGACATGAATCTTCACAAACGTTAGAATTTATTAAAGAGTTCACACCCCATATAGTTTATACTGTACATATATCCAGCAGATAATAGACTTAAATCCTGACTTTGAAAAGTGATGTTTGTGTAAAATATCCATTGGGGAAAGTCCCACATTGGCCCAGTCTGAAAACTTTAATACTCTTTAATATATACCTCAACTTATGAATATAGTTGTGGTTTTGTGCTATAAAGGAAAATAGAAAGACGTTGAATTGAAGGTTGCCATGAAGCACAATCCGAAGAAGAATATAATGTAAGGGACACAAAATCTGTCTCCTCTGTATGAATCGAGTCTTATACAGTCTTTTTTTTTTTCACCTGTATTAGTTAATAAGTGCATGATTACATACTCCATGTGTGTTGCAAAAGTGTGTTTTCTCATCTACAAAAGAATTCTAGCAACCTTAAACCCAACAACTACAAACTGCAAGTGTTTTCAGATACACAAAATACGGAATTTTCACAGAATTTTTTTTTTTTAAAAAAGGATCTTGAAGCTGTTAATTTCTGTAACATGACACTTCTTAGCATCTACCATTATGTTAATATAAGTATTATATTACAAATGAAATAATGAATGGGAAATATGGAGTGGGTGTACACTGTGACACACTACACTGCAAATTGTGACTGTACTTTATACCACAAACATGATGGGAGTGTTGTCAAGCCTCGGGGAAAGTGAAAAATGTAGCAACACTGGGTTCGAGAGGGTTTTTGGAACACAAAAATGAAGTCGTTGAGTAAAAAGACTTGTCAATAGAAAATCTCTACCAATAGTGCAATTTAATCAAAGACTAGGCTTAATCTACAACTGGACCAAAGTACTTTAAGTTATAACCAATGAAGCCTGCTTCATATTGTACCTCTTAGGGTGACCTTCCGAGGGAAAGGGGGAAAAAATGCATTCAAACATGCACGCACATTTTGCTTTGCATCCCACCCATAAGATTATCAAATAGATACACACTGAAAAATCCACACCATCAACTAAAATGTAAAGTGTAGAAACAGCCTGGTGCAGATTTCCAAACGGCAAATATCTATCATTGACAAATTATAGATGGATAAAGTGCCAGTTAGAACTGATCAAGGCCAGGCTCTGGAGACAAATTAATATAAAGATTGCTGTTATAATATGAATGAAACATCATAGCAATCGCTGAGTACAAACTCCTGGAGAGATTTAGAAACCTCAAAATGTTCTGGTGAGCCCGGTTAGGTCCTCAGTGTTGAAAGAGTGTTCAGAACCAGAATTAGAAATCATTTGAATAGCATACTGTAAAGCACAACCGTATAGGTTTGAAATTTGCCTTGAAATCTTGAAACAAATTTAAATTATGCTACATTATCAAAGTAATTAAGGGGAAAAGAGAAAGAGAGAGAATGAGAGAGAGAGAGTCCTCAATACAAAAACATTGCTTGATCGTAGGCAAAATGTCAACTCTTCTCCTCATTTCTCTCTGTAATACAGCAGATAAGCCTTGAGCGACTCGGGCAGAGGCAAGCTCAGGACCTTGTCTCTTAGCAAATTGACCTGAGGTTGCTCAGGTTTATCTTTCTCCACCTCTTTGTCCTGCTCTTCCTCTCTGCTGTCCTTGTCATCGATCCTCTCATCCTCCTCACTCTCAATAGGCTGTGGGATCAGCTGGTTGCCTACAAACACGTAGGTGTTGACGCGGTGGCGCCGGGCACGGCGGCAGCGCCTGCGTTTGCGCTTTTGTGGCATGCGTGGCCCTGTCCCCTTGGACGCGTTTTCGTCGTTGGTGAGGCTGCGCAGTGTGCGGCGGATGTAGATGCGCGCCAGATCCTGCAGACTCCGCACCGACAGCGGAGCTGAGCAGCACATGCAAGGATGCAACTGTTAACAACCAACAATGGTGGACGACACGCATTCATAATGTATTTACAACACTTAATATGATTGTGAAGCTGTGCTACATATACCAGTGCTATACTTTGTCAAGATGTGGGCAATCGCAACCTATTACTCTCAAATTTACTCTATTTATTAATGAGTTCTTATAGTATATTCGCCTGTTTGATTGTTTATTTGAATTAAACTGGTTTCATTCAAACCTCAATAACTCAAAAACAAAAATAATAAGCCTAATATATGAACAGATGAAAATTTCTTTTACAGTTAAGAGTTTTAGAACCCTTGACATATACTGTTACAAATTGACAACCGTATCGTTTTCAGGTTGCACCCTGTGTGTTTTGGTTAAATTTTTCATTACTATTATTATTGCTTTGTAATACATAATGGAGTTATTTCTGTTCACTACATTAAAAAAGGTTTCACATGAATTCTTATATCACATGATATAATAACACCTATGATATTTCGAGGCAGAGTTGTCCTGTCTTATATGAATATATGATCATATAATTCCTTAAATGTTATTAACTGCCCATTATATTGGGAGGCAAATATTTACCTTTGTACATGCTATAGGTTTTCCCCCACGGGATTCTACAAGCACTTTCCCCTCACTTATTTTTAATTAGCAGCAGGCGGCAAGCTGAGACACTAGCCTGTCTCTGAGTGTTTAACGTTCTCAGCTTCTAAAGTCACAACATGAAGCTTGGGCCAACATTTTCAGCTTTGTCAGTTATCTTTCTACCAACTGAGGCAGAAGAAAAACTGTTGAAATCCCTCAAACTACAAAAGTAATTACGATGCTATCTAATGAGTTGAAAATGCTGAAGATGACTGCAACTCACGCAAGATCACACCGTCCAGTTTGCTGCCTTCACTTCGGTTTTGCTGGACAAGAGGCGCAAAGGACACGGCCAAGATGTTCTTGCTCTCCCAAGAGCTCTGACCGGTTCTGGTGATCTGAGTCAACTGCAAAGTCCAAACAAATATCAAACAGTAATATCCAAATTGGGCTTTCTAGACTGGTCTTATACTTGGTATTGGCATTGGGCTAGAATGCACTGATGTGCATCAGATGGTACTTGAACGTGTGTATAGTTGATAGGCATGATGCACATTAACTGGCTTATAGCCGACTGATACTTAGAGGAAGGAAGGGTTTCAACTCTGAATTGACTGTGGACATGATGTGAACTTTGGTGATCCCCATTTCGCCTGTTTCTAGAAATATTTGCTCATTGAAGCATAAAATTGTCTTGATTTTACTGATGTATGCATTTGCATTTTACTATCTTTCAAGAAACAAATGCTTGAAGACCATTTCAAGCTTTATGTGAGTAAAAATACCTAGAAACAGGCTTCACAGTCTTTGTATAAAAGCAATCAAATAAATAGAAATATATTAGTTAGTTTGGACTGGTTTTTTTTATTATTTATTTTTTTTACTTTTGCAGATGTAGAGACAATGCCATATGTTCTGGAGATTTGGACAGAAACAAAAGGAGACAATAAATGCTCGATCTGACATATAAAATGTTTTAAAACAGCTTTTTTTTTTTTTAAATTTTTAAATAAAAGGAGATATTCATTTATTGAGAGCCGGTTCCTGTTCCCTGTGCTTGGGTGATTTTTGTGATTTCTACACGCACTTTTGTAAAGGTTTATTTATCCTTTTTTTTTCCTTCATAGTCTAATTTCTGACCAATGACAGAGTTTTATAGGACATTTTCAGCCCTACACACCCCTCAGCCAACATTTTTTGATTTTAATTATCTATAAATGGACTAATAGGGGTGAAAACAACCCAAGAGCCACATCAGGCTAAAAGAAGCCAACCAGGATAAATAAACCGTTGAAGAAAAAAAAAAAAACTATCTGGGCAACAGTGCAATTTCTAAACTGCATAAATTACACAAAACCATGTGCTGGATTTACAAATAGTTAATAAGATAATTCTACAGCGTATGTTTATAATATCAAATAATCATTTTGCCCCAACTGCAAAATAAAACAAGCACACCACTGTTTACTGATGAGAGAAATTCTCTTATTAAACTTATCTTAATAGTAATAGAAAAATAGAATTGTAGAGAATAATTTTACCTGATCTTCAATGGGCATGACCAGAATGCCTCCAACTTTCAGCATGACCTTCATGTAGTTCTCGTGGTCTTTCTGAACTCCAGCTCCACAGTAGATGCGATCGTACTGATGGCTGTCTGATGAGATCTCTAAACAGTTTCCCACTACAAAATGCGGCTCACAGAATTCAAACCTGAAACAGATCGCTTATATTATACATGCACTATGAATGCTCGATTCTGATTGGTCAGAAAGTGTTGGTTAACTTTCTCTGACAGTAGTGCACCTTCAAATCACAGCATTGTATTAATGTGGGACTGTATGCCAGAGGTTCCACATAAACAGATCAAAAACGGGTGTAACTGTTGATGTGGTGACATTTTCTGTAAGCAGACGTGATGTGATGTTTATTTCACATTTATGGAAGGAGTATCCAGTGTCAGTCATTTTTTTCCACAACAGGAAGGTCTTCAGAACAGATCTGCATTTTTTTGTCTAAATAACTTCGAGGGAGAAAAAGAGGGTGATTACGGAACTAGTGTAATGGTTTTATTAATTTGATGTTGCATAAGAAGAATAAAACACTTTGCTATGTGCTGTTATGGGGAAATAATCAACTTCAGGGTGGTAACAGTGACACTGCTTGATCACACCACCATGTCGTTGTTTTCCTAAGACAGCACAACATGGAGTATTTTACTGCGTTTTATACTACTGCAATTCTGCATTTATAGCTGCTATAAAGTAAACGATAACTTGTTTCCATGACAAATAAATGTAACCATAAACAGACAAAATGTACAATCTGTCATTCTTTAATAAATGAAAAACGTAACTGTTGGCAAACAGCTTCAGGGTCAGGACAGTAACAGTGACTCTGATTATTTCAGTCGTTTATTTTCTCTACTCACTTGTCAAAACTGTCACTGTTTTTAATGAAGTCCTCCAGTTTGTCTTTTGCATATTCCACCACGTCCTTGTGGAGCTCCACGCCATGATTTACTCCAAACGGACCTGCAGGGGCAAAAAGAAATCTGGTTATTCCTCAGATATCTCTCATACCTGAAAACAGCTGCAAGAAGCAAAACATGGCTGTGAAGACAGAACCGCAGTCAACACCATCGTTACTAGCGCTGTTTGTTCGTCTATTTACACTGTGTAAAGTCGGCATCTCACCGATGATCAGGCCCACCATTGTGCTCAGGTATCCTGTCCCGCTGCCCAGATTGAGGAAGGAGAGTCCTTGCTGCAGCTTCAGCGCCTCCATGACCTCGGAATAGATGCATGGTGCTGAAAGGTGGATGTTGCCGTGCTTCCAGGCCAAGTCTTTGTAGGCGTTTTCTTTGTATCCATCTAAGTAGTAATCCCCGCGATCTATAGCCCTGAATGCCTGCTCCACCTTGTCCGTGCGGATGTACTGTGCTTCCTTCAGGTTGTCGATCAGATCGTCGTTGTCCTCGCCGGCGCTCACGGCTCCGCCCATTGTCTCCCTCTCGCCACGAGCCAAAATAAAAGAAAAGGGGGGGTAAAAAGAACAAACAAGGAGAGGTGCACAAAGGTGACCTCTCTTCACGTCCGTGGGGGAATATTTGTTACAATTGGACGGACGGATGGACGGACGGACGGCTGCTTGCACGACAATTTAGATCCTATGTGGTCACTTTAGATCATCATCACATGTCTAGGGGAAGAGAGGACAAAAACAAAGCATGCTGGTTTACATCATGATAAAGGCTGTGCCAATAATCCACAGTTTCCGGTGGCAGCAAAAATACCACTCACTGCTAAAAACAAAGTTGTATGATATCTATATACCTATGCACTTAAACAAACATATCTGAATGCCAACTTTTTTATGCTAACAGTTGAATGGCATACTCTATGGGAGTGAGGATTGAGAGAGTACACAATAACGATGATAATCTCAGGGCATTAACTCAAGTCCGGGATTCCATCAGCCAACAAATTCCTGCCATTAAATTATGTTTTACTTATTGTCCTAGTGTTGTACTGATGATCCATGAGCTTGGAGAAAGTTTTATCCTGTTTAAAAGCCTGTTTCAGCTTACTGACACTGGAGACTCCGTCCAAACGTTAAACCAGTGTCTCCTTATTGAAAAACGGTACCACAGGAATAACTAGATTTACTACTAGAGAAATCTTCACGGACAGATTTAGTTTCCTCCTATTTACTTAATCCACCGTCGAGCACCTAGAAAGCACGTTCTACATGATGACCACACCCACACCTTTCAAGCGAACTACGTGAAACAATGGAGTGTAGGCGGAAGAAGAGAGTTCTGTTGATATTTTGAGTTATAAGTGTCATGACGTGTAAATCAGCATAAGTCCAAACAACCAAGACGATCATAGCGATCTGATTAACACAGTGGCTAGACTTATCAGGAATAAAGCAGTTATGTCATATAAACAGACAAACCAATAATGACATTAAAAATTTTAGCTGTTTTTTGTAAGTGTGTCTAATTTGACTATGCTGATCAAGTTCAACACTACTATAAAGTAGTAAAGTGATATCTGCTCCACTGCTGATGGTGTGAGCGGCCATTTTGATTTGCTGAACTCGGAGACCTTTCTGAATTCTCAGAGAGCGCTTTCTTCCCTAAAGGTAAGAATTTCTCATCATGAAAACAAAAGGATCAGTCTTAGGTCACTTGGGGTTTTCTTTTCCTGACCTTAAGAAGAAATTATTTACAGAATAAAAGATAGCATTAAGTAATAAAATAATACATTTGATAAACTTTAGAGCTATCCTTGGACCAACAAAAATGCTAAAGGACCATCTTGGATGGTTTTGTACATGTCATGCACTATGGCTGTGAATTTTGGCATCATGAATGATGGCTACGTAATTATTTTAACAGTACTTATGGGAGCTGACAGACAAAAAAACAAACAAAAAAACACACATGTGGTGCCAATCAGGTGAGGCTATTAAAAGGTTGTCCATCGGGTTAGGGGCATTGCATCACGCGAGGTCTGTGAGAGTTGTTTCTTTTGTAGAACAGCACTCCTCATGTATCACTGACAACAATTTATGTAAAATTAAAAATGTTTTTATTCAAATTCACTGGTAGGTTTTTCATGACATGACAGGGTCTCCAGCTCACCATTTTGTTGCCCTCTACTGGACAAAACACAAATCTTTACATTACTCATAAAGGCATTATGTGCACTTTAAGGTGGAAATTTCTTGCATATAGAACACATCAAGGTCACTTAAACTGGTGGAGAGAGTGTTCAGTGTGCTGCTTCAGGGCAGTAATTATTTAGCAGGATTTTATTTGTATATTCCATACATGTCTGCATGTACATGCACTGCTATTTAGAATTATTTACAATCTAATGCAGTTTACTATAGTTAAAGTTAGTCAGGTGTGTTTTATCCTGACGCTCACCTTTATCGCTAATCTTAAAAAAAAAAAAAAAAAAAAAAAAACTCTGCACTTGTTGCACTGATGTGGTATATGGTATGTGTGTAAATCACAGCACTGTTAAATTCTGATTGGTCAGAAAGTGTTGATTAATTATCTACAACATTACCTTGGACAGTAATTGCGTCTGTAATCCCATCACAGGTACATATTAATGCCCTTGCTCTAACACATTGTTGTTTCTATAGTAACGGCTTTCACAGGGAGTTGTATGGCCAACGCACCACGCAACCTACAGGATCTGAACGTGTTGCTGTTTAAGAAAGATGATCATTGTCATGGTGTCGTTTTCCGTAAGGAAACATTTATGGAAGGAGTCTCCAGTGTCAGCGTTTTTAACAATAAAACTTTCCATTGCTGGAAATTATTCAGGATAGAAGAGTTTGCTCTTTAATCTTCATGAGACAAAATGTTATTTCACATAATATTAAATGTAACTATAAAAGGATTAAAAGCACAACGTGATTTTCTTTATTAAATTTAAAAAAAATGCAATTGTTTGGCAAACTGTTGCAGTATAAGAGGAATAAAAGGACTGTGCTTTATCACTCCATCCCATCGTTGATGATTTTCCTATAGCAGCACAACACTTTGTGATTTATTGCTTACTGAAATATATAACACAAAGCGTGTGTTGTGTTTCACATCTTGGCCTGTACGTTAAGAATGTGCACAGAATAGCAGATTAAAAAAAAGAAAAACATGTTTTATGGCAGTAGATGAAGATGATACAGTTGCCAAAGTAACTATTTTAAACTTGTTTAACGAGCAGGAAGAAGAAGAAGGAGAAGCAGCGCGCTGAAATGCACTAGCAGGCTAAATGTTCTCATTACGCAACGCATTACATCTGCATAAAGTTAACCAGCTGAACGGTTTTGTTTAGCTTTAGATTCAACGTCTAATATTTTACAAACAAACATCGCGTGCTAGCTGCTAGTTGAAGTCAGTTAGCCTAGTTCGTTAAAGGGACTGGTTAGTTAACGTCCACTGGTTAGTTCACAAAAGTCAGATTTTTTCTGGTTCACGGACTTAAAGTTCACGTTTTTAATGTGAAATCTGTTTAACTAGTCGGTTTAAAGACTATATATTTATTTGTGTTTCGTGGTATACGCTAAACACCGAGCTAAGATACTTTTTCCAGAAACACCTAGCTAGCAAGCTAGCGCTCGAGCCCTGAACGACGTCGCTAGAAAAAAAAACAAACAAAAAAAACCACGCTCGTGCCCCTTGACAGTTTGCAATAACTGACAGTTTGAAATAAATTTCAAATTTAAACCAAAAATAATTCACGTAGACGCGGTAATCCGGGCCTAGATGGCATTGTTTCATATCCTTTAAACCTATAAAAGGACTGGAGATCTACCCAGTGTCAATTTCTAAGTTCTCAAGACAAAAGCTGAGGATTTTTTTCCCTCTTGGTATTATTTACGCTGATTAGCCTGCGAGCTAACCAAAGAAAAGCAGTTACTAATCCGCGTGCTGCAGTAGATAATTTCCGACTTTCCACTCACCTTTTTCCTCGTTTGAGATCAAAGATGTACATTCACCCGAGCAGCTTAAATCCAGCGCATGCACAACGGCACAAAAAACATACTTTTTGTCGGCCCGCCGCCGCCGCCGTCGTGTTTTCTGCACAACCAGCTGAGAGGATGTAAACACAGATCACGTGACCCGCACTGGTTAACGCTCTAAACAAAAAAAAAAGTTGAATGCTTAAACACGCATGCGCAGATATTTATGTCGCGGTACGCGACATCTCGCACAGTCTCGCGTAAAGTCCTGGCACTCTCGCGATACCTCCTTTGACGCTTGAAAATTATATATACATATATATTTTAGTTAAAATTGTATTCAAATGAATTGATTGATAAGAATACATTACATCACGTCAATTTTTTAAATTAATAAACCAAAAATAAGATTTGTAAATTGCATTTATCTCGTTTTAGTTATTAGTAGATATTTGTTAGTGTCTAGGTCTCAGTCTTACATTATTTTTGCTTAGGTTTTGCTTAGCAAATTATTTATTTCATAATAATTATAATTTACTGATTTAGAGTTTGTTGTTTTAAGATTTTTATAAAAATAAAAAAACGCGCACGTGCGATTGTTTTGCTTCACGCGCTCCTCAGTGATTATGCAGATCTGCGTCCTGGGAAGAAGAGTGGCCATTTTGTTGAAGAAAAGAAAGCTCTTCATCTTCATTCATGGAGGTGAAAATGGGGTTTCTGTCTGAGAGAAAACTTCGACTTAATCCTAAAGCTAACAATTTCTGTCTGAGGTGAGTTTCTGTTAACTTAAAAAAACACTTATTTTGCTGTTTGTGTGTTTTACTTCACTTTGATGTGTTCTTTACGTGTTAAAAGTTTATTTTCCTGTGGAAAATATTGTTGTTTATGGCGAAGTTATGCTATGAAATGGTTTAGCTAGCCTGCTAACATGGACTTTTGCCACCTTTTTGTCCGAGGCGCGCGACCCAGGTGTGCCCGTGCGCTGACGTCACTCAAGTGTTTCATTCCTCTGACACCACAGCAGTTAGATTTTTTTCTCACTGACTAAAGAGCACCAGGTTGTTCTTTTTATCCACCTATATAGTTATGTTTAATGTTGCTGAAATTACTTCCTGTCATCACTTATGTTATAATTGCTATAAACAGACATTCCCTCTCATTTTTTCTCTAACTTGAACTAAAAAAGACAAAAACTCAGCTTGGTATGTTACCACAAAGCAAAAGCTCCTGTCCTGAAAACTTTCGCATAGCAGAAAGCTTACTTTTGCAAAGCACTTACACTAGAGCGGCAGCGGCTCCTTGATTAGATTTTGGTGGGACAGGCTGATATTATTAACCTCAAAAATATTCATCAAGGATAGGTGCACTTAAATTATATTTAAGCTAATATCTAGTGAATTTTTGAGTAACTTCATAATAGGCAGTTGAGAGTGGACAACATACAGTCATCCAGTGTACTGTCTAGCAGCGAAATGTAAAAAATGTAAAGTGTACCTTAATCTGTGTTTGGGGTAAAATCATTAACCAGGGTTGACAGGTTTCAGGAACATTTTCATCCCAACTGCATCCAAAAAAATCATGCAAAAGACCTGAAACTAGCCCAGAGCATTTGGGCATTGGCAAGGGAAACATGTTTCTTCTTTTTCCTTAGCCTTTGTGTGGGGAAACATGTATTTCACACGTATTGCAGATACGGATATTATTCACAACATAATCCCTCTTTCTCTCTTCCAGACTTTACAATGTACACTATATAGCCAAAAGTATGTGGACACCTGACCATCACACCCATTCAGTCTTTCCCAGATTGTTGTCACAAAGTTGGAAACACATTATTTTATAGAATTTCTTTATATGCTGTAGGATTATGAATTCCCTTCACTGGAACTAAGAGGCCCAAAACTGTTCCAGCATGACAATAGGGCCTTTTGCACCGCTTTAGTTTCAGAACTAAATTTACAGTACTAAAGTACTGGGCGATTTTGCGCAAACTATTTCCCAGTACCATTTAAAGGGTTGCATTTGCACCGACAGTGGGCACTAGGAAGTGACGTAAGCCGGTCGACAGCGAACAACAATGGAATCAAAGAAGAACAACGTGAACAGCCAGAGGATGGAGGACGCTGTGATTGGAGCTGTGTTGCACTTCATCGTCTGTCCATCTATTGCTGTTCTCCATACTTGCAAAATAAGTTGACACTACAGTATGTTTACACAGCATTTTAAATCTTGGCAGGTGAGGGCGTTTTCTTACGCGTTTGGCCAATCAGTGTCTACTTACGTCACGGATAGTACCAGTTGTGCTGGTTAGATCCTGCTCCAGAGTAGGAGCTAATTTGGTTCTCAAAAAAGGCAGTCCGGTATTAAAATTGCACCCAGTTCCGGAGGTGCGAAAATGCCAAAAAGTGGGTAGTTCCACGGTTAGTTCAGGTACTATGAAAAGGTTCTCGCGGTGCGAAAGGCCCTAATGCCCCTGTGCACAAAGCAAGCTCCATGAACACATGGTTTGTTAACATGTTATATATATATATATATATATATATATATATATATATATATATATATATATATATATAATTCTTGTATAACAACTAAATTAGATAAGAGAGTTTAGCCATATTATGTTAATTGATGTTGCATTTATGTGCTAACTACTGTACAGTAAAGCCACAGTGTTCCAGTGCCAAAACAGTGCAGTGGGTGCCAAAATCTACCTGTGTGAATGACTTGCTGCTTGTTTTCTGCTTTGCTATGACATTGTTTGATGTTACGCAGGCAAAGACAGCTCTACTGGCCGTAACAGGCATACCAGGTTACTGGCTGGTTATGAAATATTCAGGTTGTGGAAGTTTGCCCATGCAAATACTGTACCTTGAAAGGCAAATGTGCTGAAATGAAATGCTTACACAGGGAAACACTGTGATGTGTAATTTGTAATTTTCAAACAGAGGACACAGAGTCTGAGTTGGTCCTTCTTACATTTACATTTACATTTATGGCATTTGGCAGACGCCCTTATCCAGAGTGACTTACAAAAGTGTTTTGAAGTCTATCAAAAATACATTCTGATATTGGCTTACTGGATCACAAACTAGGAGTACCATCAATCCAAAACTCTGTTGGGGAGGTAATAGACAAGTGCTCAGACAATACATTTTTTATTTTATATTTTTGTAAGTGCTAACTTAAGTACTTTATGAAGAGGTAAGTCTTTAGACGTCGTTTGAAGACTGCCAGTGACTCAGCTGTTCGGACATCTAGGGGAAGTTCATTCCACCACCTTGGTGCCAGAACAGAGAAGAGTCTCAATGCATGCCTTCCTTGTACCCTGCGAGATGGTGGGACCAGTCGAGCAGTGCTAGAGGACTGGAGGGAGCATGGTGCTGTGCGAGGTGTGATAAGTGCTTCGGGATAAGTGGGTGCTAGACTGTTTCTGGCTTTGTAGGCAAGCATCATTGTTTTAAATCTAATGCGGTTAGCTACAGGAAGCCAGTGGAGAGAGCGTAGCAATGGGGCGGTGTGGGAAAATTTAGGAAGGTTGATAAGCAATCATGGAGCTGCAATTTGGAGTTGCAGAGGACGAATGGTGCACAGAGGCAGACCAGCCAGGCTCCCTTGTCTAAAGCAGAGACCTCTGGCCCACTGGGTGACCACCATGGACCTGAACATCTAGCCCCTCCTGTGACATGCCTTTCCACAAAGAGTGCTTCGTATGGCTTCCTAGTCAGCCATAGGTTAAGAAGTTCCTCATGGCCTGGTGGTATCCCTGTGTTAACAGTAATAGGCAGTGGGAAATAAGTCAACACTGGAATTCCTGAGATGACTTTATGTATCTACAGTCTTTATCTTCTCCTGAGAACATCTCTGCTGATGAAGCATTGTGTTTGCATCCTTGACAAAAAGACAAAGGCCTGTGGCTAACATTTTCGCTATGAGGTGTGGTGTTCTCTCATGCCAAACAAGTTTTTGTGCTGCTAATATTTCGGATACATAATCTGCTCCTAGTGATTTGTTCACCCCTGCACATGATTTAATGTCCGATTTACTCACAACTTAGCAGTGATTAAAAAAATTGTTGGTTTTTAAAAACTGTTTAAATCAAACTGACAATTTACGATCCTTAAATAGTTTATTTCTACCATACACAAACTGTACAACACAGCGCATTACTGCTTATGAAATAGTAAAAGTGTAAAGAAACTTTGATATAGAAACTACTTTAACTGAAAAAAAATTGCTTTAAACAAAAAGAAACAATAATTTACAGTACAGCGTTTTATACTAATATTATTACACAGAAAAAATTCCAATTCAGTTCACATTACAAAACATCAAATACAAACAGGAATAGTCCTCACAAAAGTTCCTGAGCAAACAATGTGTGGTTTATAAATTAAATATTAGAAATTACAAATAACATAATTACAAATTACACTTCATTTGAAAGAATTTGATTCCAACTGATTCAGTACATTACAGTAGGATCATTTGGTTGAACCTGTACATTTTTTTTTATTTAATCATGGCTGTCTGAAGACAACTAGATTTTAATTTTAAGGTGTATGAATATTTGCCCATAAAAATCTGTAAAGCATAAAATGTCATGGCCATCTCTGTTAAATAGTATATCTGACCAATGATACTCAAATTTAAAAGAAATTAGATTCATATGTGGAAAGATGCAAGGGCATACACTGATTTATTATTATTATTTTTTAAATTTTACATTTTTACTTGATAAACTTTTTTTACTTGGTAAAATTTTACTAATTAAACTAATTTTTGTGAAAAATAATTGCAGCACAGCTTTCAGTTGGTAATAACTGTTTAGATGAAAACTTCAGTTGGTTGTCCATTGCCTACAATTTCAATTACGCAAATCTAAAAAAAAAAAATTTTTTTTTTAGGCTTGTGCTTTAGCTTGGAGGAAACTCATAGTAAAGATTAAACACTTGATCAATATTACAACAATATAATTACATACTTCAAATGGCATATAAGCATTAGCTAAACAGAGTTATAGGCATTTTTCTTTTGGAAAAAAAAATAAATATGCTGTATAATAAAGGAATCACCATTCACATAATACTGTTCTACCACAAAACATAATATATTCCATGTACTCATTTACATATAGGCACATATATGCACACACGACAGTGTGCACACGAAAGGCAGTTCATATTGACAGAAATAAATTCCAGGGAGTAATTTGTATCTCTTCGATTTGATGCTTAGAACTCATGAGTGCATTTTAATGAAACTGTTTTGGCCTCAGTAGTTAAGATTACCGATTTGATCCCAAAATTTTAACACAATACATTCAGAAAAAAGTGAGCCTGGCATGGTGCAGTAAGAGCATGTGGCCATTGGGTGGTGCAATAGTATCATTATTCCTGTTGACATCGTTCATCGCTAAAAGAAATGTCACCGAAGCAAATAAACCGTTATTTACTAACAGAAACTACCAAATAAAATATAGCAATGCAAGTGTGCTTGGAGCCAACACAAACAGCTGAAGTGCGCAACAATGATCAACAGCCAACACAGAAAATAAATAAAATATATTAGTGTTTGATAAATTATTTTGATGAGTAAAGACAATAAATAAAACAAATTATAAATATTAGCAATAAGTATAAATACACAAAACAAACAAGTCAAGCAAATGAAATAAATATGTGCAAAGGGGTATTAAGAATCTCAGCAAAATGTCAGTAAAATAAAATGTGGCTGGCATTTATCAGTACAATACATGAAATATATTTATTTTTAAGAATAATTTATTTCTTGCACATGGTTTAAAGCCAGCCACCCAAACAAACAAAAGGAATAAAAGCTGTCCAGAGATATTGCTTGTCCACAAATACAGTATTTCATGGTGAGCAGACAGTTTCTACACGGATGCCCTTAATGGCCTGTCTGATGCTGTCCAGCAAGGCCCTGCATTCTGGCGAATACTCATGTTCCGAACTGTTGTACATATCCGTCAAAGTCTTGATGTAGGCTTCAAAATTCTGCTCATTGATTGGACCCTGGAAGACAGAGAGAGTGTGTAAAACATTCACCATATTCAAGATAATTTCTTAAACATTAAAATAGGGTGTAATGGTGTGATGGTATATCGTGATGCAGCAAATCTGAGATATTTATACTGCTAAGATTTTGCTATGCTAGTATTAATATCACAAGTAAATTTCAGGGGCTGTGCACATCTCGAAATGGATTAAACTTAGATACCTTCTTGTGTGCATGCATGCCAATACAAAGTCAAAAAGTGACCGAATAGCCACACAGTCATTGGATTTGGGTTTCCTGCCTTTTTGCTGTATCTTAGCTGTGTGGGGCCCACCTCAGCACTCCGGCTGAGCCCCACACCCTCCAGACTAGCGGCCAGGGGCTAACCGTGCTTGCTGACCCCTTTTTCTCTCCACTCTCTGCAGTTCACTCCTAAGTTCCCACATCCCCGTTGTCCAAAGTCTAGCAGGCCAGTGACTTATTCCGTTTGCATATTCGAATGTTATTCTTTCTCAACATAATTCACACTCCTTGTGGGTTGCCACCACATTAGCTGGTTTCCACAGCTTGGAGCAGCTTTGGTTCCAAGTGACAACCAAGCCATGCTGCAGGATTAGCTCTTGTGTAGCCAGTGTCTAAGCTCCCTGGAAGCCGATGACGACCACCCATTTTGTGTCCGCTTTGTTGGCATTGACCATCTTCAAGAAGCAGTCTCCAGTTCAGTCGTAGTCTGTGCTGATGCTGACATGGTGCATTCAGGTGCTGGATTTAGACCTTGATTGAGTCGAATCTGATCCAAATGTCCAAACAACCTCTTATTCATAAATCTTTCATGCGCAACAGATGTGCAGAGTAAGAAACTATAAAAGTGATTAGGATTTCTTTCTACGTGACCTGGTGTCATACTGGTGTCAGTTCCTTGAACTAAAGTCACGCATAGAGGAAACCTGCATTCTCCAGCAAAGTCTTCCTTAAAGTCCAAGAGCCGACTTTCCTTTCCGCTCCTCATGTATGGAGTGTAGAGACACTATGTTTGTAGCCACATCTGGGTGACTGGTTCATATCAGTGGATCTGCACAAAGTATTCTGACATTGTGATGATAATATAAATCAATACACCAGCGAGGCTCAATGTGTATTGCCGCTCTCCACCCCACCTGAAAACTCCTCAGGCAGGCCCACCCATGGTTAGCCAGGATGGCACAATGATGCAGCGTATGGAGCGTCGAAACACCATACAGTCATGTGACAAAATTAGGACACATAGTTAAACAAATGGACATTTGATCTTCAGTTTAATAATATTGGGAGATTCAAGTAATATAACTAACAAATAAAACCAAAGAAAAGTCTTTTTAAAACGATCTGTAAAATGTCATTTTAAAAAAATCCAATTTCTTGTAAGGAAAAAGTAAGGACACTCCCATATTTATTTGTACGTAAAATGGCTAAAATTACCTACAGGTGTATCACATCAGGTGCAAATTATTAGAACATCGTTACAGAGCATTTTGAAG
>CM074945.1:11228675-11258225 GCA_037577455.1 Pangasius macronema | reverse complement strand
ATCTAGGAGAACCTCAATCATGTCTGCGATAATGTTTGGACCGCGAAACTCTCGCGACACTCACCGGCACTGATAGGCATGGCGAGAGTTTCCAAAAATAGCGCGGTTTCCCGCTTTTTCGTAAAAAGTGGGAAGTGGGAGATGAGGAGTTCCTGGATCAACTCCGAGTGTTTGAGCACAACACATCCTATCAGGTGAGTTATAAAATCAGAAAAATAATCATTTGATTCGTTTAAAGATTGTGAAAGTGTCAGTTCAACGCAGTTTTATCAGTGTCCTGCTGTGTAAACAGACGTTAGGAAGCAGTTAGCTTTACATTAGCTGACTTAGATGCTTAGAACTAATTGTCACGTTATCTATGAGTTTTGTGAAATTCATCAAGTTATGTTTTTATCATAAAAATGTTTAATACAATTCAAACTTTACAGTGTAAATGCTAGGATCAAGATTGATATATATATATATATCAAACAAATTATAGAAACATTTAACCTAAATAGATTTATTTTAAACATGGTAATGCCACGTTTGTTTGCATAATAATATTTTCTGTGCCCCCCCATAGTAACTGCTGGCCCTTGCCTGGCCACCCATATGAAAAATCCCTGGCTCCGCCACTGCTCTTCCAACAACATATGCTGAGGGATTTTGTGGTCAAATTCAGGTTTTCTTTCCTCTACCTGCTAGGATTTTCTTGTAGCAGCGTTGGTATGTCTGCAACTTACATTACACACCAGCCTAAGATAATTAAACGTGAATGTGAAAAATATTGTTATCCAAAAATGTATTTTCCCAAACCTAATAATGTTGCTGTGCCACTGTACTCTAGCTAGGACTTTATCAAATATAGCTATTACAGCTTACTAAATAGACATAGAATTTTATATTTTTTAAAAGACATGCGTATCATTTGTTTCTGCATACCTCCGATGAGTGCTGCGGTTACTATTGACATGACCTCTTCCAGTGCATCCTGGGGTCGGGCACTTCAACACATTTTCGTGCATGGCTAGAACTATGGAATCAATGAAACACAGTTTACATGAACAAAGTTGATGCTTAAATATACGAAAAGCAAAAGGAATTAACTGATAGATGGTTAAGGACACAAAGATAGCACTAACGACACAATAAAACTGTTAAATAAAACTGGTCTTTATAATTCAAAATCTTCATAGTAGCCACCCTGCTATAGCAGCAGCCCTGACAGTAGGTGTACTCTGCAAGCTTTATATTAATGCACTCTTTCTGATATGTTATTGTTTCATTCGTGATTTATACAGGGACGTCCCACATAAACTGATTAAATGTATGGTGAATTTTTCTGTAAGGAGACATTTATATAGAATTTTTGGAAGGAGTCTCCAGTGTCAGAGCTTTGTAACTGTAACTTTACGTTTCCCAATGCGGGAAAGTCTCCAAGATAGAGTGGTTTCCAGTTCTCTCGCTAACATTACATCATTTGTCCTATTAACTTCTAGAGAGAGGGAGCGAGTGATGGAAAGGACGGTTTCTAGTTGCTATAACAAGTTATAACAGGAACTATCTGGTTTAGTGGACGCTCTACAACATTAAACATAACTAAAAACTGATAAACATAGCGTGTATTGTATGGTTTAATAATTATAAGACTGTACTTGTTGCCAAAGTGCTGTGATATAAGAGGAATAAAATACTTCAATACATGCGGTTATAGATAAATAATAAACTTTGAGGTGGAAACAGTAACATTGGGCTGCATCACCACCCGATTGTTGATCATTTTTATAACTGCACATGAAGTGTTTTATTTCTTACTTGTTGAATCGTTTAAGCTTGCACAATTAAAGCACAAAGCACAGAGAGATGCTAAATATGCAGGTTCGTTTTAAAGCAGCATTCTTAAAAATGCTAAAGGTACAACAAGCTATAGATGAGCTGTAGTGTTGTTTACTTGTGGTACCTTTGCTAACTGAGTGGTTACCTATGGTCCTGCTGGGAATTTAGACCAGGTGTCACAACCAGTGGTTATTCCAATCAAGAGGTATTTCTGCTAGCTAGCATTAACATTATTTCCCCTCTGTGTCATGCCAGATGACCAAAGTAAACAATATTGTAGAGGTTATTTGAATATACAGCTCTTTATTGCTCTAGCATTTGGATGGAGGCAGTGTAGTTAGAGGATCAAACATCGTTTGGTGAATTTGTGCTAAAACATACTGTGAACAGGAGCATTAAAACAGACCTGCACTTATCATCAAGGTAATTTGCTGGTATAATGCCGGCACGTTGCCGATTTGGATGAGTGTAAGCCTTTTTTCCCACTTACTCCAGTTGCAACTAAAATTGTGCCGGTATTACAACCTCTAGGGACTCCTACTTAGCACAAACACAATTTTCTTGACTTTAAACATATTTGCCTGTTATTAATATCACCCCACTTCAAAATAAATAGGCTTCTTTACCAAACTACTAACTAAATACAGAATGTAAATTCTTTTATCCATTACAAATAAGAATACTTGATTGTGCAATGTGAACCAGTTGATGCACGACCATATAATGTCCATAAAGCGTCCAGCAACGCTAATTAATTACTCCACTCACTAAACCTGTTATATTGTTAATTGTCATCCAGCCAGTTATTTGTACTTGTTATAATCTCGCCCTCTCCTCTGCGCATCACACTTTCCATGACCGTGCCATTGTCTCAGTGTACATCAAGACCAATTCACACCGAAAGCTTTTCTGAAGCTTTTTTTTTTTTTTTGCAACGGAACAGGTTCACATCCAATTAAAACAAAACCAAAAAAAAGAAAGGAAATCCACAGCCACTCAGTGATATGAGCTGAACTTACATGGAAAAAGTGGTGCCCCATCCATCCTGGTCTGTTAAGTAAGGATAGAGAAACCGACGAGTGCGAGAGCAGTTCAGTTCTGTGAGCACTGAGACACGAGCTAAAGGTCTACCTTTTACTTACGAGACAAGGCACAATTCATGATTAGTGATACTGCAGTGTGCACTCAGCTCTACCATCCTCAAGCTCTCTATTTAAACGTCGTAACACCTTGAACATAAAACTCAGCATGAGGAGTTTATGGCTATTAGCACATAACAGCAACCAACATAAACAGATCTAAATGTTCCATGATGCCCTTTACTCATTTCTGTAGCAGTACTGATATTGGTATCGGTGAGTATCTAAAAAAAATCATGTACTCGGTCTGAAAAAAAAGGCTTTAAGTGCCATGTAAATTTTCAGTTGCAGAGTAACGCACCAAAGAAATCTATTCAAATCACACACTGCTGTTTTCTCTACGCAGTAAACTACATTATACTGTGAGAATGTGCAACACTGAGGCTGTAGCTACAGAGCACAGTGTTTGTATGGCCAGTAATGATACTTACATCATTCTGTTTCCATTACTTATTGAACTTCTGTCTGTTTTCTTATGCTGAATCTCTGCACTGTCTTGATATCTGTATGATTGTTCTCAGCTATGACTGTGGATTTAGTTCAGTAAAACAAAGATTTAACTCTTGTGCCTTTAACATATAAGGAATTAAAGATGGCATGGCATGCTGTAAGAGGAAAACAATCAAATTGAAACAGTGAAATGGAGTTACTGTTACCACCCAAGTGTTGAATATNGTTTATACCACAGCAATTTGCCAACAATTAGAATTTTGTATTTATTAAAGAATGGTGTGGCATACTTTTTATCCATTTATATTTATGTTTAATTTTGTAGAACGTCTGTTAAACAAGTTAGTTCCTGTTCTCACTTGCGTTACAGCAGCTATAAACAGTCGTTACCTCACCGGCCTCATTTTTATCTCCCTCTTTTGGGATTAATAAAGCGAAAAAATGCAGCTTGTCATGTTACCGAGAAACCCCAAAGCGTAAACGTCCGGAAGTTACAGCTCTGACTGTTACAAAGCACTAAAACTGGAGACTCCTTCCATAAACTTCTTCCATAAACTTCACAAGTATTAATCAGTAACTTATGACCAATCAGATTTGAGAATCCAACAGAGTATTTATTGAACATATGCATGTAAAGATAGCTGGAGTAGGATACTCCCTGAATATATTATAATTCTAGGTAGAATTCGGGATTGTTTTTAAACTGGGCAGTGAAGTGAAAATTGCATTTACTCAATTAACTCTGTTCCTTCATGGGAACTAAGACACAGATTATAGCTGATCCTATTAACAGCAACAAACTTCACAGTTACTGTTTTTGCTTCCTTCATGCTGCTGGGAAAAAAATCTCTGTTTCAAATATCAACAAGGAAACAGACTACAGCTGTGTAAAAAAAATAAGTAAAAAAATAAAAACTAACACTGGTTGTCGGATACAGGGGGAGTCCTGTATCCCTAATAACTTTTCCCTTTTGTACACATTTTTTCATTTAGTTCGGAGGACATGTCTGTCCATTTATTTCTAAACACTACATCCGCTCTAGTCCTTTGATTTGCGGAAGACTGCTGCAGCTCTACGACTTCGCGCTTTCATACTGAAAGCCCTTAATTACATTTGCTGTTCCTTTTGTTGCTTCCCTGTTTAATGGTGAATGTTTGTGTTGCTTTCAAATGGCAAGAAAAAAAAAACAGCCAGTACATGAAAAAATAAGTGTTTCCACACCATGATGCTGATTTGCATACCACAGTAAATCAAAAGCAGTAGACAAACTTCAGAGCAGAACTTGTGAAATGACGAACGCGTTGTGTGTGCCTTCTGGAAATCTGCTTGATTAAATCTACACTGAATTTACCGTGATACATAATACAGTCTACAGGTAAATGCACATTATTCAAATCAGTGGTAGTTTTTGTCTGTATATTATAGGTAAGGGGGGGAGGGGAAACATGTGCTTGTGTAGGAAAATAATCAGTGATGGGGTGGTGTGATGAAGCAGAGTTCCTGTTGCCACCCTGAAGTTGAATATTTACCAATAACATAAAAGCAAGGACCAACGTGTTTTATTCCTTTTAGACTGCAGCGATTTGCCAACGCTTATGTATTATTTTTTTCATGAAAGAAAGACATCATACATTTTACCCATTTATTTAAAAAAAATGCAGTGTTTTATTTCTTTTATACCTCAGAAATTTGCCACTGCGAAAGAAGGAGATGTCATACTTTTTGTCCATTCATAGGTACATCTAATGTTGTGGAACACCAGTGAAACAAGCTATTTCCTGTTCTCGCTTACGCTGACCCCTCACCAGGCTCTCTTTTGTTACTGTCTTTAGGTTAATCAGTGAAAAACAAACAACAAAATAGTTTAGCATTGACAGATATAAAGTGCTGACACTGGAGACTCCTTCCATAAATGTGAAATAAATATCAGAAAACTGTAACTATACAGCGTTACAAAGCTGATACTGTAAAAACAATAAGGTATTAGAATCAACGCATTAATATAAACCAGTCAGAGCTGCTGTTATAGAAAAGTAATCAACACCTTCTGGCCAATCAGAACTGAGAATTCAACAGTTCTGTGATATATTTTTTTTTAATCCACACTATAAGTTATAACTATAATTTTACTTGTAGAAACTTTCAGAATTTGCCATTTTAACATTGACGTTAGATCTGATAGAAAGCTCGATCACACCTTGCTTAGCGTACAGCCATGGCACATAACATAATTCCAGTGAAATTATGTTAGAGATTTGGTTCATTTAGAGTAGAAGTCCTAAAATAATGACAGAATAACTCACTTTCAGGAGGCACTCGGACTTTGTGGGGACATCCCGACAAACTTCTGTGGTGTGGGTACAATCCGGTCACATGACCCGTCCCATCACACCCTGGGGTCGGACACTTAACGTCTTTCTTATCTGTTCTTAGCGAGTCTATGGAACAACACACATTCACAAAATTATCTATGGCAATCCAGTCTATAGTTAATATTCCAGCACGAACACATATGTTTATATATGTTTATATATGCTAGCCATATGGTGGGTTGGAATCAAAGTGTTATTCTGACATTAGCTATGATTCGGATCTCGAATGTTACTTTTTTACTTTCGGGATTAAACTGCACTCGAGAATCAGAGGCACTTTGGGGGGATTTAGGACTTTCACACAGGGCTAAATGTCTACTTGATGCCTATCAAAGTTGATTACACTTATTGCCAAAATGTGTTTATTTAAGCAATTTAAACAGGATCATCTATCCCTCAGGGTCAGAACTCTTTCTGTCCTTCCCCATATCCCTCTTCCTTGTCCCTGTACTGGTGGTTGTTTCTGCAGATAAGCCACACAGAGGATAAAGGATAGGATGAAGTCAGATCCACTGTATGAGTATAGTTCATCAGCATCCAGAGACACGATGCAGTTTGCAGTCTGTGCTGTGTGAAATGATCCTTTCGACCAGAAGCCCAGCAAAATGAATGAGATTACAAATAAACTCACGGATCTGGTTCTTAAAATCTACCACCCTGTTTTGAAGAAAATAAATTCATGACTAAATGAACACACCATGCAGTGCTACATTCTACTTCAACTCTGTTTGGGTTCCTCTGTGGGGACGAGAGCATAATGCCACTGTTTCATAATGTGCTTTATATTTATAACTGGCTAAAGAAACTGGATTAAAGTCCAGCACAATACAACAAATATGCAAGAGTGTTGTTAGTCAGTAAAGCCGTAATGGTACCAAAGTTATATACAGTCATATATCACAGCACTGTATACACTGAATCTTAGATCCAGCCTTTGAGTTAGACTGTAAATACACTGAAAGTACTATATTACAATTATTATTACTAGTAGTAGAAGTAGTAGTAATAGTAGCATAATTATTATTCATAGTAGAATTATTTGCAGTAGTAGTTGTAGTTGTTTTAATTTAATTATTATTCACANATTATTATTATTATTATTATTATTATTATTATTATTATTATTATTATTATTTTAGTAGTATTGTAAGTAGTTGTAGTCTTATTATTCATATTAGTAATAGCATTAATATTACTACTACTGGTAGTAGTAGTAGTACTGGTAGTAGTAGTATTGTTATTTGAAGTAGAAATTACATTAATAATCGTAGTAGTAGTAGAATTGTTATTTGTAGTAGTAGTAGTAGTTCTGTCAGTAGTAATATTGTTATTCATAATAGTATTAACATTAATAATCGTAGTAGTAGTAGCAGTAGTAGTGTAGTTATGTTTAGTAGCAGTATTGTTAGTAGTTGTCGTCATATTATTTGTAGTATTAATAGCATTAGCAGTACTAGTAGTAGTAGTAGTAGTAGTAGTATTCATAGTAGTAGCAATATTGATATTCATAATAGTATTAACATTAACAATCGTAGTAGTAGTAGTAGCAGTAGTAGTAGTATTGTTATCTGTAGTAGTACTAGTAGTAGTATTTTAAACATTATTCATAATAGTAGTAGTATTATTTGTGGTAGTTATTGTGGTAGCATTATTAGAGCAGTAGTAGTACCATTACTAGTAATAATATTGAAATAATTATTAAGCGTAGTACTATAAATAATCATTATTGTTTGTAGTAGTAGCATTATTATTAGTAGTAACAGTAGCATTTTTATTATCAGTAGTAGTAGTAGTAGTAGTAGTAGAAGGTGTCGTAGTAAGAATAGTAGCAGTAGTTGTAGCAGTAGTATTACCTTTGTTGTTATGGTAGACAGCGCGAGCATCCATTTGTCTCCGTTCTTGGTTGACCCGTTCCAACAGGAAGCGGTCCATTTCCCTGTAGGCACCGTGGAGGAGCTGCCTGTGCATGGCCTGCTCCAGGAGGCCCAGGTTGAGCCGTGCCCGCTCCATGCCCATGCCCAGGGCCCAGCCTCCAAATGGGTCGTCCAGCTTGGGCACCTGGGCCTCATCCTCATTGTCACTAACCTCCCTCGAGTAGGCAAAATCATCTATCAGCAGCCCACTGGCGGCGTGACTTACATACATGGGGAGCTGAAGTCCAAAGTGTTTCTCGGGCCGGGCTTCATCAGTGGAGTTAGGGCTCGGGCTCGGGCAGGTGGCACTGGGCACAGTCAGTGGGCGAGGACTAATCCATCCACATTCCTCTCGGTCTGTATCTTTTTCTGGGCTTTTTTCACAAAGGTCTTTATCAAGCCATTTCTCATCACATTCGTTCTGGGAAGGTTCGGGAGAACTCAGGCTGGTGCGTTCAGACCACGACAATGAGCCGTGAGATTTGTCTCTGTAGTCAAGGCAGTCAAGGTCGTCGTCTAAAAACAAAAAGGAACAACCGTTAATTGAAAGTTTGGCATCATGGACACGGTTCAAAATGCAATTGCTAAAATATATAGCGTCACGCTATATACACAGCACTACTAACTCTCAGTCAATACCATCTCTGCGTAATCAAGGAGCCTTACAAGATCAACCAAATGCATGCAGAAACAACAGGCAAAGCCTTTTTAACCGAGCCATCAGGACATCCACATGGATATCAATCAACATTCTCAAAGCAGTAGAAGAAATGAACATGGAACATATTCTTCATTTCCGTAAATCTCCCTGAAGTAATCTGCAGATAGATGGCTCGATTAAGATGTACACGACTCCAAGATTGTTTTTGTGTTCTTAGATTTTCTTTGTTGTTCTTAGATTTTTGTGTACTGACTTACAGGATTATTAGACAAGGAAAAAAAACACTACATCGGAAATGAATTTTCAAATATAAGTACCAGCTTAGCAGGCCAAGACACGAAATGATTTATAATGTGCTATTGTAAGGTACATGAAGAACAAAAAACAATACCCCCCCCCAAAAAAAAACAAAAACATTTCACTCTTAATGACTTTTGATTTAATAACACTAAAAACACAACGGCTTTGGATTAAAATCAGAAGAAAAAAAAAATCAAAGCCCATGTGATTGTCAAATAGAAAGCATATTACATGACAATATAATGTTCTATACTGTGTGCGCATTTCTTCAACTAACAAAGTGAAAAAAGAAAAAAATGGGAAACAACAGTAAAAAACTAAATGTTTACTCAAATATAATTTTTAATAATATACTTTGTTTTTGTTTTTTTGTTCGGTTCACCTTAGGTTTTGGATTGATGCAGTATTTTTTGTTTCAGATCTTGTAATTCTGTTTCTTGAAGATGAATTGTNTGTTTTTTTCCTGAAATAATATAACTATTTCATAAAATAGTTAATCAAATACCTGTTCAGGTATCTGTTCTGTATAAAAGTCAGAGTGACTCCCTTTAATTAGGTTTGTTAAACAATCATTCGTTCATCTGGTGGATTCGGAGGCTATCCCGGGAATACTGGGAGCGAGCCGGGATTACACCCTGGATGGGATTCGGGTCTTATCACGCATCACACGCATTCACGGGGAAAACATTCAGAACGTCGCATGTTATAACGTATAGTAGACTCAAAGAGAAATGGTTTATGGCCAGTAGTAAGCGCAAACAAGGAAGCAGGGCTTCCTAGAATCTCTGGATCCAGCTAGAGGCATTAAACCAGACTAACATGAGTATTTAACAGCGTGCACAGGAGCCTGTGCACTTTCAGCTGGAAATTTAGATTTCGCTCCACATTTTGTTTTTGTGTTTTATTCTTTTGCACTTTTTAACTGTTAGCTTTTGGGAGAACCAAGTATGAAAATCTGACCTTTTTTAAGTAGTCTAGGGAGTGCATACGAATAAAAGCTAATAAGCAAGCAATTAATACATTTTAAAAATTCCATTTTCACACAATTATTAAAAAAACAACAACAACTTTCATTTTGTTTCTCCTCAAATCTTGCTTATGCTTGAGTCAGCCCTGTTTACTTACAACTGACCATAAAACATCCCTCTTAGTGTCTTTACACCCAGCAAACTGCACTAAACGTGATCTCAGTAGCTGAAATGGATATTAAAAGTAAAATGAGATTTTGTAAAGCTAATCCAACTACAGGCTAGTATCACTATCAGGGTGTATAGTAGCCTGTAAGCTTAATCCACCACAATCAGCATGTAAGGCTTCGAAGATAGTGGTCAGAATTTCAGGGGGAGAAAAAAAAAAACATTAGGGAATGTGCTTTCCAATTTATCCAGCCTAGAGCTTTACTAGAGCGCATACTGTGGCACGACAGCACCACAACGTTCTAGGTTTTATATTAGGGTTTAGATCAAATATAAGGATATATGCAATTCAGGAAATACACATCATTTATGTGCTTCATTTCCATTAAGGCAATCTAATGGCTCTCTTTTCCTCCTTTTTTAGGCCCGTCTGAATCACGACAGAGGTGTGATAAACCAAGCCTGTCCAACACAGATGCAAAGTTAGCCAGTTATGCTAAGTTACAATTAGCAGAGCAGGCATCCAGGCCCACTCTGCCATCCAGATGGAGACAGAGCGCTCACCAAAAAGTGCGCGCACACACACACACACACACACACACACACACACACACACACACACACACAGCAGTGAGAAAGATTCGGGGTGGGGGCTTGGAAGGCGAGTGTGGTTGGAGTGTTGGAACAGGTGAATGGTTTGTACTCCAGAATAGCCATTACCGTTGCTAGTGTGCGATCTGAGGCTTGGCTCAAATCACTTACACACAATGCCGCCACCAAATGGAAGACTCGCACCCTCTTTTCCCCCCCTTCCTTCCTCTGTTTTTTTTTTTGCCTAAAATTTAGATTCTGCTTCCTCCATCTTAGGAGTTTAATTCTTTGCACTTTTTACATAGCAATTTTCTTTTTTAAATTATGAAATTATGACAATTTTTTCTGTATTAATATAACATAAATAAAATAATATGAATTTATTATTTTTTTTTAAAATGTGAGTTTTTTTTATTATTATTTTTTTATTAAATCCAAATATCTTTTTATTTATTTTGTATTATTTTTGTAGGACTGTAAGAAAAAGAGAAAAAAAACCTATACACGCAGGCACCCAAATAAAATAATAATAATAAATTAATAAATAAACCAAATTCCATTTCCAGTGATGCCGCTCAATTTGTAGCACTATTCCGTTGTCCATTTAACGACCCACATGTGTCCAATAATGAGGCATAGGCATTATGCCTAATTATGTATATTTGCACCGTGTTTGATGGCCTAACAAAAGCTTTCGAAAGGGACAATTACGTTTGTTGCTTGGTTACATCGTTAAAAATATACCAAATAAGTGCAGATTATAGGGGAGCGCGAATGTGCACGCAAAAGTACGGGCATTGTTGCCAAAATGTTCATAATTCGTTTCATTAGGAAATGGCAATGTTTTTGTTTCGGGGAAAGGACGACGCTCGAAAATGTAATCTCAACTTTTTTTTTTCATATTTTTGTGCGTCCGTTGCCAAAAATGTTTTCGTGGCTCGAGTGTGTGCGATCGCTTTCTTTTTTTATCAATGAGGCACAATATAATTTGGTGCTTTCTATTCTCAGTTTCTCGATTTGCATAATTATTCAAGCAGACCTCACTTGTAAGCACTTTTTTTTTTTTTTTTTTTTTTTTTGCTTGAATAATTGAGCAGGCGATAGCCCGGTTGTGATCAGGATTCAAAAAAGATATCCGGATACACAGTGTGGAGCAGAGATCCGAGTCTTATCAGTCCAACAACTGCTGTTCTTCTGTCCGGCCACCAGTTTGGAAGCAGAGCGTGGAGGAGGAGGAGGAGGAGGAGGAGGAGGGGGTAAGGAGGGATTCAGAATGAAAAAGTGCTTTGCCAGGAATCTCATGACAGATCAGCTGTCCCAAATTTCAATCTGAGGATGTGACAGACAAACACAGCGGCCCCAGCAGCGTAGTCTTTGAGCAGAAATTAATGGAGTGGGGTGGGGTTTTTTTTGGAGGGGGGGTCTGGATGGAAGGACGGATGGATGGATAGATAGATGGATGGATGGATGGATGGATATACAGGGAACTGGAAGGTGGGGGTGAGGAGGAGGAGGAGGTGGCAGGGGAGAAAAAATATGAATGCAACAGATGGTAGTTTAAAATTCAGCGTCAATTGTTCATCAAAACAGACAAAACAACGGGACATCTGTCTACCTGCTGGAGTGTCAATGTTCCTGGGTGCGTCTTTGTCCTGAGCAGTTGCCAGGTCCTCCTCCTGGTCCTCCTCCTCCTCCTCCTCCTCCTCCTCCTCTTCACTGGGACTGTAGTGGCGCGGTTTCATCAGCAGAGACTTCCTCTTGTTAACCGGCATGCCACGGCCACCTTCGGCCGCGCTCCTCTTCCTCGCCACAGAGAGATGCGGGCCGCAAACAAGAGGATCCACACTGAGAAGATATAAAACGTGTCAACTAGCTCAGTCTTTTCTCACGTCTGTATTTAGAACCTGAGAAATAATTTGCTTCCTGTTCAATCCGCAACGAAGAACCAGTAGAAAAGAAAAAAAAAATGTTTGTAAAAGCCTTCAGTCATCAAAAAAAAAAAAAAAACCTGCCTCGAAGAAGTTTTACTGCTGATCGGTTCATTAGACGAAGAGGATCTACGCATGAGTGGTTAAAGATTAAACATCCAGCTGCATTAGCTGTTTGGTGGAGCCAAAAGAAAATCAGACCAGATTCTAGTTTGTAAAACACAACCTTTATCCTAAATCTAGCTTCAAAAATAAATCTTAAGCTCTAAACAATACTTTACGTTCTGCTTAATGACGGCCTATCGAAGAAAGCTCCCTTATGGAAGGAGTCTCCAGTGTCAGTGCTTTGTGACAGTCATATTTAAGCTGCGTTTTGTTGTCCTATTAACTTCAAGAGAGAAGACAAAAGGCTGTGATGACAGGAGCTAACTCATTTTGTAGTCGTTCCACATCATTAAACGTAACTAAAAATGGATAAAAGCTATGATGTGGCATAGGAGGAGTAAAACACTTTGGGATATCCTGTTATAGAAAAATAGCCAAATCAAAAATGCAGAAAAAGATCTGTCATAATAATTAAATTCAGTAGTAACTGCGTAAACTGAGAAAAGACCAGCCATGAGAAAATGGCACATTTTACAAGCGTTTAGGGGAGTAAAGTAAGGGAAGTTGGGAAAATATTGCTTACCTGTGCGTGTCGATGATGCAGTCAGGCAGAACTGCAAACACAGAGAGAGAAAGAGAGAGAGAGTGTATGAGTGAGACAGAGAGAGNAGAGAGAGAGAGCGAGACAGAGAGAGCAACGGGACATGGGTAAATGCACATGTATGTGTTTCCCCACAGGAGAGCTGCAGCTGTGCAAGCTCAGGATCCTGCGACTGCTGTTCCACAAACGCTTTACAGTATGAGATCATACAGTCGTCTCTTCATACTCTCCCTCCCCTCCCTTTTTTAAGAAGTGCTTGGCTGTGACCCTGAGAGTTCCAGGTGTCAGGTAGGTGGTCCGAGTGTGACAGAAGAAACCACATTAGCAAGCAACAGGTGACCATTCATTGGAAGAAAGTAGTTTCTGGTTATTGTGCGTAGCTTGCACAGTCAGCTCGCTTTGTTAACCTATTCTGCTAATATGAAGCTGAGCGTGTAACGTGTAAATCAATCTTGAATACATTTCGGGAAAAAAATGATGTGTATAGATGTAGGCTATACATTTTGTCTACTAGCATTTCTTACCAGAGCTAACAAAAAACTGGCCAGGCCACGCCCACAAGAGAAACTAAAAGTGACATGAGCAACTTGTCGCCTGCTAGCCTGAAAATTGGGTAAGGATGAGGGTTTTTTTTTCAGTTTGCGAGGTAAAATACAGTGTACTTTAGGAGTAGAATGAAATTATATTAATTAATAATTACATATATAGTATTAATTAGCATGCACTGATGATCTTTTCAGAGACAGGAACAAACAATGTTAAGACACTGGACAAGCTGAGCAAAATAACGTCTGAAGCAAAGCAGCCACACAACTCTCCTGCTTACTACACGCAGTCACTTCACAGTTAAACTGCTAAAGATGCTAGCCAGACTGCAATAATTTTATATGTGGAATGTGAGGAGCCAACACAACATCTCATAACTCAAACGTAGGTTAGCGACTTGTTGACGTAAACATGACAACTTTTCATATACTCGTTTGTTAGTCTTTGTTTGCATTGATTAATTTACCTAGCTAATTATCTGCCACTCTTTAGCCTCGTCGATTATGTTTATAAAACAGATAAATCAATTCTAAGACAAATCAAGGAACTGGGCTGCCCACTGGAACTACTAGCCTAGCGAGCTAGCTAGTGAATTTATTGATCTCTCTATTCTTGATGGGTATTAAAATATACATTGTTATTCTTTATATCAGCTACAGGTTTATTAGGACAGGCTCATATGTCACATTGTGAAAGATAAAAATCATACCTATGGTGAAGGAGCGATTGATGTGGTAGGGCTTCTACATCTATGAACAACTTTGTCTGATGGTGAAGCTACTCAACAGAGAGCATTTCCCCTGAGAGGAAATCGGACAGAGGGAGGCTCTACCATGGAGCCGTACCATAGATGACATTCATAGTGTCGCGTGCAACCCATGGAGAAGACTCAATAAACCCTGCTCGAAATTTGCCCAGTCACATTACACGCCGCTGGAGTGCACAAATGTGCGAGGAGTCAAACGCTCCATTCAGACACACTCCTTAACTTGCCAGGGCCAACATCAGCACATAATGAAGGCACTAGCTGTGAATAATGCATCACCTTGACATAACCGCCTCTCCAAATGAATGAGATTAATATTAAAATGAACAGAGGTGATTCTGCTTCTCTGAACCAACACTTCAGGTGAATTGCACACCAGGGACATGAATGGAGGCAAAAAAAAAACTTAATCTTATGCCTAGGGGGCGCTAGAGAGAACTGCCAGATAACTTTAAATATGGTGCCAATACCCTCTATAATTAATGGAACATAACAAACACCAATATGGACTAAAGTGGAAGTGTGAACTGATAATGAAATGACTGTGATTATATATATATATATTTTAGATATTATATTTGAATACTTACTAGCATTGCCATTGCATCGCTCTGCACGATTCTCATCTCCTTCAGAATCCATCTGTAACAAAGCAGCAAAGAGGTCATAAAGGTGTTTATTTGAAAATGTTTGGGAGTTTTTGAGTAATTGAGATGTAAGTTAAAAGGGTATTTGAGTTAAAGAGTAAAATTGTATTTGAGTTGAAAAGCTAGGTGTAAAAAGGTTTTTGAGTTAGAGTTGGATCATATTTGAGTTTATAAGCAAGGAGTACAAAAGTAATTGAGTTAGAGTTTAATAATATATGGGTTTAAAAGCTAGACACAAAGAGTTAGGTGTGAAAATTAGTTTGAGTTAGAAAGCTGAATTGTATTTGAGTTTAAAGATAGGTGTGAAAATGTATTTGAGTTAAAATGTTTAATCCTATTTGAGTTTAAAATTTAAACATGAAAAGGGATTTGAGTTAAAGAGCTGAATCGTATTTGAGTTTAAACGCAATGTGCGAAAATGTATTTGCGTTAAAGGAATCGAATCATATATATCAATACCAATCGTATTTGAGTTAGGTGTGAAAATTTATTCACGTTGAATTTTATTTGAGTTTAAAGCTAGGTGTTAAAATGGATATGAGTAAAAATGTTTTATTTGAATTTAAAAGCTAGACATGAAAAGGGATTTGAGTTGAAGAGTTGAATTGTATTTGAGTATAAAAGCTACATATGAGAATGTGTTTGAATTGAATTGTATATGAGTTTAAAGCTAGGCATGAAAAGGGATTTGAGTTTATAAGCTAGGTGAGAAAATTTATTTGAGTTAGAGAGTTAGTCATGTTTTGATTTTAAGCAGTAGGCATTACCAAGGTATTTGAGTTTATATGCTAGGTGTGAAAATGTGCTTTCCGTCGAATCATATTTGAGTTTAAAAGCTAGGTGTGAAATGGTATTCCATTTTAAAAGTTGTTTAAAATTTCAGTATAACACATATTCCTTTTCTCGTCTAGCTTTTACAGTCATATATGATTAAACTAACTCAAATTCCTTTTCTCACCTAGCTTTTAAAGAGGTAAACAGGAATTGAGTTTAAAACTAGGTAGTATTTGTCATAGAAACAAGTTAAAATAAGAGAAAAGAGAAATGGTCCTCTAAGACGCTACTCAAATTATCTCATGTATTGTAATAAAAAAATAAATTCTGCTAGATATAACTCAAAAGTCAAATTTCCCTAACAAAGCAGGAGTCATGCAGAGATATTCCAGTAACCTTTAGCATTAATTCCTCTTTTTTTGCACTGTTTTAACCCACATGTCTGATGAAAACCAACATAGTGATCCTTAAAATAAAAAAATCTCATATACTGCCGTGCTTTTTTTGTATTTTCTGTCCAGGAAATTCAATTAATTCGGCACAGATGCAAAGTACACCCGAAAAGAAAACGCACAAAAAAAAAGACAGAGGTGAGTGAGACTTGCTTTTGAAAGAGACGAGACAGCAGTGGCCAAAAAAATAATGATGTAAAATAGTGTGTCAAAAAAAAAAAAAGTAGCACCATGGAGTGTTTTTAGACAAAAAGAGTTGTTAATGCCACACACGCACATACACACATCCTCTCTTTCTCTCACTCTCCCTGCTGCAGCGTCGCCTTGCCGATCCCAAATAAAACCTATTAAATGTAATTATTCCGGGCTGATGGCGGTGTATAGTGGTCAGAGGGGCTGTGGTGAGTCACAGGCTGTGCTGTTACTCCAGTCGTAATGGGAAACATGACTCTCCTGCCTTTCGCTCTCCCTCCCTCTCTCTCTTTCTCTCTCTCTCTCTCTCTCTCTCTCTCTCTCTCTCTCTCTCTCTCAGCTTGGCTGTTGTGATTGAAGGCACTGACCTGTCATACATTTATAATAGGGGGAGCAGGTGTGGCAGTGATGGGCCTTAATTTCCTTTAATAAACCTTTTATGTGGTCCACTCTTAATGCCACGCCGGTCCTCTCACGGCTCCCCGGGCGTAATAGCTTCATTACTTTTGATTACTGCACTCCCTATCGAGACAAACAACTCCCAAACACTATAGATTACATTCTGTAATAACTAATGTACCTGATTAGTTCATTACACTCTTCTCTGCTTTGCACACACACACAAACACACATACACAACAGTGCATTTTCGCACCATGTTAAAAGTAACAAACCGTTTTGTTCTTTTTTTTCTTTTTTTTTTTTAGGTCTTTCAGTTTCAGTAGTCTCCGCCATTTCATTACCGCATTACGAACGTTCGGTCGGACGTCTCTGAGCAAACAGAAATGCCGTCGGAGTGCCTTATTTTTACCCAGTATTGCGTAATTGGATTTGCTCTGAATGGCCTTCGAGAGCCTCCTTGTAGCATCGTGAAAGCTGAATTACCAAACGGTAGGTGGTAAACATCAGGTCTTCGAATAATATCAGTTACCGCCTTATGCAACACTCACAACATGTTGCTTGAACATCTAATAAACATGTTTATCTTTAGGGAACAATCCTAGATGAATAGGTTGAATAAATAAGCGTTAAAAAATAGCTCTCATCGCCATCATTGTATCTTGACTGGACAAGCACGTTACGTGGAACTAAAAACACTACTCCATCTAAGCTCTCAAGTGGAGTCATCTCTCATCTCTGGTGTGAGGGATTAAAAAAAAAAAGCCGTTTTTCTACCTTTGCGTCTTTGTAAGGCGATGAAGAGTGTGAGTCGCAAGGCCCTCGGGGTCTCCTCTGCTCTCGGCTCGATCTTGTCTCTCCACTCCTCAGAGCTTCGGCATGAAAAGCATCCTCTGGGGACAGAGAGGGAAAGGTCAGGTAAGGAAACGTCCTCGGGGCACTGGAAGATGCTCGGGTGAAAGAAACCCACGGCAGATGGACTTTAAAGTAAAACACTTGGCATGATACTGCTATTGATATAGCAATATCATGCCAATTTCGTGTTCCCTCAGAGCTCCAGGTCACTTGAGGTGTCAGTTGATCCTTTATATTCTGTTACGCCACAGTGCTGTTGAATTCTCCATTCTGATTGGTCAGCAGTTCCTGCTTGTGAAACAAATCACAGGTTTGTATGAATGTGCTCGTTTTAATGCTTTATCGTTTCCGTAGTAACAGCTTACAAAAGAACTGAAAACCTTGTGTAATTGTTGATGCAGTTTGGCTTTCTGGTTAACATTTCTGGAAGGAGTCTCTAGTGTTAAAGGAGACAGAGGAGGTTAACTTCGTTAACTTGACATGCTGCATTCTTATTTATTTATTTTTGTCTTATTAAGTTAAAAACAATAAAAACAGAAGCTGGTAAAGGAATGACTATTTACATCTGCTACAAAGTAACTGGCATTAAATGTAACTAAATGGAGAAAAAGTATGAAAATTGTTGTATAAGTGGGATAAAACAGAAACAATGTTGTTTTAAAACACAAAAGTATGCTGTTATTTAAAAATATTCATGTTCAAGATGGTAACAGTGACGCTACTTCATCACACCACCCTGTCGTTGATTACTTTCCTATAACAGCACCACACAGTGTGTTTACAGTTAGTTTACAGGTTTTACTTTTAGCTAATTTGATTTTTCCTCTCTTTCTGAAAACAAGACAATCAGATGTGCATTCACTGCCAGCACATTTGATATGAGGTGCTTAAATGTTTCATTTACAGTAGCAATCACTCGAGTCATTTGATCTCTCTTACGAAATCAGTTAGCATATTATCTCGAGATGAGGAGCTTCGTGATATATTAGCATTTAACAATTGGTTTGAATGCTCAACCATATGGTCGTTTCATTTATTTCCATGGTTTATTTCCATCGTATAAAACCCTGGACACCTGCTAGACAAAAATTTCACTCCTCACAGAAAACTTCCCGATGACAATGATTAAAAACATATATATATAAACTGGACATTATTTGGGTTCTGTAAAGTTTTACATTACATTACAGCCAGATGTTTAAAATGTGTGTGTGTGTGTGTGTGTGTGTGTGTGTGTGTGTGTGTGTGTGTGTGTGTGTGTGTGTGAGTTAGTGAGTTAGTGAGAGAGCCAAAATGTAGAGCAGAGAGAGGGGGAGGGGTTTCATCTCATTAGCATTAAAAAGACAGCCCACTATTTGAAGCTTTTGCCTCATCTGCTGAATCATAATTTTGTTCAATTCTAGTGCCCTCGCAGGCCAAGGACACTGATGGCTAAGGCCTCACACACTCCTGGGAGCTTGTGCTTCCTAATGTGCTTGCGTGCGTGCGTGCGTGCGTGTGTGTGTGTGTGTGTGTGTGTGTGTGGGGCCGGTGCTCTCTGCCCTAGCCCATCTGCTACTTTTCCCACAACCTTATTTGAGCTGTCGAGAACTGTGTGTAAAAAGTGACGCAAGTGCAATCAACATATGAATTAAAATGTAATTTGTTCTGATTCGGAGGGGGAAAAAGTGCAGCGTTGATTTGTCGTGATAACAGAGGGGTAATGAAATAAAAAAATTTCAAACATGACTGCTGCGAACATGTTTGGAGGAAGTAAAAATGGCTAACAATTCGGTTTAAATGGTCAAAACACAAAACATATTTTTCTGTATTTTCTTTTTAAAAAATTATACTAAACATTTTTTTAAGTAAACAAAACAATTATATATTTTCACCCACATCTGCCTTGTTAACATGAATAACAATGCCATGATGTCAGTGATGTATCAGTAGAACTCCTTTATTAAACTAACTCGATAGCGAAATATGAGTTCCACAAATCTGTGTTTATTCAGGTTAATTTGGCTTTAGTAGTAAAACGCTAATAATTCCAGCATATGGCAAATATCTCGTATTTAAGACGCTTTAAGAAACAGAAAGCGTTTGAAAATAAAAGGTTAATAATCTTTCCGTGGCCCGTCTCAGTGCCGAGCGCTTGTTATGATTAGACTGAACTTTGAGTGTAATTACGGAATAAAGCTGTGTGAGCGAAGCGACAATGAATAAATAAAGACCTTGAACATTATCTCCACTAATACTCCTCCCTCTCTCTCTCTCTCTCTCTCTCTCTCTCTCTCTCTCTCTCTCTCTCTCTCTCTCTCTCTCAGCTTTCTCTGGCTGTATCATTCTTTGAATTATGGAGCCCGGGGCCCAGCACAAGGTCACCTCTTTTCCTTCCCCCCCGTGTCTTTGTCCCGTGTTGCAGAAGGAAAGGGTTAACTCTGGGCTGAATGTAATTACGGAATGAATGGAATTACAATGTGCCTGCAGCAAGTTTGCGTCTTCCTTATTTATTAAGGCAGCTGATGGGCCAGGTTTGATGAGGCACTCTTCGGGCATAATTGAGTCATCACACAAAGAGGGGGCTTCGGCAGCATTCACCGAGGTTTTATCAGCCGCAAACAGACCTGATTACTGGCAATTACACTCTGATCTGCCAGGAGGAGGGGGCAGACCGAAGGAAGAAAAAAAAAACTTTCCTGTTTAGAGTTCACCCCAGAAATAATTTCCACTTTCGTGGTTTTATACACGTTTGCTATTTTGGGATAAATAAAGTAAAAAAAAAAAGAGTTAAAAAGTTCAAACGTGGCAGCGTTCGTGACACACACAAAAAAAGCACAACAAACAAATGAAACGTTTGTAATGTTGTAACATTATCCTCGTCTCTCGGGTGGAATTTTTCCGGACGGATTTGAATGTGCGATGTTTGGATATGGTATGAATACAAGGCTAAAAAGAATATGCCGGTGCGTTCGGGAGCGCTTAATGAAATGCAAATGGTTGTGTGTAAATCGAAACCTTGTAATCACAAGGTTTCAATAACAAACGATATAGACGATCATATGTCCATGTTCAATCAGTGAGAAAAGAAAGTTCACTTTAGAGATCCTAAAGTGTGAAAACTCTTCACTGTCAGAGCTTATAAAGCATCAAATCAGTTTTTAAAATAAAGAATAATAGAATAAAATGCATCATCTAAAAGCTCTAAATAATTTTAATGCAATATTACTGTCTTGGAGAATTGTTTAGCATTGTCGTTATTTTCTTTGCTATCACGTATACATGATGGTTTTACCCCAGCATCCGTGGGCTCGATCAAACGAAGAGTTTCATTGTAAAGGAAGCTTCATGAATCTTGAACGTTGTCTCTAAAATCCCACTTTTCTCCCGTATTTTTACTCAGCTACATTATGCATACTAACAGCAAATATGCACGTTAAAAAAAATCCACAATAAAGACGCACAAACAGGCATGATGAGAGTAGTCAGGTGTTTAAAATAATAACAGCATGAACGCCATGCGCCTGTGCTATTGGAAATTCTCTCCTGCTTTTTTTTATTTTTTTTTTCTTCCTTCATGAAAAAGAACTGTTTGATCCTCAGGCCAAACTGGTCATTTCATAAAGAGAAAGCGGTCACTTTTATCCCTTTTCCCAGCACACACTTACTTCGCTGATGAGAGAACGCATCCAGGATTCTTACCATGGAATTAATCGCTTGGCCTGCGCACACAGGAAAAAATCCTCACCCTGGCCGTGTCCGGAGAAAAGAACATGAAAGAGTTGGATGGTGACACGTTTGGGAGTTTTATGGGGAGCTTTCAGCAAACACGTTCCACAGCATTAATTGTAACTATAAACGGATGAAAAGTACTATGTTCTTTAAATAAAAAAATTGTAATGGTAGACAACCTGAGGACATGGTTTTATAGGAAAAGAGGAAGATCAGCTTTGGGGTGGTAACGACGACTCGGCTTCATCACACCACCCCGTCGTTGATTATTTTCCTGCAACATCTCAGAATCTCAGGAGTAACTTCCTTTCCTTTCCTTGCGGAAAATCCCTTTCATTATTTAACCACAATATTTTATCACAAGATTAGGAAGTCGTCAGAAGGAGCTTTAATTTATCTTTATTGCTTAATGATATCTGAGCCACAGATCCTATTCAAAACGCTACCTGAATTCAGTGACCTTTACTCTTTGTTGGTCTTTTCATGTGTGTGTGTGTGTGTGTGTGTGTGGGGCTGAACAATGGGAGCTCTGATGAAAAAAAAAGGCCAGGTGTTAGTGGGGAAAACTTCCACGCCTATTCTCCGTCTCAGTCTGAGCAAGCGTACTATGAGTGGTACCAGGTGGCCTCCGATTTTGTCATACCTCGGTTAAAGTCTGAGATAAAAGCTGTTCAATCTAAAGACACTAGAAAAAAATACACAGGCCTAGCCTCCTGCGAGTGAGTGAGTGAGTGAGTGAGTGAGTGAGTGAGTGAGTGAGTGAGTGAGTGAGTGGCCTTTGGTTGCAAAAAATTAATTCATAAATTTAAAAAAAAAAAGAACAGAGGGTAGAAAGGGGGGAAAAACCCTATCAGGGGCTTGTATCAGGAGTTTGCAAGGAAGCCACCCTTTAAACTCCTGATTCCTAATCAGATTGCACTGAAATGAACAGCTCGTATGGCAGCTGTACTTTTCCCAGGGTTAATTACCTTTCACCGCGCTCGCCTAATGAGTCAGCTGCCGCTGTCATTAAACAACGCCACTTCAAGCGCCGCTCCTTCAGCCTGCACAAACAGTGGTCCCCCTCCCGGTTTCACTCGAGCGCAGGAAGCAACACCGACAACAAGGGACGGCGACAGAGCAAAAAGGGGGGAAAGGTCGCCGTTTGTGGCATATGTTCGGAAACCAGAGCCTCGTGACACCGAGTGCGACATTTAACCTTAAAGCCGCATGTCCGTCTGAGAGGGCATTCGAGCTTTTTGTGCGTTTAAATAATAATTAAATACAGACGATGTGTATTCTTTTGTTTTGTTTTGTTTTTTTTCTTCCATTAGAGCCAACAGTTTTGTTCGTTTGCTAGTATAAACAGTGTGTGGCTAAATCCCCCCGGCCACCTCAGATTACAAACTCCAGGCCTTTAACTGGTGCCAGGCGAAATCCGTGTTAGCTCGGATTTACCTTCTCCGTATGAAGTCCCAGTCCGAGTAAGCTTTGTCTGGAATCCGTTGTTCCTGAGAGTTTTATGCGCTAAACACAGCCCTAATGGTGAATTGTAATTGTGGAAATGGAGGGAACGGGAGGACAGCGTGATTTCATCACAGATTTTTTTTTTTTATGTCAGAAACACAACGCAGCATAAACTTATTAACTTGCTTACATAATAATTTCAGTGTACTGCTGTAGATGATGGACATTCCGTTCATACCAAACAACATGTATCTCTGCCATGCAGGCCTGAAATTAGGACCTGCTTTCTCTCTCTCCCTCGCTCTCTTTTTCAAAAACAGTTATTTATAGCACAATCCATTTGTAATATGAATATTAGGGGAAAATCTCCGGCATCTACACACACACACACACACACACACACAATTTTGTACTTAAAAGGTTACCAGGGCCATACAGTGGTTCAGCAGATGAAGCATGATTATAATCACATATATCAATAAAATGTATAATCTTTAACAAAAAACAAAAGCATTTTTAAGGACCTCTGCACACAGCCCATTTGTTCTCAGCTGAGAAATTAAACCTCGAAAAAACCTTAGTTTCTTCAGGTATTTAATTTTCCCACTGTCACTCGGTATGATTCGGTTTTAAAACGTCACTATTTGCATTTTGCACACAAGCAAAGCAAAAAGTTTTAATAAGTAACAGTTCTCCCCACCACCCTATAAGTGCAGTAAATAATCAATAAATAATCCACAAATCTCCACAGCGTGACTTCTTAAGCATGTTTTATCACAGTGACTACGTTTCTGCGCCAGTGACGACTATAACTTTGAGTGAAACTCTCCAGAGCCAACTCCAGCGCTCAACTGTTCAGCTTTACACCAAGTTCTCCCATTTCAGGAAAGTAACTGCGCCACAGCGCTGCTGAATTTTCGGATGCGATTGGGCTGGAACAGCAGCTCTGGCACCAGTTCCAGCTGCAGAGCACATCCCAGGTTTATATTAATGCTAATGGTTCTAATACGTTATGGTTTCTGTAGTGACAGCCTGTACGGCAGATGCATTGCACTCACGTCCATGTGGTGAAGCGCTCTTTCTTCAGGGAGATGGTTATTACTTATTTATTACTTATTTCATACATTTGGGGAAGGAGTCTCCAGTGTCAGTGCAGCACGCAGTTTCTCTATAACATGACGTGTGTTTTTTCAAGAGAGAAGAATACAGGATAGTGAGGGAACGATTGTTAATGCTGGCATGACAAGCGGTAAATTGTTTTGCGGACGTTCCACAACAGTAAACGTATCTATAAACGGATGAAAGTGTCGCTCTTTTAATAAATTGTAAAATTAATAAATAAATAAAAAGAATTGATGTGGGATAAGAGGATGTGCTGTTATTGGAAAACAACCAACTCCAAGGTGGTAGCAGTGTCTCCGCTTGACCACATAGTTGATTATTTTCCTATATCAGCACAACAGTGAGTGTTTTTCTCATGTATGCACTGGCTCAGGTTGTTGATATCTTTAGCCTGCGCTACCATAAGGACCATACGGATTTGTTTTGCATGTCGATAAGACAGCACTCGCGCAGGTCACTCTGGATACGAGACGTTAATGTAAATATTACTCAAACACTGTAGCTGATAGCAGGAAGAACTCTGGAGTAAAAAAAATAATAAATAAATAAATAAAGATCGGTACATCAGTGTGACACGATTAACATGTCACCTGAAGGGAAGCGGCCGCCGCGCTCGGCAGCTTTGAAGTGACGGCGTACTAAAGTGCACTCTTTCTCCCGCATCATATCCTGACCCTTCATCTCTTCTTCTCTCACTCACACTTTCAAGCTAAACACACCAAACACGCTCTGTCGCAGTGAAGCACGTCCCTGCTAGCCTCTCACTCCCTTTCATAACACCATAAAAAAAACAATAGAATAAAATGGAGCCAGAGAGACAGGGGGATGGAGAGGGGTTAGACGGAGGAGTGGAGGGGACAGAGGTGTGTATTGTGTTGCATGGACACTGAGATAGCCACCCCCCTTCTATCAAGACCTTTTTGTCATTCACTTAATGTCCGTTCTCGTTAGCTGAGCCGTGTATAATGGGGGGAATTATTTTCCGTGTAAATATACCACATGGTGACCCTCAAGGTACAAGCAGGGTTTAAAAAAAAAAAAAAAAAAAAAAAAAAAAAAGCTGATGCAAATGAGAATTTAAATAAAATATATATCTTTACTGTTTGGTCAATGAACGGAAATCTTCAAATGGCCAATTTAAAAAAAAAGTTTTGTTTAAGATTATTGTTAAGAAAATGCAGGAAAGTTTAAAAAACAAGCAGCTTTTTACCAAGACGTCACTTCCAGGTTCAAAAATTGTCACGCTGAGAAAAGTTTTCACAATTTAGTTCAAGAAAATGAACTAAAAATGTACTATCGGGGATTTCGCATCATCTTTTATTTCTGCTCATTTTTACCAAGACATCACTTCCAGGTTTTAAAAAAAATTATATTCTCCAAAAGTTTTTTTTTTTTTAATAATTTGCCAAATTATTGTTTATTTATTATTTTCAGATTTTTGTAAATGATTTACTGTTTGTGTAAAAGTAATAGGATAAAAATATTAAATGTGGTATATGTCAAGTGATCGCTGACAGATTTAAGAAAATACACACAATCTTTCTAAGACTTGCTTTGCTTTAAAAAAAAAACAAAAAAAAAACAGGTTTCTCGATGAAGGTTCAGCTGTAATCTAGTACTTTGACGCTAAATGAATTACCGTGTGCCCTCGCAGCCGTGACAGCTGTCTGTAAGCATTGGGGACACGTGCATTGGCCGACTTGACCCTTGTTAGGAAAAACAAAACACACCCTCACCCTCGCTCGCACACACACACACACACACACACACACACACACACACACACACACACACAAAAGGCTCCTGAAGCCTGGGACTTGCCTAGTGAGGTCACTGGAGATTTTCCAGACAAGCCCAGTCCGGAGGAGGGGGCGCATGAGCGGAGGGCAAGAAGAATAAAAAAAGGAAAAAAAAAAAAAAAAAGAAAGGACAGGCGGCGAATCTCATTTTAGCAGACCGCACACAATCTGGGCTCCCACACAACTATCTCTGCCTGACCGCTTTCTATTTATCCCTTATCAGTGTTTACCAACCGCTACTTTTCTTTCATTCCCCGCTGCGAGGCCGTCCTCGTACTATCAGTCAACAGCTGACACGACGTGGAACGGCCTCAAAGGCGAGAGAGGAAGGGATCAAAACTGGAGCGAAAAGCTGTTTAAACAATGCAACAGAGGAAATAAATTCAGAAATCCTCGCTCTTCCTGCGGCCCACGAGGGTACGAGATGCTGCTTTGTAGTCGGGCCAGCAAACAAAACCGTGGACGATGAGGTAACGTTTACAAGGTGCGCTGATATTTGGGGGGAATTTAAAAAAAAGCCAAAAGAAACAACAAAACAGTGATGAGAACACTGTGTGACTTCCTATGGTTTATCATGTCAATTAAACTTCAGAATCTCTCTCTCTCTCTCTCTCTCTCTCTGTCACACACCTCAAATATTAGCAAATATCCAGCTATAAATCACACCTTATAACTTTAAAGGTCTCTATTTTTTTAATTCTTCTAACCTCCAAGCTCGAAACAAAAATCAGTCTCGATTCACTTTCAATTCCATCTCTCTCTCTCTGTCCCTCTCTCTCTCTCTCTCTCTCTCTCTCTCTCCCCATCCATGTTTCACTGTTCAAAAAGTTAAGTAATTAATTACGTTTATCCCTTCGCCAGCTGCTCCGTGGCAGATGGAACATTTTCGGAAACCTTGTCGAATTAAATCCAAATAATTCATTTTCCGGGATTAACTAAAGTGAAGTTTGCGCATGAGTGAGAGAGGTTAGTTTGGGGGAAAAAAAAGGAAAGAAAGAAAGAAAAAAAAAGTTACAAGACAAGGCTACATGGATCCACAATTAGCGAGCAAATGTTTGCATGCTCTGAGTAGAGCTGTGGATAAATAATCCACCTCTCCCACAAAGTGCGTTTAGTGCATATTTATATGTTTTACCTGGAAAGCTTTAGAAATAGCGTCAGCTACATAATTAGGATGCTTTACACCAAAACTACAAAAGTAATGGCACCACACCGGCATAGCTCTAAAAGACTAGAGACTTCTATTTAAAGACTCTTTAAATAGAACTTTTCGCCTAAATCTTGGGCTCTGCAGCGACGTGAACGTGATAAACTCAGGAGGCAGCACCATGGACAGTTCCTACAGCTTCACTCGGAGCCACACACACACACACACGCACGCATGCACGCACGCACGCACGCCTACGTTTGAGTAAAAATGAAAGCAAGCAGCAGGAATGAAGTGTCACAGTACAGGATCACAGTCACAAGTGTGAGGAAGATAAACCACTTGTACGTTCCTCCTTCTCGCACCGACAAACCGTTTCCTGTCACTCACTGAATGCTAAGTCTTAAAAGACGTAAGTGAATAATAAGCTCAGAGTTTAAGTGTAATCACGTGCTGCATGACTCCTTACTGCTAAATAACTGGATGCAGACATTAGGAATAAAGTACACGACCAGTGTGTGCTTTAGAGGCAAGAGACAATTCTTGAAGATTTTCTCCTGCAAAGGTGGTGAGGCTGAGCAACATCTCATCACATCAGCTCACACATCTCCTTTACCAAAATTTAGCAAGATCACACTCCAGATCAATCACCAGATCAGACACCAGATCAGACTCCAGATCAGACTCCAGCTCACCTCTGCCATGTCTATAGCACAGTAAACCTTCATGCATGTCGACAGTAATAGAAAAGTTTTTTTTTTTAATGCAGTTATTCGCTGCAAAAACACGGTGAATATAAACAAATTATTTCATATAAAATGCTGCTGAATAAATAGTATAAATATACAGACGCCTAAATAAAAAACACATAAATCTGCCATTATTTCCTGCAAAATGGTGCTAAATATACATTTATAAATGTCTGAATAATTTTAAAAAATTGTGCAATTATTTCCTAAAATAAAAAAAGAACAGTATACATCTATAAATGTCCATATGCCTAAAAAATAATCTGTAAATTTGCCCTGCAGAAAATAATAATATTTAAAGTATAAATATACAAATGCAAAAAACTAAACAATAAATTAAAAAATAAATTAAAAAAAACAAGCATCCTGCTATTGAATCAGACATTTTTGTGTTTATGTCCATTTATATTTATATTTATATTTATGTATACACATAAATAAATCCAAAATCTATATATATCTTTAATATAAAATTGATTTATGAATTTATGTGAAACTGAAGCTCAGACTAACAAACGGGAAAATCTTCTAAACACACGTCTGAGTAAAAGATTATTACTGTCCTAGTGAAGTTTAAAGTTTAGAGCATCATTACACGTTCAAGAAATAAAGTTCGATTTGGTGACGGCAGCTTTGGGACTGAGAGGAAGTGCGCTGATTTGAAGCGAGATTACAGTCCGATCTATTACCATCTGAGACGTGAATTAACTCCAAAAAAATAAAAATAAACAGAGAAAGGTTTTGGTTAGGAGTGCTCTGGATTCGTTAAAAACGTCAGAAATGCGTTTCGCTTTACATAGAGCTCCGACAACACGTGAACGCAACACGACAGCGGTGTGCTGAAAGTTTGCGCGTGTGTGTGGGGTGTGTGTACAGCTGTCTGACTGAATAACACACACAATGCTAACACACGGTGTGTTAAAACAAGCGTAGGAAAAGCTCGCGGCACTAAATTTAACGTCTGATATTGTGCAGGAAATAGGTCGGGCTTCTCAGAGCCGGTTAATCTCGTCACGGGCTGTCAGAACTCAACACGCACTCGTTCAGGATTAAAATAAGAAAAATGAAAAACAGTAAATCCCCAGAATTGAGAGAAGTGTGTGCCGTGACTTTTGTATAAAAGACGAGTGTTATTTTGTAACAAACTCAAATAAAACACAGCAGCTGCAAAAGTAGGAAAGAATAACAAAACTTTACAGCGTTCTTCCTGCAGAAGTGAAATAGAAATAAAGCAGAAATGGAGGAGAGGAGGAGAGGAGGAGAGGGAGTGAGAGACAGACCTAGTCGCCGGTGCTGATGAAGTTGGAGAGAGAGCGCTCCTTCTCCCTGACCGCTCGACGCTGCTCCAAGCGACGACGCTGCCGCTTTTTCAAACATACTCCCTGCGAATATGACACGAGTGTGTGTGTATGTGTGTGTGTGAGAGAGAGAGAGAGAGAGAGAGAGAGAGTGAGTATGAGTGTGTGTGTGTGACAGTGCACCGATAAGCACCTGCGCTCGGCTCCGGCTCCACGTCACACCTCCCTATTCATGAGCCTTCAATATGATGCACATTTGCACATCAACAGCAGCAACAGCCCTCCACCACACACACACACACACACACACACACACACACACACACACACACCACTCCCACATCCGCAAAAAAAAAACATACAAACCAGCCCACAGAGGGGAGGGACAGAGACACAGTCCCCTCTCTCTGTCTGTCTGTCTGTCTGTCTCATTCTGTCTTCCTGCCTCTGCCTCTCTCTCGGTCTGCCTTCTGTGTCTCTCTTTCTCTCGGTCTGTCTGTCTCTCCCTGTGTCTTTCTCTCTGTCTGTGTCTCTTATTCTGTCTCTCTGCCTCTCTGTCTGTCACTCTCTCTGTGTCTCTTCTCCCTCTCTCTCTCTATCTCTCTGATACTGTCTGTTTCTCTCTTCTTTCT
>CM074945.1:11208816-11228615 GCA_037577455.1 Pangasius macronema | reverse complement strand
CCCTCTCTCTGCCTGTCTCCCTCTCTCTCTGTCTCTTCCTCTGTGTCTCTCTCTCTGTGTTTGTTTCGCTGTGTTTCTATCTCTGCCTGTCTCTCCATCTGTCTGTCTGCTTGTGTCTTTTTCTGTCGCTCTGCCTGCTTAACTATTCCTCTCTCTGTCTGTCTGTCTTGGTCTGTCTCTCGTTCTGTCTGTCACTCACTCTCTGTCTGTGTCTATCTGGCTGTCTCTCCTTCAGTCTCTCTCCTGTTTGTCACTCTCTTTCTCTCTCCATCTCTCTCTTCGTCTGCCTGTCTCTCTCTCTCTCTCAGTCTCTCTGTGCTTCTCTCTCGTTGTCTGCCTGTGTATCTCTCAGTCTCCCCTATCCGTCACTCCCTCCATCTCTTTCTCTGTCTCCCTCTTTCTGTGTCTTATCCACTCTACCTGTTTGTCTGTCTCCCCTCTGTCTGTGTCTCTCATTCTCTGTCTCTGACTGTTTCTCTCTTCTCTCTCTTTCTGTCTCTCCCTGTTTGACTGTCTCTCCAACTGTCTTTCCCTCTCTCTCTCTCTCTCTCTCTCTCTCTCTCTCTCTCTCTGCCCATCTCTCTGTCTGTCTGTGTCTCTCCCTGAGTCTTACCCCCATCTCTGTCTGTCTCTCCCAGTCCATCTCTCTCTCTCTCTCTCTCTCTCTCAGTTTGCCTGTCTGTGTGTCTCTTTCATTATGTACATTGAATTATCTGGCTTTTTTCCTCCTAAAGTGTGTGTTTGTTACAAACAGTAGAAACTTGATATTTTTGTGTAGTTGTGATTGTGTTATTGGACGCACACACACCCTCACAGTCCCCTCCTCTCTCTATCTCTCTCTCTCTCTCTCTCTCTGGTCTCCTCCTCCTCTCCGTATCAGTCACCATGCAAATGAGACGGAATGTCACTCCTCAGCAGCAGATGGCCAGGGACGATAACAATGGCTCAACACACCACTTTCAGTGTCTGCCACTTTATTGCTAAGGAAACAACAAGCACGAGTGGACGAGTGGACGACTACACACACACACACACACACACACACACACACACACACACACAAACACACACACACGGCATGAATGCTCGCTTCCTTTCTCTAACACGATATATAGAAATCTTTATTTCATCTTTACGCATGAGCGTGTGTGTGTGTGTGTGTTCATGTTATCCTTCGCCATCGTGTCACTCGGTGACTATGAGAGCTGCCTCAGTAATTATTAGAGTAATTAGATGTAATTCCTCCCTGTGGGCCTCTACACACACTCTTCTACATCACACACATAGCCATATATGGACGTGTGTGTGTGTGTGTGTGTGTGTGTGTGTGTGTGTGTGTGTGTATTTGTCTCTGAGTGTGTAAGAAGGCATCATGCATGCGATGTGTGACAAAGGCCATAATCGTGTTGACGTCACTGCAACTCTGAAGCTGGCTGACTTTTGTAAACACACACACACACACACACATACACACACATACACACACACACATCCGCGCGTGTGTGCTTACGTGCAGCCTAAAGCAAACAGCGTGCAAGCGTTTAACAAATAGAGGCCAGATTAGAATGACAAAGAGGGCCACACTTCTGGGAGGAGTCAGCAGTGTGTGTGTGTGTGTGTGTGTGTGTGTGTGTGTGTGTGTGTGTGTGTGTGTGTGTGTGTGTGTGTGCGCTCATATCTGTTTCATGTCCTTTTTTTTCTTTCCCCCTCCTCGTCTCTTGAGGATAATATGTAAGCACAACGCTGAGGAGTTTAGGGAACAGAAGGCCATGCCGCTGCTTAAGGTTTGGCCGTTGATCTCGTCTGAGATTTCATTTGAAAGTCTAATTTCGCGACAGCTTTCTCGACGTTCATCACATTTATAAAGTCTATACATGAGAGGCGACAGATTTGTTGGCGGCTGAACGTTCTTACAAAATAAAACCAACCCCCCCCCCCACCCCTAAACCCCCCCCCCCCCCCACCCCACACACACACACACACACACACACACACACACACACACACAATGTAGTAATCCTGACTATACAAGTAAAGGAGCGACCAAATGAAGAAAAAAGAAAAGAAAAGAAAAAAAATCTGAAGAGACAAGAGCAGCGTCTAATCCGACAGTCGCATTAGACACACATCCACAAAGTCCAACGTTCTAATCATTTCTATCATTTCATTCCCCCCTACCATTCATCAAACGCAGTCCATTACAACAGGAAGTGCTTCTCCGTGTTAGATTTGGGGGGTGTTATAAAGAAAAAAAAAAGCAACAATAGTGCATATTAGAGGTAAAATGAAAGCAAAAGTGGGCGAGATGAAATGACATGTCAAACAAAGGTTCACATTTTCCAAAGAACAAAAAAAAAAAAAAGGAAAAAAAAAAGAATTGTTTGATTGCGCTTATAAAAGTATCACAGCGGGTCACACGTAATGTCTAAAAGCTTTTTGCATTAGTCTGCCAATTATGTAAGCGAAGTTAAACGTCCCTGCGCCACTTTGTTTATGTGTCTCTGTTAAACCTATACATATCATAGCCAACAACTCCAACTGTTCACTTATATACACAAGTGCCTATGTGGCATTTATGTAAAAAAAAAATATATATATATATATATATATGCATGTATGTAAAATCTGCAACCTTCTGAGACTTTTCAGTGAAGCAGTTACTGTTAACACACCGAAGTTGATTATTTTCCTATAACAACATGAACTGTAACTATAAACGGAAAAAAAAACTACCACGTCACTCTTTAATATATATAAAATGCAATCATGGCAAATTGCTGTGGAGTAAATGAGGAATAAAACACAGAGTTGTGTTGTGCTGTTATAGGAAAATAATCAGCGATGAGATGGTGTGATGAAGCAGAGTTACTGTTAACACACCGAAGTTGACTATTTTCCCAAAACAGCATGTTGCGATGGTTTTTTATTCCGTTTACACATCAGCAATTTAACAATTTTTAACAACTACTTATAAGAAGAAGAAAAAAACAGCTTGGCAAAGTGTAAACATCTCTGTTTAAAATGACAGCTTTTTAATTACTGATTCTGGAGACTCCTTCCTTAAATGTTTTTTTTTTAGATTGTATATGCTTGTTGTTATATTAGAAATGATAATGTATCCAAACGAGCACATTCATACAAACCTGTGAGTTGTACCTGCACTACTGTCTGTTATAGAAAATGAATCGACACCTTCTGACCAATCAGAACGGAGAACTCGGCAGCGCTGCGCTATAAACTGCCATAATCAGCCATGGATTAAGCCACATATTGGGCTCCATCTGCATCCAGCAGGGCTGCAGACAGAAAGGGAACACACCTGTGACTAAAGATAACACCTGTGTGAACACGGCCTCTCCATTAGCGAGCGATCAGCCAGAGCAGACGCTAACAAGATAAAAATACACGAGGCATGAGCGCTACATCATACCGTCGTGACTCACACGTTCATGAAGACACCTATAAAAATATGATGCTTTTTTCAAATCACTGGAGCAGAGTGGTCGAATTGAGCGTTCTGACTGAAGTGGAGCGGGAGATTTACGGTACTCAGGACATGATCACGCTCTGAGATCAGCCCAGCACACAACTCTGGGGCAGGAACTAGCATGTGAGCTAAAGTTCCATTGTACGGATTGGTGGATCGGATATCGGAGAAAGAGAAATTCAAGCCAATCCTGTAACAAACGGTAAAAACTAGAGTGCTGGAAAAGTTTACTTATAAAACGACACAATTGTATTTTTGTAGGATAGATTTTATTATATTTATAATCGATTTTTAAGTGTTAAAGGTGCGCCTTTGCATGTCATCTTTTTAGCGATGCATTTTTTCCTCTATTTTTAAATAAAGTGTTTCAGTTAAAAAAAGACATTTTAAAGTTTAGTTTTTAAAGAAAAAAAATATTGGGAAAAGTATCGTAACTGCTCATACGCTAGGTTTCAGAAAAGAAGTCTCATCGTATTGTTTCTACTTCGCTGTATCAGTACACGTGATGACGTCATACAAAATTATTTTTCATTTCCAGACTCATTCATTCATGTAAAACCTTTTTTTTGGTAACTCTTTATATTAACGTTGCCTTAATTTCAGTTATTTACAGCATTAGCTGATGTTTAGAAACCTTGTCCATTGGCATTAATAAACAATACACAATGTTTACCAAGTAATTAACATTTTTTTATTATCAAAATAGCAAATAAGCCACATATTAATTAAAGAATTGGTCATTGTGGACCTGTTTAATATATTTGTGTATGGCTGAATGGTGGGTGCCAATATTTACACCCACAGCACAAAGTTCAGATATATTTGCGAGGAATAAAACACTCGAGGGGAATGTTGTTATAGGAAAATGATCAACAATGAAGCTAAGTTATGTTTCCAATAACAGCATGCCTGACGTGTTTTATTCCTCTTATTCCACAGAAATTTGCCAACAATTACAATTTTTTTTTAATTATACAAGAGTCATACTTTTTGTCCATTAATTGTTACATTTGATGTTGTGGAATGTCCTCGAAACAAGTTTGTTCCTGTTATCACTTATGCTTTAGCAGCTATAAACAGGTGTTCTGCCATGATGACCACAGTAAAAGAAAACAAACATGCAGCTTGTTACCATGAAACCTCAAAGCACAACATCCCCCATCCTCCAGTCTTCCTGTGCTGGAAAACGTACATGTTAAATAAACATCTCCTTAGACAAGTCTTTATCATATAAACGATTACACGCATTTTTTTTTTTGTATAAACGCTGTATGAATAATTACTAAATAAAGAAAAGTTATCATGTAAAAGCAGCTGAATTCACACATATATATATAGTACAGGGTTTTTTCTCTTAAAAGCACATCAGTAATTTTTTTCTTTTTTCGCGTGCTGCCTGTTGCTTGCAGCGTTTTTATTATAAAACAAACATCTGACTTGTGCACATCTTGTTTTGCATTGTGCATTGCTTTTTGTCCACAAAGCGATGCTGCTTATGAAAATGTCGGGATTTTTTTTTACTGCTCAGGATTAAGTCATTTGCTTGAGGTTGGCTCAATTTAATAGCCAAACTGTGTATATATGATACGACTGAGTGCGAGACGGGTGACGTTAGTTACTGAGGACTGGTTACATGTATTTAGCATAATGCTACGATGGGGTTTGTTAATGTTTCAGCCCGATTATGTTTTTAGAGGAGGAAAAAAATGTAAACCAAAGAGTATGGGTAGAGTGGTACATACAGCCTGATATGATGATATGGTCTTTCACTGATTAAAGCCTGTTCAATTATTTAGCTTTGAAAAACAGGTATGTTGAGAGGATTGCTCTTAGCATTCAGGAGTTAAAATACCGCACAATGTGGGTGATGCTTTAGATAAGCATTGGCATTAATAAACAATAAGGAAAGTAATACAAGTTAACACACACATTCATTTCTGTTAAACCACGGCACTGATCTCAGTTCTGATTGGTCAGAATGTGTCGATTAATTTCCTCCAACAGCATTATTGTACTCTGATACTCTGTGAGCTGTATTTCCAGCTCTAACTCAAATCACACGTTAATATTAATGCACTCGTTCTAATACGGTATCGTTTCTATAGTAACAGCTCATTCAAAGAAACTTGTATGGTGGATGCTTCACATAAAGACTTTTTTTTTTTTAAAAAAATGCTATTATTTAACAGAAGATATTTAATTAACATATGTGGAAGGAGACTCCAGTGTCAGCACTTTGTAGCGTTCAGAAGTTACGCTTCATCGCATTACCGTCAGTGATTAATTTCCTATAACAGCATGACATTGTATTACTCATACTTGGTGCAGTTGCTCACAAGTACAAACTGCCATCAATCCTTCAAACACACAATTCTGACAAATCCTTAAAAAACTGCAAAATGTGCACTTTTTTATCCTGCTGCAGTGCTACAGATTTTTGTTGTATTTATAGGAAGAGGCATAAAGAGGTTCACCATCCTACTGTTAAAGTTCCTAATGTTATTTAATATTCCTAAAAATATTCAGAGATAAAGCATATCAAGTTCATGAAATACATAACAAGCACTGACTTAATAATAACAAAATTCCACTTTTACAGAAGCAACACCAAAGGTGTGGCCTATAACATACTCACTGGCCACTTTATTATGCAGTTCAATTCAGTTTTATTTGGACAGAGCTTTTAACAATGGACATGCCACAAAGCAGCTTTACCGGATATATAAATTCGAGACATAAATTTAAAATGTATATATCTCTAACGAGCAGGCCAGAGGCGACGGTGGCAAGGAAAAACTCCCTGAGATGACATGAGGAAGAAACCTTGAGAGGAACCAGACTCAAAAGGGAACCCATCCTCATCTGGGTGCAATGGATAGTGCAATAATAAATAAATCCCTTCTATAATTGTATACTACATGGTCAAAAAACACAGTTGTGTGTTATTATTGTCTGTAGAGTTTGCACAGAATGGTGTGAAAAACAAAAAACATCCAGTGACTGTGTATGTTGAACATATGATGCATTCTGATAAAACATAAAACATATTATCCTTTTCTGCTCACCACGGTTGTAAAGAGTGGTTATTTGAGTTACCGCTGCCTTCCTGTCAGCTCGAACCAGTGTGTCCATTCTTCTGAGACTTCTCTGGATGTTTTTTTGTTTGTTGCACCATTTTGTGTAAATCCTAGAGACTGTTGTGTGTGAAAGTCTTGCTGCCATATGATTGGCTGTTTGGAGAACTGCATGACTGAGCAGTAACAATGATGGAAAGTCGTGTTTTGGCGGTGGTGGTGGTGGTGGCGGTGGCGGTGGTGGGGGGTGGATTCTTCCACATAAGACCTCAGCAACTATAAATATAGTTCATCAAAAAGATGTGGAAATGTTTTTGTTTACTTTCTAACCTTGTCATGGCATCTTCCTGCAGAGATCATGCTGTGCCAGTTTAACAAATGCATCAGGAAAGATGTCTAAAACCTCACTAGCTACGTGTGATTTCTTCACGGTTTGATCTAGTCGGTGGCAGTTGCGGTGCAAGTGTAGAACTTTATTTTTGATTGAGACATATGCAAAAGAGAAACATATTTCAGAACTATATGTAGCAGAAAATGTCATATTTTCAGCACGCAAAGGTTTTTCCCAGGTCACTACACATATAGAAGACTTATACAAGAATCGGATTTGGCCTTTAAACTAGAGCGCCAGTTTGCGAGCGCTATTCAGTGGCACCCTCGAGAGTACAAATAAGCCACTTATTAACGTGGATGACAATGTTTTGATTGCATCCAATGCACCACACTGAATCAGCATGCAAATGCCCTTTCATCAAAACAAAGACATTGATTATGAGGTAAGTTTCTTCTGCACAAGTAGGCCGCTTGGAGTGATTAATGGTCCTCCGCCATTGATTTCTTTTTGTTTAGGTCTTTGCTAACTTTTCAGGAGATACAATTATAATTTGTTCGTCAACAATAACTACAATCTGGGGCACTCGAACAAAAAAAGCTTAATAAGGTCTTCTCTGTGATTTGTCTTTTGAGCGGCGACGTGATTTCATTGAAGAAAGAAAGAAAACGGGGGAAAAGGTCAATCACTAAGCAGTTTTGATTTGTTTGATTTGATCGCCATCTTGTACAAAACAAAACAGCAACACGGGATGAAGATTTATATCTCCAGAAGTGAGAAGACATCGAGGTGCATCGACAGCAGTATTTCTTTATACTGAAATGTGTAAATTACTGGGTGTTAGTCATTCAGGGATGTCGTAGAGTATTTTATTTAGCTCTGTTTTTTTTCTGCTAGCAATGAACTCCTCGAGTTTTATCTGAGTTTAACTCAGAATTACGTCATTTTTGACCTCTGTGCGTTCGAAGTGGGATGCCGTGTTTGTCTTTTATTAGCAACAATCTAGCAAGCTAACTGTGATGAACTGATGTATGTTTACCTCCTCAAAACAGCTGTGTTAGTGTTCTAGCTTTAACCAGCTAATATCTCTGTATGTCGATTGATCTAAATCAAATACCTGAATACATGTTTAAACTCATTTAACAATAAAGAAGTGCTACTTCGTTTACTGTTCATGCTGTGAGCGGACATGTTGACTAGACGTCACTTGCTGAATTCGGGGTTGACGAGTTCCGTAAAAAGGTTCGACTCCACCACAAAAGTAAAAAATCTAATCTCTAATCTTTTATGCTCAATACTCAGATTCAGCTTTGCAGCATAGGTTTAAGATGTTTTGCTGTTTAATAAAGAGTGCAAGGATGGGTGATCCGAGGTCGCAGAGTGATATCAGTGAGTGTGATCATTGAAAATGAGAGCAACATGCCATGAATTGTGCCTCGACTGGCAAGACAAAGTTGACAGAAGAAAGTACGGATGTCTCAGTGCCCAGTGCTCGCTGAAATGAACTGCTCTCTGTCACATGTGCGACAGTTTCCACCTTGCGCTCGCTGAGTCGACTCTGCGCTCTTAGGTTGGCCGTCCTTGCATTCTGTACTAACGTTTGCATCTCTAAAGGGAACTTCAGAGGAGTTAACATCTATTTACCAGACATAACTGGCATCTTCCTCTACTCCCTGCATATCAGAAAACAACTATTCAACATTGTGACCCCTTTTTGTGTAGATTTATCCATCGCCTACGTTTTTTTTTTTTTTTTTTGCCAGAACATCACAAAAGGCATCAGACACATTAGACTTTTTTGGGCGCTACAATGTTCTATTAGTATTTGCAAGTCAAATGCCCTTGTTCCATCAAAGTAAACCATCAAAGAGCATTTGCATCATTCCTCCGATTTAACACTTTTGAAAAGTCGCCCCATCCTCCATCCTGACTCCTTCTGACTTCTCGCATCATCTCTCTGAGATAGTGATAATACGATTTTGGTGCCTTTTTTTCCCCCTTTTTTTTTTTCTTCCTGTTGAGAAACAACCTGGATTATGAGCAGATCACTACATAAACAGCTTTCTAAAAGGAGCCAGCTATTTAAAAAAAAAAAAAAAAAAAAAAAAAAAGAAGAGGCTGAGGGAATGCAAAGAAGGATTTAAATTTTTAATTTGAATTTATTCCAGCAAGTGAAAGGTTCTTTTGAGAGAGGATTTTGGCAAAGATGATGGTATTTAAAAGTGATAAACAAGCATCTAAAGCTAAAAAGCAGGAGGCATTTTTGTGCTTTTTCTCAACTATATAGGAGGATTGATAGTCACATAGTCACATCTTGAGAGCAACTTAACATCAACTCAGGCACATCAAAGTTGTGTTAAATGCAGCGATGTAAAATTGGGCCTCATACAATTTACTAGTTTTGTGTTTAATCAAGAGTGCCCAGATTATGTACATCGAAGGTTATAAAAATCAATTACGAAACAGAAAGATGTGCTTCCCACTCTCTGCAAAGTCAGTTGGAGTGTGTGTGTGTGTGTGTGTGTGTGTGTGTGTGTGTGTGTGTGTGTGTGTGTGTGTGTGTGTGTGTGTGATATTAAANTGTGTGTGTGTGTGTGTGTGTGTGTGTGTGTGTGTGTGTGTGTGTGTGTGTGTGTGTGTGTGTGTGTGTGTGCTTTAAAATGAGCTTTATCCTTCCTCTTCTCTCGGGTTGGAACTGTTGTCAGTGAGTACGTGGGCACAGCGAGAAACTCAGTATTCCCAAACAAGGCACTAATCCTGCAACTAGGAATACAAACACCACCTCTAAACATTCACACACACACACACACACACCTGACGAGGCACATTTAAAAAACTTTTTCTTCGCAAAACATCCTAAAGTACGACAAAGAAGACATGCTTCGCAAACAAAGAGTTACATCATGCTGTTGCACGGTTAATCCGATCGAGGCCAGTCTTTATCCCTTCGCAAAACGGCGCCAAGTTTAACAAGAGTCTCGGAGAGCGATCACAGAAGCAGTGCTGGATGCGATTTCACGCTGACGCATGGCTCAATCTCAGCTCCCAAACATGCTTAGAGAACTCTTACCGAGGCGAGAAAGAAGCTGAACTCTAAACCATCGATCCTGACGCAATTTCGAAATGAATACATTAGCACAGTTTGTCATTGGCGTCGCCATCGAACACGGTAATCTCCCGACTACATCGATCACTTTCAGCATCTGATCAAGAAAATAAACTAATTACAATCCACAACTTAAGCGCTGCAAATGCAACCTTGATATATCATCACAGATAAACATGAATGTGTTTATTAGACGAAGCCCACAAGGCCGTATATTCATTAGAGCAGTCAATGGCGTCATTGTGTAATAGCATAATCTGGAGACTAAATTGATTGTGACGATGTAGCAATTTCATAACATGAATAAATAAACGTAAATAAACTTGTAAGAGCAAACTTATAACATAATGATCTACATTAATCAGACAAAGTGCTTACATAAAGCTATGGAAGTGCACATAATAATCATAAAGTGTGTGACATCAATGACAGACGTAAGGAAGGAAGGGAAACCTGGTGTCGTGCTGTTATGGATAAATAATCAACGGCTGTGTAGTGTGATGAAGCGGAGTCACTGTTCCCACCCCAAGTTGATTTTTCTTTATAGTATTCCGTTACTTACACTACAGCAATTTGCTAACAATTACAATTTTTATTTAATACCTAATGACCTAATGTCATTCTGTTTATCCGTTTATAGTTACATTTAATTATGAATTTTTAATCCATCAACCTGGCGTCTTAGAAAACTCAAGCAAGCAAGAGCTATTTATTTAATCAGATGTTCTCTGTTCTGATCGGTCAGGAGGTGTTGATTTATTTTCTATAACAGCAGCTTGGGTGGTAATTCTGGCTGCAAATGAACAGGTTTATATGATTGCACTCGTTCCTATAAGTTGTACAAGGACTTGTAAAATAAAAGGATTAAAAATGTGTATGGAACGTATAACGCGTGTAAGAAAACAATCGTTGATATGGTGGAATTTTCTGTAAGGAGATTTATGTTAACATTTATGGAAGGAGTAAGATGTGAGGGAATGACTGTTTATAACTGCTATTAAGTAAGTAAGTGGACGTTCCACAATGTTGAATGTGACTATAAAGGGATTAAGAAGTGCAGTGTGATGTTCTTTCATAAAGCTCAGGCTAGAAAACAACTCCAGAGAAGTATATGAAATGTTCGTTTACACACCACAGAAGCAGTTTTGTTCTGTCATCTTGCCTGAATGTTGTTCCCATTGCTGACTGCGGGGAACAGTGCAGGGTTATGACACATACACATACTGTGTGTGTGTGTGTGTGTGTGTGTGTGTGTGCACGTTGCGCGCGCGTGCGTGCGGCGTCGTAACAGAGGACCCTTGACTTTCAATAGGCCATTTCAAAAGGTGCACATGACAATGCCTTTGATGCTATTTATGCAGAGCCTATAGCCAGGCGTGGAAACAGGTCCTCTCCGGAGCGCTGGTGAACTGTAGAGGGTTGGACGAACCAGGTGACACACACTGCTCAGGAAACAAGTCCAAGGCAATAACTCAGTGCGGTAGGAGTGTCAGCAACAAAAGTATGCTGAGGTAAAACAGGGAGAAAGTAAAATGGCTTAAATGATTGCAGCGGTAATAGGGGAAAGCTACAGAATAAGAAATTTTTTTAAGTATATTTGTCATATTTGAATTGTCCTGAAGAGGACATGGAGACCTTATATATAAGGATTACACATTGTAATTAACATTAACTTCAGCCCTGAACAGAGAGCACACTTCATACATATCGTAAAGTTTTCTGTAAGGAGACGTTTATTTAACATTTATGGAAGGAGTCTCCAGTGTCAGAGGTTAATACAAAACAAAGCTGTAACTTTATTATTGATTTATTAAGATTATTGCTTGTCAAGCTGTATGACATGAATAAAATCAACGAAATCTGGGATGAATTCTGTAACACCGATGATAACGTGGTATAACAGGTGTTGTCAGATTATATGGTGAACATCCTCTAATGATAGACCTGCAATTAAAGAAAATTACTACGTTCTGTGTAGTTTACATCTTCAACCAGCATTATGAAGTTTGGTGCAGAAAACAAGTCCGCATAAACACAAACATTCATCAAAGTGAACTTGAGATAATAAGGAAAATGTCCGTTAGCATGTTTTGTTGAAGTTTCACCATCGTCACTACCAATATTTGTGGCTATCACCACTCAAAGTGTATTAGGACACGACAGGAGAATAACCACCGAAAATCTGCCCTGTAGCATCGTCGCGAGCGTGAGTGACACTTTAATCAAAAATTTCTCACATTGCTAGAACATTTAAAACGTCTGATGTCTTTGGTCACACCAAATCACGTCACACTCATGACCAAAGAATTCTTTTACCCAATTCCCCAACAGCAAAATCGTGCAGTGCTGAGCCGACTTTACCCAGAAGTCAACAATTCCAGGTAATATGGGGAGAGTAATAAAAAAAATGACGAGGTCTTTAAATCCTGGTGATATTTAAGGATTTGGTCATTTTATGTATTTAAGAATATCTGGGTTATACATTGTTATAAAACATGTTATATGTCAAAATTAAATATGCTATTCTCATGTAAAAATAGCTTTATGGACTGATTGTGTGTTTTAAAATATAAGGTTGAACAGATATGTTAGTGGATTAGTGTCTGCTGGGTAAACTCTGTAACAAGGGGACTCTTAGTTTATAAAATCTCATTAAAGAAGAACTCAAATAAAATACCTCTTGAGCTTTAACACTGCTCTAAAAGTGCAGAAGTGTCTTGTTAAACATGAACCACGTCCACATAAATGGGGTTAAAATTTTTTAAACACAATTTCGAGCCCGCTGTCCATCTCAGTGATAGGAAAAAACATCTGCATTCATATTATTTGGTCGATTTGCTGATGCGGATGTAAAATGCTCTGTAATTATTGTCCCCGGCACCGGGGTGAGACAAATAAAAGTTACATACGAGGCAAATTAGCATGTGAATGAGGCTTACAGGAGCATGCTCAGTAAAGCACTCCACCTGGCTCCAAACAAGTCCACAGCACCCCCCCACCANCACACACACACACACACACACACACACACACACACACACACACTGGCTTCGACTAAAAAGGCCTCCTAGGGGACTTCGCTGACCATTCACTCTATTCCTTCTCTTCCCAAGCACCTGTGACTGTGTGTGGTTTTTTTTTTCATTTCTCTCTCTCTCTCCCTTGTTTTTTTGTTGGCAGGGTTCTATCATTAGGGAAACACTTCCTTTCAAAAGGAATTCTCACCACTAAACAATGTTGTTTGTGTGTTTACCACAGGGATGGTGCAAAAAAAAAAAAAGCATTGCAGTTAATAACAGCCAGTGAGAAAGGGAAAAGGAGGCTGAGGTGGGTCTTGCCTTTTTCCTCCGACTCGCAGGTGCTGCTGGAACGTTTCGCCTCTTCGTCGCCTTCCGAGGGCTCATCCGGCTTCTCCACGGTCCTGGACCTCCGAGAGCTGCTTTGCCGCTTTCCAAAGGACTTTGCCACAATCGTTTTCATTGTGCTCTGTAAAAACACATTTGCTTGCATGACTCTTCCAGGTTTATCCCTCTCGTGAGCCATCTAGCCCCTTTCACTAAACCCACGCTTGTCTCGCCAACATCAAGTCATGAGCACACATGCAGCTTTTCTTTCCTGTGAATTTCTCTCCCAAGTTTGAACAGAGAGCTTTCTCTATGAAGTACTGTTAGTTTTCCGGACATGGGTGTGTTGAGTGAGGTTGCTAGAGAACGTCTGTGGTCTTCATGTTTGTGGACACCTGACCATTCCACCCATATGTGGGTCTCCACAAAACTGTTGCCACAAAGTTGGAAGCCAAGAGTTGTATAGGATGTCTCTTTATGCTGTAACATTACAATTTTCCCTTCACTGGACCCAAGAAGCCCAAACCTGCTCCAGCATGACAGTGCCCCTGTGCCCAAAGCGAGCTCCATGAAGACATGGCTTGCCAAGGTTGGAGTGGAGGAAGTCGAGTGTCCTGCACAGAGCCCTGACCTCAACCCCACTGAACACCTTTGGGATGAACTGGAACACTGACTGCACCCCAGGTCTTCTTGTCTGACATCAGTGTTTGACCTCACTAATGCTCTTGTGGCTGAATGGACAAATCCCCACAGCCACACTCCAAAATCTAATGGAAAGCCTTCCCAGAAGAGTGGAGCTTATTATAACAGCAAAGGGGGAATAAATCTGAAATGGTATCTTCAAAAGCCACATATGAGTCTGATGGTCAGGTGTCCACAAACATTTGGCCATATAGTGTACATACAACACATTTTAATAAACTGTTTGCATAAAATCCTGATTAAAAAGTCACAAGCTTCAGTTCACGTTCACATCAAACATCAGAATGAGGAAATGTTCTCAGTGAACTCATTGACATTTCAGACAGGCCTGTTTGAATATTTCAGAAAATCTCCTGGGAACCGAAACGCCTTGTTGATGAGAGGTCGGAAGAGAACGGACACACTGGTGTGAGCTGCCAGGAAGGCAGGTAAGGTAACTCAAATAACCTCGCTTTGCAACCATGATGAGCAGAAAAGCATCTTCATGAACCATGAGGAAGATGGGCTTCAAGAGCAGAAGACAACATTGGGTTCTACTCCTATCAGCCAAAAACAGGAATCTGACGCTACACTGGGCACCGAGTCACCCAAACTGGAGAGATGTAAAACAATGGTTGATCAGGAAGTATATATCCAGTCAGAAGTGGCATTTTGAAAATGTGGATTTTACGCTTTGTCTCTATATAAATAATGACACTCACTCTTTTCTGTTATCTCCACCAAAACAATAAATTATAGAAGACGTTAAAAGGATGCATCAAGGACGTGACACTTGCAGGGGGTTTTGCTAAAAACGAGAGACTTCTGTACAAATATTTAATAAAAAACATTTGCGTGAGACTTTTTAAATGGCCAAGTAATTCTGTGATTCACACTTTGGCACTATAAAAATCTGCTCCAATAGTATGGCACTTATACAATCTGACGTTGTGCGGAACCAATGCAAAACGTTTCGATGAGAGACGACAGAAACCAGTGAGTGCTGCCTGGAGTACGGAAGAAGAAGCACAAACCCTCTTTTCACACAGGACTTCACCAATATGTCAGTTAGGATGATATATATTTATTACCCGGGTTATTTCTGCTGCTCATTTTATGGAAGGTAAAACACGGATGCACAGTATGTAAAACATTACTGACATGACGGATTCAGACAGGACAAAAATCCCAGAGATAGTCCGTTAATAATTACATTACACCACCTCCACGTGTAAAACTAATCCAGTCAGAATAAGGCTTTAGTCTGCCTCAGTCAACACTCTGTCTGGGAAGTAAACAGAGTTAAAAAAGTAAACATTCAGCAGCAAAAAAAAAATAATTAAAAATACGAGCGCATTTTCATATTTTAATCCAACTTAGCTGAAACAAAAATAACACATTATGCCCTAATTGGGTGCCGCACAGTCCACAAATACTATTACAAGGCCGATCAGGATTAGCCGTGCTACATACCTAGTTATCTATTTCAGAGTGCCAAGACTGCGAGCAGTGGGCAAGTAAACTGAAAAGCTGGCAAATCCAGTTGTCTTCTAAATACAGAAAGTACTTAAATCCGGGCACTAACACAAGAGAAAGAGGGATAAAGAAGGATGCTCTGCATATCGCCAAAAAAAAAAAAAAAAAAAAAAAAAAATCTCGTGCACTTCGCAGAATCACTGGCTAGGTTCAGCAAATATGCTAAGCAGAGATCAAAACAATCCTTTGATCCGCAGCCAAGTTTCCAAAGCTGTGGCTCGGCTCCTGGTGTAAATAACTTGTGTAGAAATCGCTACTATTTGCCTTTAGGTGATTTCGAAAAAAGGGCCAGGGCTTCAAAATAGATCTGATAAAAAAAAAAATCTGCATTTATTATTCATTTATTAAAAATTGACCACACACAAGAAGACAGTGTCTGAATGGTAGTTAATAATAGCAGTGGAAAAGACTTCTATTTTGTTACAAGTACAATTTTGGAAACTTTTCTATTTTACTCAGCAATTATTTCAATTGAATACTTGTACAAGTAAATGTTCCCTTTTTTTTTTCTAATTAAGACGTCTTTTTGCTGGAGTTACTATGCAGAGACTTAGAGGATGAGATTTACTTCCCACTTAATAATGAAATATTATTGTTTAAAATTCACCATCAAATCTAAAGAAGTTTGTTAAGTTAACATGCATTGGGTAAATGAGCTAGTTTAAATTAGCTCATTAAATTAGCTAGCTAGTTCCATTTTATAAATTAGCTCGTTAAATTAGCTAGCTACTTAAGTTTGGAAATGAGTTTGTTAAATTTGCTAGATATTTAAGTTTTGTAAAATAGCCTGTTAAATTTGATAGCGTGTTAAATTTTGTAAATTAACTCATTATATTAGCTAGCTAGTTTCTGATGTGTCTTAAGATTCATTCCAAAATAGCTATTAAACATTTTGCTAACCAGCAAGACATCCCACATGTGTCTGAGCTAGAATATTTTCTTTTTGGGAGTGATGAGTCATGCAGGTTCACACAGGATGACCTTGTGCTCAGTTAAAGAGAATTACTTTTCACTAAAGAATGTTTTCTGCTTTTACCCGAGTGTGATTTTGACACAGTACTCACACTTTTACTTAAGTACAGTTTCACTGGCTAATAATATATATGTTTAATATGAATGGGAGGTACACTGTTTCACTTTAGACCCAAGAATAAACATTAAGAAAGCAAATGAAGAGTCACAGTACCTACCTCCATGAGGTCCAGCAGAGTGAAAAACATAGTGGAACTCGGTACAAAAGAAGCTTGAGGAATCCTATCGCAGTAAAAGCAGCGCAACTTGCTGACTAACTTTGCCGTGTGTTTTGATGAGCGAACACAAAGGAAAGCGCTGTCCATTCAAAAGCCAACGGGGAACAGAGGGGGCCGTGTGTTTAACAGAACCCACACCACCATGGCCCTGGCGCTGGGTGGCACGGAGACGCCGCTGCCCACAGAACAACTTTTGTACCCCAGGAGCCGTGTTTTAGAAGAAAGTTTCTACTCTTTCTCTTTGGCTTTTAAACAGCTGGCACGACGCGGCCTCTTGTATGGGATCAGTGTGTGTGAGAACTAAAGCCTAGAATTTGACACAAACTTGTTATTGGACTCTTATTTCTTTTACATCATGAACACTGACACTGGAGACTCCTTCCATAAATGTTAAATAAACATCATCCCCATACACCTGTTGTTGTTGTTGTTGTTGTTGTTGTTGTTGTTTATCTTACTCTTACCTCCTGACCAATCAGAAGCAAGAATGGGCAATAAACACAATGTTTCCAAATGAAGTGTTCGCACATGCGTACTCCAACACCCTTAATGCAGTACAAGCAACACATAAATAATGGCACCCCAAATACTGGAGCACTGTGATATTGTAGAAATTATCAAAAGTGCAGCTAGCACAGTATTACTAAACTATCTCACTTAAATTACATTAATAATATAAATATGTGACTTTAAATCTACTATAGACACTCAGTGCTAAAGGAGAACTTACCAGATTGACTTTGCTGTCCAAGAAGGACCATATATATATATATATATATATATATATATGTGTGTGTGTGTGTGTGTGTGTGTGTGTGTGTGTGTGTGTGTGTGTGTGTGTGTATGAATGAGCTGAATGAAGCGATCTTATTAAACTGAGTATTAGCGATTTGGGAGTCACGTGATCAGATAACATGCATCTTTTTGGCTATAATCCCAGAATCTCTAGCAGAAACACCATGGATTATAATTTTTTACTTTCCAAAACTTTGTCACAAAATTATATATTTTTATGTATAATTCTTGAGCGAAAAATCGGAGCTCAATGTAAAATTTATTAAGTACAATATGAACGTAAATCCTAACCCTGATGCCCAAGCACTGCGGCAGAGCGCTTTAATGGAGTAACCGTACGTTTTCCACCACAGGCAAGTCTTTGTTTTCTGTGCCGTCTTTGGTTGCTGAGGAAATGACTGTTTATAACGCAATCAACAACATACATGACAACACGAACTAACTTGTTTCACAAGCATGTCATTCCTTAATTAATAAAAGTGTCACTCATTATTAAATAAAAGAAAATTGCAAGAATTGGCAAAATGCTGTGGTGTAAGAGGAATAAAACACTCGGAGATGTGCTGCTATTAGAACATATTCAGCAGCAGGCTGGTGTGATGAAGTTACTGTTACCACCCTGGAGTTGATTATTTTCCTAGAACTGGTCGTCCTGAAGTGTTTCATTCCTCTTCTACCACAACAATTACGGTTATTTAGTAATTAATAAACAGTACATCATACTTTTTATCTGTTTATAGTAGCATTTAATCTTGTGAACAATTGTGAAAGACACTCGTTCACGTTATGACGTACGATTGTTGATTATTTTCGATAACAGCACACCACGTTGTGTTTTATTCCCCACTAATGCGAGTGCAGGGGTAAAAATCTGCCCTCCGAGGACATCCTTAGAACTGTACACGGATACGGAGCGTCACTTCACCGCTCCACGGTGTATTAGCATGTTCGATGCGAGTGCTGCTCTGAGAGGCAGTGTAAGCTGTGCATATGCGTCGCAGGGCTAAATTGTGAAATGACACATCCTGGGTGCGATGGAAGGAATGACTAACTAATTAGAAGGGAGTGCCAGTGTGCTAGAGGAGAAGTATTAGCGCTGTCTAGCTGTCAATCAGCGCAGTCCCCGAAGATTAGCATCTTCACAAAGATCGCAGCTTTTCGACTTGTCGGCTCACAGGCGAAGCCAATGTGAATAATAGCTATAGCAGGGCAGAGATGCGGCTCGTAAAACCGCCGTGGTCGCTATTTAATCGCACAGTGGAAGACAAGAAGCAGGAACACGCTAGTTATTGTCTAAAGTGGCGTGCTGAGTGGCTGTTAGCGGTGACGACGGTTTGAAGTTGGTGTGTGATGGAAAGTCACTAGAGCGCAGATCTACGCCTCTCCAAATCAGAGCAGAAACAGTAAGAAGTTCTAACAAGGAAGAGTGTGCCAGGTGGCGAACTGGCGGTACCAACACAACGCACAATCTGTCCGCTTCTCCTTCCAAACCACTGACAGCTGCCATCAACAGCCCCACACTCTCTCTCTCTCTCTCTCTCTCTCTCACACACACACACACACACACACATACACACACACACACACACATTTGGTGCATCAGTTATGCACTACCGTGCTTGTACCAGAAAAGCAGTCAGGTAGTCATATAATGATTTCTGTCATTAAAAACAAGAAAAAAAAAAACTCTAAACTCTAAAAATTCACGGTTCCTGATTCTTATGTTTCAGTTGGAAAGCCTTGATTAAAAAAGTGGCTTTAATAGTCCAAAATGTAACTTTAATACCGCTAACATCTTCAGAAGATTCTTAAAAATAAATAAATAAATAAATAAATAAATAAATAAATAAATAAATAAATTAGGAGCATGACTTCTAACAGCTAAAAATAAAAACTGAAATGGCTTTAATTCCATTTTAGATAGATAGATAGATAGATAGATAGATAGATTTTATTTACAAATACATGAATGAATGAATGAATGAATAGATAAAGATATACAGTACACAGAGTAGATAGATAGATAGATAGATAGATAGATAGATAGATAGATAGATAGATAGATAGATAGATAGAGCTATTTATTTATTTACTTAGTCATCAGAAAAATCTTTTTAAAAAAAAAGAAAACTCCATCTCTTCTTTTTCTTTCCTTCTCTTTTTCCCCTCACCCTCTCTTAGGAAAGGCTTTAATA